>AP025062.1:20653943-20711649 GCA_036186865.1 Eustoma russellianum | reverse complement strand
GCACAATACACATATATTCCGACGTACTACCGACACGTTACATATATTACAAACGTACGTCAATGTCACACCCCTATATACACCTCATATTTATGATTATATTCAGGTCTTATATCATATGATATAAGTCATGGTGATGACAAAATTATAACAACACATTACAAGGCTATAAACCGAAAATTGTCATATCGGGTGACTACTGAAACTTCACCGAAGTGTCACGTACTTGCCATATAAAGATGGCCAGCCCATATAATTCAAAAATAGGGAAAAATTTCGTGGATCACATGTTCAAATCAGACACTAAATCATTCCATGTTGGTACACACAAATCACCCACAATTTAGGCCAAAATGTGGAGATTTCAAATTCAATTCTTTTAAGCACAAGGGGCGCCTATATCATCAACCATTAGAGCCGAATATACACTTTATTTTATGATTATTATGTGTGACATAACATATATGACATGTGCAAGAAGTTTGAATTTAATCAGAGAAAAATCGCGTAATCGACGAAAGTCGAAAATTCGATTTTCTACGAACACAACACATGGAACTTTTTTTGGCATGAGTTGTAACATGTATCTAGACACTTTTTGCACATTAAATACATTTAAAAGTATTCTAGAAAATTCAAATTAGGCTGATTGAAATTTGCCATATATGTGTAAATATTGTGCATTATTTGGCAAAGCTTACTAAGATAAAATTCAGCACATGTGCAGGAATTTCACACTCTATTTTCAGCTTTGTTGGAGCCTAGGTGGAGCTTGTTTGGCACTTTAGTTGGTGGAAAATAAGCCACACATGATTGGTGACATTGAAGAAGAAAAACACAAGGAAACAATTCAGAATACAACACATGCTGAAATTTCAACACATTTGGTTTTTATGGACGAATTTAGGAGAAATTTTGTCTTCAATTTTATTCCAAAATTGAAGGAGATTAATGTGAGATAGTATGGTAATATTTTGACTACATATGAGCACATGTTTTATGAGTTTTTTTGTAGAATTTACAACTCATTAAAGGATGCCAAGTTGGACCAATCAACAAGTGACAAGTAAGCAAGGCCAAGTCATCTCTCCAATCATAATGTGCCAAGTGAGCAAGATGGTATCGTATCTACACAAGACAATCTTCCAAGGGCATTGAAGAGAATTCTCAAGATGGAAGATGCCCGATAGGGGGCGACCACATGAAGATAAAAAGAAGAAGTTAGTGCAAAGTGAGGTCAAGCAAGAACACATTTCTCTCAAGTGCAAAAAGATCTACTCATTTCTTCTTCTTCTTTTTCTTTCTTCTTCTTCTTCTCTAAAGCCTATTGTTCATACATTCAAAATATTGTATAGGCACTGATTATACCATCCATACTCGTACATTTTTGTAAAAGTTTGATGAAGGTTTGATCAAACCTTCATTCAATAAGTGGTGGTGTTCGTGATCCGGTTGATTGATTGTATTGTTTGTAAAGGGGTGGAATTGGTGTGTAACTTCAGTCATCCTTGTGGTAATGTGTTTTTGGTATTTAGTGATAACCAAGGAAGATGTCCTCGAAGACTGGAGTAGGTTGTGTTAACCGAACCAGTATAAAATTCTTGGTGTTCTTACTTTTCAGCACTTCACTTTCAGTTTCCAGTTTTTGCATCATTTTCATTACAACGGTAAAATATCAAAAAAATTTCAAAAATTGTAAAAGTTTGCAGAAACATAGACACACCTTTGGTGCAAGTTTCAACTCATTTGGATAAGTATAAGTCAATCAAACTTGAATAGTTCGGAAACTAATGTAATCTGATTTTCACAGTTGCAAAGGTTTAGAACTTCAACGTGATTGATATACTTCCCAAAGTAATTTTTGAAAACTGTTTCAACTCATTGAAAAAAATATACTGAGGGCATTGTCATAAAATTTTCAGACCATTTGGAGTCATCAATTAATCGTAATAAATTTTCCAAATCATAGTATTGTTTCTGGCAGATTTGCGCAATCTGACCAAAAACGTATTTACAAAGGGTTAGGAGTTGAATTTTAATTTGAAATTTTTATGAGATACTCAGAACATCTGAGAGCAAAATCTCACCAAATTTCATAATTTTTGCATGTCTGTAACTAGGTCTTTAAATCGTTTCAAGTTAGAATCTGAAAACAGAAAATGTTTTCAGAAGTGAGGTTTTTAGTTCAAAAGTTTTTAAAAACCAAATTTTCCACACCCACTATTCAACCCCCCTTCTAGTGGTGTTATACAGGTCCTACAAGTGGTATCAGAGCACAGGTACACTCACGACTAGAAGATATAACAATCTTTGTGAGATAGCATCCACTAGCCAGAAAACTGAACAAGAAGGTATGTCAAGTCAAATGCCTCCACCTTTTGATAATGAGGTAAATTCTGATTCTGATTCGGATTCTTAACTATCTTATAATGATTTGTATTTTGAATATCATGAATTACATAAGTTTGCTAAGACTCTTGCAAAAGAAAAGAAACGCTTAATTGAAGGCAAGAAATTGTTAGAAACCTCTAACACAAATCTTGTATCTCAATTAAACGATTTAAAAGATGAGTCGTCTAATTTGATTGTTTCATTAAGATCTGAAATTCAATCCTTGACATGCGAAAACATGGAAATGAAACCCGGGAACTTAGATTTGAGATCCAGAAACGAAGATATAGAAAAGGCGGTAAAACAATTCGATAGAGGAACTTGCATGTTAGATCGTCTCATTTCTTTGCAAAACATGACACTGACAAAACCGGATTAGGGTATATTGAAGATAATCATGTACAAAAAAATCTAAAATTTTGTTTTATCTTCATCTAAGCAACAACATGTATTTAAAACGATCGTAAAGCCTAAGAAGGCGACAATACAATCTAGCTTGCATCTCATCGCTACTTCTTTTTCATCACATGAAAAGTACAATTATGTGTCATATAGATATAAAAGAAAACCACTGATGCATACACGACATTCATATAACATAATGGAATCATGCAAACTAATACAAAGGCATATCAAAACGAAAATCATACCATGTGCATGATGGCATTCTCAGCCAAAGACCAAACAGATTTGCACCGAACATCTATTACATTGCTTCTTCATATCTTTTCTTACCTTTTGGAATACCTAGGAAGTTCACCCAAGTTTGGATACCAAAAGGTACATTTCCAAAGGGTTGAATAAATAACCCTTAAGAACGCACTTGAAATGCATGATTTTTGTTGATATGCTATGATTTGCTATTTCTTTCTTACATGCACTTGTGATATTATTTACAAAATAAAGGGGGAGAGAGATGCATGATTAAAGGAGGAGAGAGAGAGCATGATTGCATAATTTTAGGGGGAGACAACGATGATATAAAATTCAAAATTCGAATTTGAGCATATTTGGAGGGGCAGCGATCATATTTACATATGAACCAATGTTATTTTGTAAAGAATCAAAAAGGAGAGATTTTTGAGAAAAAGTGTTTGAATAATTTACAAATGCATGATTTAAATAGTACGAGTCTGCGAAATGCATGACAAAATTATTATTTGACACGTTTATGTGATATACATGCTTCATATGTTTATATATATTGTTGCCATACTAACAAGCCATGAAGTGTTAAAGCTTACATCATATGTCAAACATTTGTTGTCTTTGAACTATTTTCAGGTGCCACAATTAATGAACTAAACTAGTTCATTAAGTGAAGTAATTCAGTTAATGAACTAGCTAGTTCATTAAATGGAAACATATTTGGACAAAGCTTGATGGCAACAAATTGAAAATGGAAAGTCTGCTCATTCATTCCATTTACACGCCATTTATACATATTATACATATATTTATATTTTTGCTAAAAAGGCACAATACACATATATTCTGACGTACTACCGACACGTTATATATATTACAAACGTACGTCAACGTCACACCCCTATATACACCTCATATTTATGATTATATGCAGGTCTTATATCATATGATATAAGTCATGGTGATGACAAAATTATAACGAAACATGACAAGGCTATATACCGAAAATTGTTGTATCGGGTGACTACCGAAACTTCACCGACGTGTCACGTACTTGCCATATAAAGATGGCCAGACCATATACTTCAAAAATAGCAAAACATTTTGTGGCTCACATGTTCAAATCAGCCACTAAAGCATTCCATGTTGGCACACACCAATCACCCACAATTTAGGCCAAATTGTTAAGATTTCAAATTGAATTCTTTTAAGCACATAGGGCGCCTATACCATCAGCCATTAGAGCTGAATATACACTTTATTTTATGAGTATTATGTGACATAACAATATGACATGTGCAAGAAGTTTCAATTTAATCAAAGAAAAATCACGTAATCGACGAAAGTCAAAAATTCGGTTTTCTACGAACACAACACATGGAACGTTTTTTTTGGCGTGATTTGTAACATGTATCTAGACACTTTTTACACATTCAAGACATGTTAAATTATTCTAGAAAATTCAAATTAGGGCTGATTGCAATTTACCATATATGTGTAAATATTGTGCATTATTTGACAAAGCTTACTAAAAGAAAATTCAGCACATGTGCAGGAATTTCACACTCCATTTTCAGCTTTGTTGGAGCCTAGGTGGAGCTTATTTGGCACTTTAATTGGTGAAAAATAAGTCACACATGATTGGTGACATTGAAGAGGGCAATACACAAGGAAACAATTCAAAATACAACACATACTGAAATTTCAGCACATGTGGTTTATTATGGACGAATTTTAGAGCATTTTTGTCATCAATTTTATTCTAAAATTGAAGGGGATTAATGTGTGATAGTATGGTAATATTTTGACTACATATGAGCACATGTTTTATGAGTTTTCTTGTAGAATTTACAACTCATTAAAGGATGCCAAGTTGGACCGATCAACAAGTAACAATAAGCAAGGACAAGTCATCCCTCCAATCATAATGTGCCAAGTGAGCAAGATGATGTCATCTCTACACAAGGCAATCTTCCAAGGGCATTAAAGAGAATTCTCAAGATGGAAGATGCCCTATAGAGGGCGGCCACATGAAGATAAAAAGAAGAAGTTAGTACAATGTGAGGCCAAGCAAGAACACATTTCTCTCAAGTGCAAAAAGATCTACTCCTTTCTTCTTCTTCTTTTCTTTCTTTCTTCTTCTTCTCTCAAGCCTATTGTTCATATATTCAAAATATTATATAGTCTCTGATTATACCATCCACACTCATACATTGTTGTAAAAGGTTGATGAAGGTGTGATCAAACCTTCATTCAATAGGTGGTGGTGTTCGTGATCCGGTTGCTTGATTGTATTGTTTGTAAAGGGTGGAGTTGGTGTGTAACTCCAGTCACCCTTGTGGTAAGGTGTTTTTTGGTGTCTATTGCTAACCGAAGAAGGTGTCCTCAAAGACTGGAGTAGGTTGTGTTAACCGAACCAGTATAAAATTCTTGCTGTTCTTACTTTTCAGCACTTTACTTTCAGTTTCCAGTTTTTGCATCATTTTCATTGCAAAGGTAAAAATAAAAAAAAAATTTAAAAAATTGTAAAATTTTGCAAAAACATAGCCACACCTCTTAGTTTTCATTTGGCACAAGTTTCAACTAATTTGGATAAGTATAAGTCAATCAAACTAAATAGTTCGGAGACTAGTGCAATCTGATTTTTAGAGTTGCAAAGGTTGAGAACTTCAATGTGATTGATATGCTTCTCAAAGGAATTTTTGAAAACTGTTTCAACATATGAAAATATATAAATTGAGGGTATTGTCATAAAAGTTTCAGACCATTTGGAGTCACCAATTAATCGTATTAAAATTTTCAAATCGGACTACTGTGTCTGGTAGATTTGCGCAATCTGATTAAAAATGTATTTTCCAAGGGTTAGGAGTTGAATTTTAATTTGAAATTTTTATGTGATACTCAGAACATCAAAAAGTAGAATCTCACCAAATTTCATAATTTTTCCAGGTCTGTAACTAGGTCTTTAAATCATTTCAAGTCAGAATCTTAAAACAGAAACTTTTTTCAGAAGTGAAGTTTTTTGGTTCAAAAGTTTTTAAAACCCAAATTTTCCACACCCACTATTCAACCCCCCTTCTAGTGGTGCTATACAGGTCCTATAGTCTCTCCAAAGAAAGACAAAAAAAATGAAGAGGCAAGTACTAGTAAGAGAATGCGTGAGACGACCCCTCAAGAAACTGAGGAACCTAGTCAAAGCAAGCGAACGAGAATACTAACATCCTTTGGACCAGATTTTCTAACCTATGTGGTATACAATGAGACCAGATCTTTCTCTGAGGCAATGTCAATCTCAGAAGCTCCATTCTGAAAAGAGCCAATAAACAACAAGATAGATTTTATTCATCAATATCAAATTAGAGAGCTGGTTGACCTTCCACCAGAAAGTAAACCACTCGGATGCAAGTGGATCTTCAAGAAAAAACTGAAAGAGGATGGGTCTATCGACAAGTACAAATCCCGGTTGGTAGCTAAAGACTATCGACAAAAGGAAGTCTTTGACTTTATTGACGCCTACTAACCAGTAACTAGGATAACCTCTATAAAGTTGCTAGTTGCTATTGTTGCAGTCTACAACTTAGAAATCCATCTTATGGGCGTGAAGTCTGCCTTTCTGAATGGTGAGTTTGAGGAAGAAATTTATATGGAACAACCCGAAGGATTCATTGTCCCAGGACAAGAAAGAAATTTTGTAGGCTTGTTAAGTCCTTATACAGACTTAAGTAAGCACCTAAATAGTGGCACTTGAAGTTCGATCAACTGATGCTGTCAATGATTTCAAGATCAACGAGTGTGACAAATGTGTCAATATCAAGAACACACTAAATGCCTATATAATAGTATATCTGTATGTAGACGACATGCTAATCACGGGCAGTATTTATAATGTTTATCATAAGTACAAAGAAGATGTTGACACGAAACTTTGACATTAATGTAGATGAAGGACTCGTTTTGTCGCAAACTCATTATATTGAATATGTTCTGAAAGAAATCAATATGTTAATGTGAAACTAGTAAAGACTCCATTTGACTTATACAATGAACCTTAGACTACATTACACAAGATATCCAACAGCGTTTGAAGGGTATTGTGATGCTCATTGGATATCTGATTGGAAATCTACAAAGCAAACGGGCATAGCTCGTTCCAATATGAAAGCTCAGTTTATAGCAATACATAGAGCTAGGGAAGAGGTTGCATGGCTTTGAAATTACCGGAGGATGTTCCATGCAAGCATAAGCCAATCCCTCCTATTAGGATACACTATGATACCCAGTCAGCTATACGACGAGCTCGAAGAAGCATATATGATGGTAAGTCTCGACATATACGTCGAAGGCATAACACCATTAAACAGTTGATGTCTAATGGCATGATTTCTATTGATTATATAAAATCAAAGGAGAACCTTACGAATCCGCTTACAAAAGGTTTGCCAGAGATCAATTGTCAAAATTGACAAACAGAATGAGACTAAAGCCTAAAACGCAAGAAACCTTTGTAACGATAACCCAACCTTGGCGACTGAAGATCCGAGAATCTTGGCTCAATGGGATAACTAAGTTATAAAGTTTCAGTAGAGCACATACTCATTCTGTTGAATAAAAGTGTTGTCTGCAGAAAGAGTCAAGATAAGCTAATGCTTTTAATGTTTTCCTGTATCTTGGTACATCAAGTAGAGTATGGCAGAATACTTTCTATGGGAAACATCTATGTAAGGGTGAAGTGGGCCGCTTCTATGAGAAGTCTGTGAGGCAAGAATTATCTAAAAGCTTTTCTAAAACCAGACTGTTCATGACCAAAACAAACACAACCATGAGAACCGAAAAGGATGTTAAAGGAATTATGTGTGAGTACTGTTGTCTAGGTTCACAGTTAAGACTACTCACTTCAAGACGTCAAGTCACTAATTAGCCTAGTGGATCCGATAGTACTCAATATGAAAGCTTCAAAGCCATCAGCTACCTCTTCTCATGCATCATTTCCTTGTCTAACTTCTCTGCAGAGTCTACATCTGCATTTGCATTCATTTCTATTCATGTGGAGGATTGTTGGAGTAATTGGAAAAACTTGGGTTTTGGCCCAATATGACAAGTTGCGAACTTGGTTAGCAACATATTTTAAGCTTAATTATAATTAATTTTAAATCAATGACAAATAGAAACTAATGGGGCCTTAATTATCTACATAACGAGAAGATAATTTTAGGCTTTGGAATCACTCAATTACAATACCGGACGAATGAAAAATTAATGCTAAAAGCGGATGTTAAATATTGTTTAATGGGTGATGTGTCCTTGTGGAGGAAATACCACATTGGTGAAAGGAAGTAAAATTACCACCAAATATATTTGAAGAATGGTCACTTTAGATGTATCCTTAGGGCAAGAGAAGTTTTGACCAGAGGGAAGACCTACAAGATTGCCACGCATGCGCACGCGCCGCCACCGCTGCCTGCGGATATGATCAAACGGTTTGTCTGTTTTGATCTAACGGTTGTCGGTTTTGATCCAGCGGCTTTAGTTCATACTGATCTAACAGCCCAACAATATATGGTTTTCATCCGATAGCTCAGGATTAATCCTGCAATGTGGTTTTCATCCGACGGCTATGGATTAACCGTCAAAAAATTGTCCAACAAACGTTGGTTCAGCTTTGATTCGACGGCTCCGGTTGATCTACGGTTTTGATCCGACGGTCACAGATGAATCTACTCAACCGATTCTCCAACTAACTCCTCTATATAAATCAGGCCTTAGATTCTCTCAAAAATATACAATCATCTTTTCTACACTCTTCTCTTTTCTTCATTCTGCATCAAGTCCGTGAGAAGTTGTGATGCTTGGAAGTTCGCTGAGGTTCAAATTATAGCAGTGCCGCTCGACTGAACAGGTACCCATTGTATCTTGAAAGACGATTGCTAACGTCGATTGGAGACATTATACCAGAGCAATAAGTCTTAGGGAGAGAATCCTCGACTCGTCCGGGTTTGATCTACTATATACTGTCTGTTCATAAGCATACACCACTACTGCGTCTTGGTACAGGATTGTTGCTCATAACAGAAACATCCATAACATCATCCGAGTGAATACCATTCTACATAAATTCAAATAACATATGAAGAAAACCCCTACATTTGGTCTTGCTGCAGAAGATTCAACTCCAATGCCAGGAATTTCCGAGTTTCTTCCCGCATATATAACACCTAGAGATTGGTAAACATCTCTACCATCAACAATTCAATAACCCCCAAATTCAATTTCAAAACCTTAACTCTTGATCTAATTGAAATATAATTTAAACACAAAAACTTATATTCAAAATAAACCTCTCTTCACGGGGTTCATATCTGAGGAGGATAAAGGTGAAGCAAAATATGAGGCCTCCAATCACGCGTCGTCACATGTACAAAAGCATTTTTTTAACAAAAAGTGCAACACTCCCTTCTTTAAAAAACTACTTTGTACACATGGTGACGCATGATTGGAGGCCTCATATTTTGCCTCATTTTTAGCTTCCTCATATCTGAACCGTTCTTCACATTGATCATTCACACGTTTTCGATTGTCGTTTGGAGTTTCCGTTAAAAAACTGCGACGAATTTATTTGTCTATTTCCCTTTTCCATAGCCGAACTCACACCCCGTCCCCGCCTTTGTGCTCCTGTCAAGTTGTAAATAATGAACTTTTTTTTTCATTTTTATACTGTAATTCATATGTATCCAATGACTCTTTTGACCTTCGCTGTAAAATTAATTTTTGGGATCATCACATAAAGTGTGTCAGAAGTTTTATATATAAATATTATACGCTATGGAAAATTGTATTTGTCAAGAATCAAAATGTAATATCTTTGAATATTGATTTTAAGAAATTAACTTCTTTTAAGAAAGGTTTTGTTGCTTCCACTAGGAACGCTACCTTACACAACATATATATTTCAATGAGAATAGACAATAAATTTTTTCTTCTTTGGGTGTCACGATTGTCAGACATTAGAAAGATTTTATGATTAATATATATAGATCTTATAGGCCAACTTAAGTTGAAACCGCACATGTGTCTTTTGCATTCAAATTATTAGCTCTCATTTATGTCTATTTCTTTTGCTACGAAGTGCATAAATGATTTGGATTTCATTAAAATGGAAGAGAGCAGTCACGGTGAGTCTAAAGATAGTAATAATAATATAAAAATAAAGTTGTTATTGTTATTATTATTACTAATACTATTGTCTTTGTTGCTATTTTTATTGCTACCGTTCGAAATTTAGATTTAAAGACATAGAAGATGATAAACCATTAATGAAACGACCTCATAAATAAGTTGAAGTACATAGAAATGGATGTATGAGAACATCAAATAAGTAATCCCATAATTTCCTGAAACTTCTTATTGCATATGCACAAGAATATAGAAAGAATTACAAAGGTATGATAATCAAACATAAATAAAATGTAACAAAGAAGAAGAAAAGTAGGCGAGACATAACAAATGTTACCTTCCTTAAAACAATTTTGCCTCCACCATTGAGTAAGGCAGAATACACACTGAATGACTCCTAAGGTATAATGGCTTCTTCTTTTCGTTTGCTCTGTGAGAAGAAAATTGAACTTGTCTATTTGAAGTGTTTAATAACTGAGGAAGAGGGAAAAGACAAAGAAGAAATTCGGCATGTTTCACAAAAGACTGAAAATGGTTTTATAAGGATCATTTCAATGTATGTTAAAGTATATCAAAAGTATGTCGTCAAAACCTTTTAAATCTTATATTTATAGACTTCAATCTACAAGAAAGAAGTTAATTTGACACATATCTGTAGAATTTTTTCAAAGACATTTTATGATCGTTCAAGATTGAAAAGAGATGTTCCAAGATGCAAAAGTTTTACCATTTCATGAAAAGACAGCAGTCTGAAGTCACCGAACTCTATCATCGAATGTTCGGTAAATGTGACCAAATATTTGGTTCAGGATTCTGTCAGCATTAGATTTTGACCGAACCCTGTCACTGAACTCTGAATTCTTCACTGAACATTAAGTGAATTGCACAGCAAGTTGGGTAAAACTCACTGAATGTTTGGTGACCTTAAAGTTCAGAGTATGGTGACAGGCCAAACCTTGAATTCAAAGTATGGTCAAAACTGATACATAACAAATTTCACTATAGTGTGCGATCATTCTTCTTACATGTTTTTATATAAATTGGAGGATTTTCTGAAGCACTTTTATTTATTTTTTCAAACAATCTCCCGCATAATCCAACATTTACATAAGAACATCCATGAACACTTATAAACCAACATCTTTGGTATTACAAGAAGACAACACATAGTACATATGATGACTTGCGTCTTGAATCGCTACTAGTATAAATGGAGTTATATAAACGGAAATAAGATGAAGTAAAAGTCTTGAATCATATTTCACTACTGTATATATAAACAAGCAAACGAAATGTCATAGTCTACTTTATACGAGTTCGCGGTTTGGTACGAATTCGGCCATGCACTGCTTGCCAGGTTTTCATAAGCTCTCTAATGAGTTATTCAAATCTCTCCCAGATAGAGGCACCACCTGAACACCTATAGGTGAAATTCATTAAATGTGTACTGCTAACAACACCATAAACATGGATATAAACTTCATTAAGAGATTCTTAAATTCTTACCCTCATAAACTTACAGTAAGTACTATCTTACATCAAAACTATAAGAAGGGACAAGTTCGATAGTGCTGATTAGAATGCTTCTATGACTTATTTTTATCATTGAACCTCGTTAATAGGATATGTATTAATAGTAGGTTGTTTTGCCATCATATGAAGCACACATCAAATGGAATAATCCTATCCCCTCAATGCCATAAGTACTGACTTACATTTAGTTTTTATGGGTCCACTATCATAAACCTCGCACTGTCTGTGATTTAGCTCAAAAAATTTTACCGATCCAATCTCATAGACCTTACATTGTCTATGATTTACCCTAGAAAGACTCATGAGCATTCACAATGTTGTATCAATAATCAAGTGCACCAATTGTAAACACCTCTCAAATTGTCGTCTTTTGGTGATTCCTATCAATGAATCACATAATAAAACATCTCATTGTCACACAAAGACCAAATATGAACAAGCACAACAACATTGAGTTTTGTTTTTATCAGCAAACCATCAAACTCAAGTACAACAAAATGTTTTCATGAACCAACTCCTCAAACAAATGTAATCATCATTTATCATAAACATCTTTATCATGGAGTTTGTTTTACCAACAATATCAACCAAGTGAAATGTAATTAATTTATTATGCATTAACAAAGCCTATCATACTCATAGCTCAATTAACAAAGCCTTCAACCAATTACAAAAATAAGTTAATAATCATTTTAGTATTAATCTGATTTGCTACTTTAATCTTCTAAATTGCTTTAGAAGTTATGTAACATAAACAAGATATTCACATGTCATAAATAAACATTATAGAAATAGCTTTACTTTCATACAAGCATGAAGGTCTAAACCTCCACATTTCTCCATAATTTCAAGTGAACGTTATTCACAAAACCTCATCCTTTGTACCAAATTCATCATTCATTTTATTAAATGAATATTATCAACTACATAACTTTAAATTAGTTATCATGTAATCAACAATAAGCTATGACATTATTCAACTCAAAAGGCTTTTGATAATAAGCATAAACTTAACTCTCCATGTCACTTCAGAGTAAACTTCAACAACTTTTTTTACGATCAAAGATTCATAAGAAACAATTTTTTGATCTTTCAATCATACTATAGATCAACTAAAATTATATTTCATCATCAATCTTACATTTATTTTATGTTCATCTTTAGACAAATAACTTTCATTATTTGCTATCTATGTTTAAGAACATAAGCACTAAATTTATGCAGTCATTCACATGCCTCATTAATGCGAGTCCTACAAATTTTAAAACATATTTATCATAACGATAAAATAGACATCAGTGAACTTCTTTGCATCTTTATTCATGCTCATGATTCAAAATCATTGCTTGTTAACCGAATATCAAATGTTAATTATTAGCTCAGCTATTGATTCTAAAATCATATCCGAGTAGGCCAAGTACAACATATCAAAAAAAATATATTTCTCAATTACTTTTGAAATATATTCTATCAACGACTTTATTAAATTAGTCCAAATCACAAAACTTATATTAATTTAGACTAAATGCTAGCATTTATCCTAAAATCCGTCTTAAATGATGCTAAGTTCCACCAAACCTCTTCAAGAATTTAAACATAATCAACAAACACATAAGACAAGGAATCTTTATTTACACGTATATACCATCATGAAATCATAAAATAATTTATCTTAGCTATTTCATTTTCAACAAGAATTTCTATATTAAAAAAGATAGCAAACTATGAAATCTCTAACTCTTAATTTTTCATTTACCATACAATGCTTTCAATATTATATATAACCAACATGCCTGACGTTTGAACTTCTAGGTAACTTTATCTTAAACATGAAATCCAATTCAAATGATAAAGCCATCTACGAACCTCATAACATGGCTTCAACATAAAATCTTTGCCAAGACGCTAAGACAAATGATGTCACATATTTAAACTTATTTAAATACATTCATAGATTTTTCTACAAAACATCTACAAAAACATGTATTGTGTCCTTTTAATATTCTAATACTGACATTATTCGTCTTCTTTATTTTCTTAATAGTATTAGCATTTTCATGATCTTGACTTGCCCACCACAAGATACATGAATCAATCATATGTAAAATACTAGATGCAAATCTATTAAGAGTTAACAAACAACATACATAGTACAAAAACAAACAATATTAACCTTTTTGGTAGCAACCCATAAACCAATTTTCTGCATATAGTAGGGAAAAACATATTACCAACTTCAACCTTATAAATAAAATTAATTTTAAAAGCACTTTCACCTTTCAAACTAATTGGATTTCTTTTGCCTTCTCAAAGAAAACTTGTTTACCACTATTTATCTCTTGAATTTCAAGAAATAAATTTTTATTGATTGCAATATACTTGGTAGCCATAATGTCCACCATTTATTTTGTTGTACTACGAACAAGGTTATCTCAAATAAGATGATGATCGTAGTGATTTCTTTGTCTTTCATCATGTTGACATTCCTATTGAATTCCCCTCTTCATTTTTGTCAAGGATTATTGAATTCAATTTTGTCTTTCATCCAACACTTTTTGGGCTTCTTTGATATCCAAGAAACACTTTACTCATTCAAGAACGCGAGTTCAACATCTCAAGTAAACTTCAACCCCCACAGTTCGAAAGAAACGGGAGTGGCACCACATTGATCTCTTTGCAAAAGTTGGCCTTTCTCTATAATGTTTTTGTTAAAGATTCAACCCCTCACAATTTACCAAAATGGAGATGAAGAATGTCAAAAAATGACAACAAATTAGTCATTTTTTACCTTTGTTTTCTTTGTATTCTTCTTCTTCTTGATTATCACTTTCACCTGCAATGGAAACTGTTTTTTCCTTCATTCTTCCTTTGTGAACTTCTTTATTTCGATTAATATCATCCTTTGCAATAAAATTGCTTTAAGTTTGATGGAAATTTAGACTTGGAGTCATGGAAGATGATAAACCATTGATAAAATCACAACATAACTACGTTGAATCACATGGAAATGTATGAGAACATCGAAGAAGTAATGTCACAATTTCCTCAAACTTCGTATTGCATACACACAAGGATATAGAAAGAACGACAGAGGTATGATAATCAAACATAAAGGAATTGCGACAATGAAGAAAGAAAATAGACGAGACGCAACAAATGTTATTGTCCTCAAAGCAATTTTGCCTCTCCAATTGAGAAAGATAGACGGAAAATGCCTCACATGATATAACGTCTTCTTTGCATTTGCTCTACGAGAAGAAGGTTGAACTTGTCTGTTTGAAGTATTTAATACCAGAGGAATAGGAAAAAGACAGAATCAATTTTGCAGTTTTTTACAAAAGAATTTTTTTTTCTAGGATCATTTTTCAAGTATGTCAAATATATGAAAAGTATGTCTTCATAACCTTTTGATCCTTGTATATATAGGCTTTAGTTCACAAGAAAATTGTCATTTGACTCATCTCTAAAGAATTTAACTTCCAAAGTTGGTTTATAACCTTCCAAGATTGAAAGGAGATGTCTCAAGATGCAAAAATTGCATCATTTCATGAAAAGACAACACTGTCTAAAGTCACTGAACTTTGTCTCTGAACGTTCAGTGAAATTCACCGAACGTCTGGTCAAACCTTCTGACCGAATCCTATCAATGAACTTGAATTCTTCATCAAACATTCGATAAATTGTACCAAATATTTGGTGACTTCAGATTTTAGAGTATGGTGACAGATCAAACCTTGAGTTTAATGTATGGTCAAAACTGATCTAAACCAAATTTCACTACATTCTCTAATCATTCTTCTCATATGTTTTTATATAAATTTGAAACATTTTCTAAATTACTTTTATGTGATTTTTCCATCAACTACCACTACATAAAAATGTTGTATATGCTACACAAAGACAAGAATTAATAAAAAAAAAGTCTCTATTTTGCTTCACTTTCTGTTGTGTATATGTATCTTTTGATACAGTCTATTATTCTATGCATATTTAAGCGGAAGAGAAAAGTCGGGAAGGTAAAAAAAAAAAGTTCTTGTACTCGCGAACCAAATGGGGTTATTCTTCAGTGATGTTCTAGGTATGAAGTTTTCGTTCATTTTTCTCCCTTCAATAGCTTTATAGAGGGTAAACCCAATTCTTAGGCTTTAGTTCACGTTAAGGAGAAAAAAATGGCAAAAAGTATTTCAATACATCACATATGCACAGTTACCTTTCACCCAAAAATAGTAAGATGCTGCAAGGATGAGAACAAACTACATGCTCTTTTTTTTTAAATTATTATCTTTTGATATGTCATGATGACCAGACATAACCACTAGAAAGTGGTAAATGCAATAGATACTCGCATATTGGAAAAGCGATCACGTGCTATCCCAAAAAGATCACAAACTTCAATCTCGTATGTGTTTTAGGAGATATTACACATATTCCATATACTTTTTTTTTACAACAGCAACAACACATAGTAAAAACTATCGTTAGAGTCTAAAAAGGATGAGAGACATGTAAACAATACCTCTATCTCAAAGAATAAAGATTTTTCTTCCAGTAAGACTCCCGGCTCTACAGTGTAGGACCTGTATAGCACCACTAAAAGATGTAGGATCTGCAAGGCACCACTAGAAGGGTGGTTGAATAGTGGATGCGAAAAATGTGGTTTTTAAAATAGTTTTAAACCAAAAATCCAACTTCTGAAAACAGTTTCTGTTTTCAGGACTAGTTTTAAAACGTTTTGAAAACTAGGTTGCAGGTCTTCAAAAATTCTGAAATTCGGAGAGAACTTAGCCTCAGATGTTCTGAGTATCTCCTAAACATTTCAGATCATAACTCAACCTCTAACCCCTTGAAAAATCGTTGGTGGTCTGATTGCGCAAATCTGCCAAAAACGGTAGTTTGATTTGAAAAATTAATTCCTATTTGTACGTAACTCCAAATGCTCTGAAAATTTAAAGACTAACCCCTTATTAGTTTTATTTAAATGGGTTGAAACCGTTTTGAAAAATGCTTTTGGGAAGTTAGTCAAATACGATCAAAGTCTCAACCTTTGCAAGCCTGAAAATCAGACTGCACTAGTCTCAGAACTTTGGACGTTTGAATGACTTATACTTGTCCAAAAGGGTTGAAACTTGCGCCAAAAGAACCTTAAGACGTGTGGCTATGATTCTGGAAAGTTTCGAGTTTTTGAAATTCGTTTACTATTTTTACCAACAGTGCTGAAACTGAAAGTAAGTGCTGAAAGTAAATAAGACCAAGAATTTTATACTGGTTCGGTTATAAACAACCTACTCCAGTCTTCGAGGACACCTTCCTCGGTTAGCACTAAACATACAACACAAAGAACACCTTACCACATGGTTGATGGAGTTACACACCAACTCCAACCCTTTACAAACCTTGTATGAGAATACAATGAACACGAACACCACCACCTTGCAAGTGCAAGATTGATCACACCTTGATCAATCTTTTACAACAATGAAAAGAATATGTGGTGGTCTATATAAAGCTTATTCAAGTATATGAATATAAATACAATAGGCTTTTAGAGAGAAGAAAGAAAGAGAGTGTAGAAGAGAAGATGGAACACGTTTTTGATCTTGGAATTTGCAAGACTTCTACTTGTTTTTGTTTTGCTCTTCTTCCTTCCTTTTTATCAAGTTGGCCGCCCCCTTTGTCCCTCTTTCCTCTCTTGAAAATTATCTTCTAAGTCCTTGGAAGAGTGTATGGCATCATTGTGACATGTCCTTGCTTACTTGGCATCTCCTCATTGGATGATCATTAAACTCTTGCTTACTTGGCACTCATTGATTGGTTGAAGGTTTGTCATCATTTGATGACTAGATAAATCTGAAATTACACCTCAAAAAGCATGTGCCAATTAGCGATTAAAGCATATAAACATCCCACATAATTAGCAAGACAATTTTCTCCATATTTCCATCCAAAATATCGTCCATAACACCACTTGCACATGCTGAAATTTCAGCATGTTTAACATTTGCATTTCATTTAAAATATTGCCAAGTTTACTTTGATTTAATCCTTGAAATTAAATAATAATTCAATCACCATTTAGTACACAATATTTTCATCTTGGAATAAAATTTGTCACCAATGCAGCCTAGAATTCGGCCATATACATTCCCACACATGCATAAATTTTCAGCATGTGTGATATTCAAAGATATCACCATTTTAATTCCATAACTTATTCAAAATACTTCCATACAATCTCCCAATTAATTCACTTAATTCAAGAAGTAAAATATGCCTCATAACGATGATAAAATCGGCCAGCCTATTGCTTACATGCTGAAATTTTTAGCATGTGTCACAATTGTGACAAGATTTGAAATGTTACTTTTTGTAGTTCCTTTCTTTAAGTCATCAACATTGCATGCTTCATTCTTGGACAATCAAGATGCCAACAAAGCTCCACATATGCTCCAACATGGCTAGAATAGGCGTGTGACATGAAGATACATGTGCTGAATTTTATTTTTGCAAACTTTGTAAAATAGTGCACATTTAATTATACACACATGGTATATTCCAATCAGCCCTTAATTGAATTTTCTAGAACACTTTGACATGTATGAAATACGTAAAAAGTGTCTAGATACATGTTATATGACATGCCAAAAATGTTCCATGTGTCGTGTACGTAGAAAACCGAATTTTCGACGTTTATCGATTACCCGATTTTTCTCTAATTAAATTCCAACTTTTGCACATGTTATATATATTATGTTACACATAATATACATAAATTAAACTATAATATTCAGCTCATAATGCTGATTAAAGTGGCGCTTAAACCATGTGACAAAATTGAAATTAGAATCTCCACAATTTGGCCTTAATATGGGGTGATTTGTGTGTGCCAACATGGAATGATTTTATGGCTGAACATACCATGTAAGCCACGAAATTTGTGGCCATTTTTGAAGTGTAGAGGCTGGCCATCTATTTATGGCAAGTACATGACACGTTGGCGATGTTTCGGTATTCGCCCGATACGACAATTTTTGGTTTAGAACCTTTTAACGTGTCGTATTAAATTTGTCATCACCATGACTTATATCATATGATATAAGACCTGAATATACTCATAAATATGAGTTAAGTATAGTGGTGTGACGTTAACGTATGTACGTAAAACATATAACTTGTTGGTAGTACGTTGGAATAAATGTGTATGTGCCTTTTTCAAAAAACAATCTGAATATATATATATATATATATATATATATATATATATATATATTTAAAATGGCGTGGCATAATCAATAAATCGCGTTCATAAAAAAATTTAAAATGGCGTGTATATGGAGGAGAACTTTCCTTTCTTGAACTTGTTGCCTGTAGCGCTCCGACCCGGACAGCGGAATCCGAACCGGTACACCCGTCGTAGCTTACTGAGAAGACTACAAGACGTTTCATCTCTCGAATACACATCATCAATGATGTAAGAGAAACAAGTACGGAAACATATATCTCGTGAATCTAAATCATCAATACGGTATACCAAACGATAAAGTGACTATCAGTAATAGTATATGGTCGCAGCCATCTGAAATGAACTAAGAAACAGAAATAACAGAATCCATCTAATCAATTCCCTCATCAAGGTCTAGGCATCCCATTCTGCCCACTCGCCGTCGTCCTCTATGAAGATCATGTCGTAACTAGACTCATCTGCAATGACAAAGGCAGTACCCTTAGCGAAAAACGCTAGCAAGTAACCCGCTTATAAGACATACGGGATCAACACATGGCAAGACATGAGTAATACATATAATTCCAGGGAGTTGTGGGGCACATGTCTTGTATAACTTCCAAAGATATAGGCGAATAACATAATAGAGCAAGTACAACAATTCGTACGCAAATAACAACTCAATGGCTATCAAATTACCACACACATCCATACCACAACATCCATACCACAACGACTCACATGATGCATGTCAAAATATGCACTACACTACACAGTCACAAATGCATGAGCCATTTCTTTTCAAAACCGTGCAATGCATGTCACAATGTCCGGTCTCGTAACTTTATACCCTGTAACGTACCCCGGCTTATATTTCCATCCCGGTTAACGTTACAGACAACTTTATACCCTGTGATGCACCTCGGCTTATATTTCCATCCTGATTAACATCACAGACCTCGTTATACTCCGCAATGCACCTCGGCTTATATTTCCATCCCGATTAACATTGCAGAGGACTTTATACCCTGTAACGCACCCCGGCTTATATTTCCATCCCGGTTAACATTACAGACACTTTGTACCCTGTAATGCACCTCGGCTTAAATTTCCATCTCGATTAACATTACAGGTCACCTTCGCAAACCTGTACCGAAGCACAGCTCTTTTTCAAAAAATATGCAAATGCAAGTGCCATGATGCAAGACTCCTCATTTCATTCACATTCTTATTCACATAGATGCAATTCACATTCACATATTCAATTCGCATTCAATAACACTTAAACACACAAGAATCCCCTCACTTACACATCAATGCTTATACCTCAGGCTAGGTCGTCAACACTTAACCTTGATTCTAAAATTCACAAACCAATGGGAGAACCCCTACCTTCCTTCATTGAACTCTATAAGCCCTCGTACGTTCATTTCCTAACCCTCCTAGATCATCCGCGTTGAAATCTGATTCAAATACCCTTCAAATTCTCCGAACTTAATTCACCATCTTAAGTCATGTTCCCAAAACTTAGACTAACTTCAATCAGGTCCTTAGAAGCCTCTAAGGTCACCCAAAGAGTCCCTTAGCTTCCCTCTTTCTTCCCTTAATTTTCCCCCAAACTGATGGACATCATACCCTCACATCGATCGATCGATGTGACTTATACCCTCACATCGATCGATCGATGTCCATCAGAGAATATCGATCAATCAACCCTCTTCTACATCGATCGATCAATGTCCGTCAGAGGACATCGATCTCTCAGCTCTCCCTACATCGATCGATCGATGTCCATCAGTGGACATCGATCGATCGATTTCCATCAGTGGACATCGATCTCTCAGCTCTCCTTACATCGATCGATCGATATCCATCAGTGGACATCGATCTCTCAGCCTACCCTACATCGATCGATCGATGTCCATCAGTGGACATCGATCTCTCAGCCTACCCTACATCGATCGATCGATGTCCATCAGTGGACATCGATCTCTGACATCGATCGATCGATGTCAGCGTTTCTCCAGAATTCCTTCTGCGAATTTCTGCAGTTCCTCAACCACGTTCTCCCCAATTTCGTTCCTCTCATTCCAAGCCTAACTGCGCTAACAGTCCATGCTTATTTCATCACCGCGAAACCTCCACAAACCCAACACGCATTCAAGCCTAGAACGCACACCAATCATCAAAACAACCAAAGATCCCTTCTTTTCTCTTCCAAACCCTATTCAACAATGAAGTCACATCAAGGGGGGAATTCAAGGGGTAGGGCTTTGCATATTCACACGGAAATCAACAACAACAAAACGATTTCCATCATATAACGGCCAAATCAACGACACCAAAAAACATAAACATATACCAGCAATCACAAATCGAAACTACTGCATGGTGATCCATTTTAGTATCAAAATAGGCCATTAACTTTCGCAAAAACGTAAGAACTTATAAGAAAGTTACTTGCCTTTGATTACTCGGAGAAAAACTGAAGAACGGACAAAGATTGGACTGAAGATCTTGAAGAACCTTCACCTAGGGTTGGAGAGGAGCCAAAAATAACCTAAGAGGGGAGATGAGCGTCGGTTTTCTATGCGTAATGAGAAAACTGACGTTCTGTCAGTTTTTATATGGAAAGGAAAAAATTTGGAGTTTCTAAATTATATCCTATTTCCTCATTTATCTTAAAGGATAATTTCTACTATTCAATTCTTAATTAAATAGTAATTAATTCTAAAATTTAATCCCCTCAATTAATTCCAATTAATTCTATTATTTAATTCGTAATTCATTTCAGTTGACCATCATTAATCTCATTTAATTCCTTCTTTGTCACTTAATTATCCTACGGAGGGTGCGGGGCATAACATTCCACCCCCCTTACGAAAATTTTCGTCCTCAAAACTGGCGTACCTTATTGTAAAATGTGTGGATACAGCTCTTTCATTTGCTCCTCAAGCTCCCACGTGGCTTCACGCTCTGTATGGTTACTCCACTGAACTTTGACATACGGAATGACGCGTCGGCGTAGGACTTGATCTTTTCTATCCACAATCCTTATTGGATGCTCTTCGTAAGTGATATCCTCCTTAACATCCAACGGTTGAGCTTCCAGGGCATGGCTCGGGTCCGATACGTATCTCCTTAGTTGAGATATGTGAAATACATTTTGGATTTGGGACAAGCTCGGAGGCAAGGCTAATCTGCATGCTCTTTCACCAACTTTACCAAGCACTTCATAAGAGCCAATATATCTAGGGCTTAATTTGCCCCTTCATTCCAAACCTTGCAACTCCCTTGGTGGGTGAAACTCGTAGATAAACCTTTTCACCTTCCTCAAACTCCAAGGGTCGCCTTTTTGTATCGGCCCAACTCTTATTACGATCTTGAGCCACTTTTAGTTTCTCTCTTATCGCTTTCACCTGTTCAACTGTTTGCTCAACCAACTCGGGTGCAGTGACTGTCCTTTCTCCAACTTCATCCCAAAAAACCAGGGACCTGCACTTACGTCCATATAGGACTTCAAATGGCGCCATGCCAATTACACTGTGATAGCTGTTATTGTATGAAAACTCCATCAACTTCAGCATGCTGTCCCAGTTTCCTTTGAAATCCAAGGCGCACGCTCTTAACATATCCTCCAAGGTTTGGATGGTTCTCTCGGATTGTCCATCCGTTTGAGGGTGGTATGCGGTACTCATCCTTAGTTCGGTACCCATCGCCTTCTGAAACGCCCTCCAAAACTTAGAAGTAAACTTGGGATCATGGTCCGACACAACGCCGACTGGGACTCCATGCAAGCTCACAATGTTATCCACATAGGTGTTGGAAAGTTTCTCGTAAGATGTACCATGTGGCATGGCTATGAAATGGGCTGTCTTTGTCAAACGATCCACAATCACCCAAATCATCTCATTTCCATTTCTGGTCTTGGGTAGTCCCATCACGAAGTCCATAGTCACGTGTTCCCATTTCCATTTTGGAATCTCCAGTGGCTTCATTAAACCACCAGGTCGTTGATGTTCGGCTTTGACTTGTTGGCAAACCAAACACCTTTCAACATACTCCGCTATAGATCTTTTCATCCCTATCCACCAATAATTTCTTTTGAGGTCCTTGTACATCTTAGTGCTCCCGGGGTGGATAGACATCCTTGAGTTATGCGCTTCTTGGAGCAATTCCATTCGAAGTTCGTCTTTACCTGGCACGCATAACCGATTCTGAAACCATAGACTTCCATCTCCTCGCAACTGGAAATCCTTTACTGGTCCCGTGGGCAACTTGTCGTGGATTTCCTTTAGTGCTGGGTCCTCATACTGCGCTTTTTTAATTCTGTCTACCATGTCTGGGCTGATAGATAACACTGTAAGGACATTCGCCACTGAGTCCACCACTTCGAGGTCAAACTCCTCGATTTCTCTTTCCAACGGAGACTGTCTCGCGTGGCTAGACTTTCTGCTCAATGCATCTGCCACTCTGTTGGCCTTACCCGGGTGGTAATTGATGGTTAAGTCATAATCCTTAAGTAACTCCAACCATCTTCTCTGTCGCATATTTAGCTCCTTCTGCGAGAATAGGTACTTCAAACTCTTATGATCAGTGAATACAGCACATTTCTATCCATATAAGTAGTGCCTCCAGATCTTAAGAGCAAATACCACAGCTGCGAGCTCCAAGTCATGCGTCGGGTAATTCTGCTCGTATGGTTTCAGTTGTCTTGACGCATACGAAATGACTCGTTCATTTTGCATCAAGACCCAACTTATAAATAGAAAATTAGCTTAAGACTAGCATAGGTATATACAATGTATTAATTATAATGATGTACATACCTAGTCCTTTCTTGGACGCGTCGCTATAGATCACAAAACCGTCGGTGCCGGAGGGTTGTGCCAACACTGGGGCTGTGGTCAATCTCTTCTTGAGCTCAGAAAAGCTCTGCTCGCATTCAACAGTCCATTCGAATTTAGTCTTCTTCTGTGTAGGTCGGCTCAGTGGGACTGCTATCGTTGAAAATCCCTCAACAAACTTCCTGTAGTAGCCTGCCAAACCTAGGAAGTTTCTCACTTCGGTCACATTTGTGGGTCTTGGCCATTCCGTTATGGATTCTATCTTTTTAGGATCCACAGAAATCCCATCCTCCGAAATCACGTGACCGAGAAAGGCTACACTTCTTAGCCAAAATTCACACTTGCTGAATTTGGCATATAGCTTTTGTTGTCTCAGAATTTTCAACACCACTCTTAAATGTTCAGCATGAGCTTGTTCGTCAGAGGAATAGACCAAAATGTCATCGATGAACACTACTACGAATTGGTCCAACTGTTCTCGGAATACGGTGTTCATCAAGTCCATGAAAGCTGCTGGGGCATTAGTTAATCCAAAAGGCATCACCAAGAACTCGTAATGCCCATATCGAGTCCGAAAAGCCGTTTTAGGTACGTCTCCGGCTTTTACAATTAGCTGATGATACCCTTGACGAAGATCAATCTTTGAAAACCAGCAAGCTCCCTTTAGCTGATCAAACAAATCCTCAATACTTGGCAAGGTGTATTTGTTCTTGATGATAATCTTATTCAGTTCTCGGTAATCTATGCACAACCTCATACTGCCATCTTTCTTCTTTACGAATAGAACTGGCGCCCCCCAAGGTGATACACTGGGGCGAATCAACTTCTTGTCCAACAACTCTTGAAGTTGTCCCTTAAGCTCCTTAAGTTCAGCTGGAGCCATTCTATAGGGTGCCTTAGATATAGGCTCGGCTCCAGGGATCAAATCGATTTCGAACTCCACTTCTCTCGATGGTGGAACTCCCGGTAGGTCGTCTGGAAATACGTCATTGAACTCATTGATCACTGGAATTTGATCCATAGAGGGAACCTCCTGCTTCGCATCCAATGCATACACCATAAATCCCTCTGCTCCTTTTTGTAAGGCTTTGAAGGCTTTAATCGCCGTCAAATATATCTTCTTTGGGGCCTTTGTTAACTTGACGTTTCCTTGAACCGTTATTTCATTCATCTCAGGGTCCTTAACGGTCACTTGTTTAAGTTTGCAGTCGATATTGGCATGATTCTTGGTCAACCAATCCATGCCCAATATAACGTCAAAGTCCTTCATCGGAATGGGAACTAACGTCACCGAAAACAACTTCCCATCCAATTCCAATTCACAATCCTTGTACTGGTGGTGGGATACCAGCACTTGTTCGCCGGCTGCTTGCACCCTGAAGGGGTTCTCAAGCCACTCGGGTAAGCAGTCGAGCCCTTTGGCGAATCGCTTAGAGACAAAAGAGTGACTGGCTCCGCTATCAAACAATACGTTTGCAGGTACTTTATTAACTAGGATCACACCTAAACACAGAAGTGTAGCATATAAAGGTTTCACATAGAACACATTTTATCATCAACTTAACAAAGCTAAAATTCAACTTAAACCACTATTATTAAACTTAAGTCATACGTGTCAGCACGTTGGCATCCTCATGGACTTCGGTGTCCGTCATTGTGTGGACTCTCGCATTGGGCCTGCCTCTCTGCTACTGAGCCGGCCCTGCTGCTGCCTGAGGCTTAAGGTTCCATTCAGGGCAGTCCTTGATCCTATGGCCCGCCTTTCCACATTTGAAGCACGCACCAGTTATTTTCCAACATTCGCCCACGTGTCTCCTCTGGCAGTGTGGGCATTTTGCAGGTGCTTGACGATCAGGCCGGTTCTGTTGTGGTGCTCGCTGAACTGGCCCCGCCTGTCCTTTCCTGGGAATCTTGACCCAACGTCCGGGTCTACCACCACTTTGCTCTTCCTTGGCCTCTTGCTCGACTCTTCACGAGCCTCTCTAGTCTGTGACCGTCGCATGTCGCTCTCTACTCGGTAACATGCATTCAACATCTCCTCAAAAGTCTTTAAACTGGACCCCGCTATTGCCGTCCATATGCGGGGGTTCAAACCTTCTTCGAATTTCAGCATTTTCATTCTATTGTTTTCCAATACCATGGGCGTGAATTTGCCCAAGGCATGGAACCTATCAGCGTAATCGGAAACAGACATCCTCCCTTGTTCAAACTTGTCAAACTGCCTCATCTTCTCCAAAACGGCAGTCTCCAGTACATAGTAATCCTTGTAGGCCTGCACAAACTGTCTCCACTGGATAGGAGGAGTCACCTTGGGCAGAATGCCATTCCACCAGGCATTGGCCCTGCCGATCAGCAACGGTGTGGCCACGTCTACCTTCAGTTCCTCAGGCACTTGCACCAGTCTGAAGCTCTTCTCCACTTCGTCAAGCCAGAACCCAGCCACCTCTGGGTCAGTGGTCCCATCAAAGTTTGGGGCATGCATCTTGCGCATCTCCCCAATATAATATCTGATGCCTTGCTGGGGAGGTGGTGGAGGGGGAGGTTGCTGTTGCTGTTGGGCGACCCCTTGGGCTATCACTGTGATAGCATCTATCAACGCCTGGGGTACTAGAACTGGTGGTGGTGGTGGAGGGTTCTCGTTCCCATTACCACCGTTCCCTTGGTTATCTCTTCTGGGAGGCATTTTCTGCAAAATCAACGCTCATTAGCATTCAGCAATTCCGAAAGTAAATACTGAAGGCCCATATGTGTTGTACAAGGTGGAATTCGTACACTAAATAAAGCAACCTTTATCGATTAACTTTTATCGCGCTCGCACACACCCATCCCAATCAAAATACATATAAGATCACATACTTAGACCTAAAGATCAACTTAAGGGAAAGCTCATAACTTAAGACTCTATATGTCATAACCTATGTCTCCGAGGTAGATCTGAAGCCTAGGCTCTAATACCACCTGTAGCGCCCCGCCCCGGACAGCGGAATCCAAACCGGTACACCCATCGTAGCTTACTGAGAAGACTACAAGACGTCTCATCTCTCGAATACACATCATCAATGACGTAAGAGAAACAAGTGCGGAAACATATATCTTGTGAATCTAAATCATCAATACGGTACACCAAACGATAAAGTGACTATCAGTAATACTATATGGTCGCAGCCATCTGAAATGAACTAAGAAACAGAAATAACAGAATCCATCTAATCAATTCCCTCATCAAGGTCTAGGCATCCCATTCTGCCCACTCGCCGTCGTCCTCTATGAATATCATGTCGTAACTAGACTCATCTGCAATGACAAAGGCAGTACCCTTAGCAAAAAACGCTAGCAAGTAACCCGCTTATAAGACATACGAGATCAACACATGGCAAGACATGAGTAATACATATAATTCCAGGGAGTTGTGGGGCACATGTCTTGTATAACTTCCAAAGGTATAAGCGAATAACATAATAGAGCAAGTACAGCAATTCGTATGCAAATAACAACTCAATGGCTATCAAAGTACCACGCACATCCATACCACAACGACTCACATGATGCATGTCAAAATATGCACTACACTACACAGTCACAAATGCATGAGCCATTTCTTTTCAAAACCGTGCAATGCATGTCACAATGTCTGGTCTCATAACTTTATACCCTGTAACGCACCCCAGCTTATATTTCCATCCCGGTTAACGTTACAGACAACTTTATACCCTGTGATGCACCTCGGCTTATATTTCCATCCCGATTAACATCACAGACCTCGTTATACTCTGCAATGCACCTCGGCTTATATTTCCATCCCGATTAACATTGCAGAGGACTTTATACCCTGTAACGCACCCCGGATTATATTTCCATCCCGGTTAACGTTACAGACACTTTGTGCCCTGTAATGCACCTCGGCTTAAATTTCCATCCCGATTAACATTACAGGTCACCTTCGCAAACCTGTACCGAAGCACAGCTCTTTTTCAAAACAATATGCAAATGCAAGTGCCATGATGCAAGACTCCTCATCTCATTCACATTCTTATTCACATAGATGGAATTCACATTCACATATTCAATTCGCATTCAATAACACTTAAACACACAAGAATCCCCTCACTTACACATCAATGCTTATACTTCAGGCTAGGTCGTCAACACTTAACCTTGATTCTAAAATTCACAAACCAATGGGAGAACCCCTACCTTCCTTCATTGAACTCTGTAAGCCTTCGTACATTCATTTCCTAACCCTCCTAGATCATCCGCGTTGAAATCCGATTCAAATACCCTTCAAATTCTCTGAACTTAATTCACCATCTTAAGTCATGTTCCCAAAACTTAGACTAACTTCAATCAGGTCCTAAGAAGCCTCTAAGGTCACCCAAAGAGTCCCTTAGCTTCCCTCTTTCTTCCTTTAATTTTCCCCCAAACTGATGGACATCATACCCTCACATCGATCGATCGATGTCCATAAGAGAACATCGATCTCTCAACCCTCTTCTACATCGATCGATCAATGTTCGTCAGAGGACATCGATCTCTCAGCTCTCCCTACATCGATCGATCGATGTCCATCAGTGGACATCGATCTCTCAGCTCTCCTTACATCGATCGATCGATGTCCATCAGTGGACATCGATCTCTCAGTTCTCCTTACATTGATCGTTCGATGTCCATCAGTGGACATCGATCTCTTAGCCTACCCTACATCGATCGATCGATGTCCATCAGTGGACATCGATCTCTCAGCCTACTCTACATCGATCGATCGATGTCCATCAGTGGACATCGATCTCTGACATCGATCGATCGATGTCAGCGTTTCTCCAGAATTCCTTCTGCGAATTTCTGTAGTTCCTCAACCACGTTCTCCCCAATTTCCTTCCCCTGATTCCAAGCCTAACTGCGCTAAAAGTCCATGCTTATTTCATCAACGCAAAACCTCCACAAACCCAACACGCATTCAAGCCTAGAACGCACACCAATCATCAAAACAACCAAAGATCCCTTCTTTTCTCTTCCAAACCCTATACAACAATGAAGTCACATCAAGGGGTAGGGCTTTGCAGATTCACACGAAAATCAACAACAACAAAACGATTTCCATCATATAATGGCCAAATCAACGACACCAAAACACATAAATCATATACCAGCAATCACAAATCAAAACTCATGCATGGTGATCCATTTTAGTATCAAAATAGGCCATTAACTTTCGCAAAAACGTAAGAACTTATAAGAAAGTTACTTGCCTTTGATTACTCGGAGAAAAACTGAAGAACGGACAAAGATTGGACTGAAGATCTTGAAGAACCTTCACCTAGGGTTGGAGAGGAGCCAAAAATCGCCTAAGAGGGGAGATGAGCGTCGGTTTTCTCTGCGTAATGAGAAAACTGACGTTCTGTCAGTTTTTATATGGAAAGGGGAAAATTTGGAGTTTCTAAATTATATCCTATTTCCTCATTTATCTTAAAGGATAATTTCTATTATTCAATTCTTAATTAAATAGTAATTAATTCTAAAATTTAATCCCCTCAATTAATTCCAATTAATTCTATTATTTAATTCGTAATTCATTTCTGTTGACCATCATTAATCTCATTTAATTCCTTCTTTGTCTCTTAATTATCCTACGGAGGGTGCGGGGCATAACACTGTCTTTGTCCCTTTTCCAAATATGGCTTCCTTTAATGAACTACTTAGTTTAATTAACTAAGTACTTCACTTAATGAACTAGTTTAGTTCATTAATGGTGGCACCTGAAAATAGTTCAAACACAACAAATGTTTGTCATTTGATGTAAGCTTTAAATCTTCATGGCTCGTTAGTACGACAACATTATATATGAACTATATAAGGCAAGTTTTATGCAAGAACGTGTCATGTCATAAAATATGTCATGCATTTCTTTGTAACACGTTATTTAAATCATGCATTTTGAAATCACTCAAACCCCTTTTTCTCTACAAAAGAGGGGTTGAATAGTGAGTGCGAAAAAGTCGGGTTTTTAAACTTTTTAGACCAAATAACTCACTTCTGAAAACAGTTTCTGTTTTCAGATCCTGATTTAAATTAACTAGTTGACCAGGTTGGAGGCCTCCAAAAAAGTTGTCACTTCATGATTGGTCATCTTTAATCCACCTTGGCACTCCATAATGAGCTGGAAATTCAACTTCAAAATTTGAAACACATGCTCAAAATCAAGTATGTTAATTACCAGTCAACCATGATGTGATTCCCCTTAAATTGTGGAAGAAAATTGAAGACAATAAGGCACCAAAAATCGGCCATATAGAACATGTGCTGAAACTTCAGCATTTGTTTTGTTTTTTAAATGTTTCCATGTGTGGCTTGTCTTCTTCAATGTCACCAATCAAATGTGGCTTATCTTCCACTAATCAAAGTACCAAACAAGCTCCACCTACGCTCCAAATGAGGTGTCATAGATGTGTACATCAGCTGTAACATGTGCTGAATTTTCTTTTGGTAAATTTTGTCAAATAATGAAGCCTAATCTTCACATGCATGGTAAATTGTAATTGGCCCTAAATTTATTTTTCTAGAGTTCTCTAATATGTCTTGAATGTGTAAAAAGTGTCTAGATACATGTTACTTACACACCAAAATCGTCCCATATATGTAGAGGTGTAGAAAACCGAATTTTTGACTTTCGTCGATTACGCGATTTTTCTCCGATTAATCTCAAACTTCTTAGACATGTAATATATATTATGTCACACATAATATACATAAAATAAAGTGTATTTTCAGCTCCTATGGCTGAAGGAAAAAAACGCCATATGTTGAAAAGAATTTGAGTTTGAATTCTTCCCAAATCAAGGCTAAATTGTGGGTGATTGATGTATGTAAATATGGTATGACTTTGGGGCTGAATTTGACATGTGGAGCATGAAGTTTCTGAGTACTTTGAGTGCATATAGGCTGGCCATCTTTATATGGTAAGTACGTGGCATGTCGGTGAAGGTTCGGTAGTCACCCGATACAACAATTTTCGGTTTATGGCATCGTGACATGTCGTTATAATTTTGATAGCAATATGACTTATAATATATGATATGAGACATGTATATACTTATAAATATGATTTGTATATGGTGGTGTGATGTTGACATACGTTTATGATATGTATGATGCGTCGGTGGAACGTCGGAATGTAAGTATATAGTTTGTTAAAAAAAAATATGTATATATAATATATATATGCCGTGTGTATAGGTGTGGAAAGAAAACTTTCCATTTCAAATTTGTCTCCGAATAGCTCTCTCCAAATATGTCTTCATTTAATGAACTAGTTAGTTCATCTCCTTAAGCACTTCACTTAATGAACTAGTTTAGTTCATTAATCATGGCACCTGAAAATAGTATAAAGACGACAAGACTAATGCTTCCCAAGATATAACGTCTTGCTCTCTTTAGTTTGCTCTAATAGAGAGAGGTAGAACTTACTGTAGAAGAGATTGATAATGGAAAAAAAGAGAAGGAGAAGACAAAATTGCTGAAAATCTAAAAGTTTTGCAAGACTTATTGTGTATATTGTAAAATACCAACGCATACTATATATAGACCTTGGGTTGTGTTAAAGACTCCTTTAGAAATTCATTTCAGCAGTTTTTGACACCTCCAAGTTAGTTGCTAGCCGTTCAAAGGTGAAGAGAGATGAACCTTGGACCAAAAGATGCAATTTCAAAATGAAAAGTTCTGACCGTTGGTACATTGATCGATCGATGTATGTCACTTCGATCGATCGATGTGTTGGATAGAAACTTTCAGCTTTGCATCCTGCCAACATAGATCGATCGATGTATCGATCGATGTGATCGATCTATGTTGGACAGAAAGTTTCCAGCATTGCATCCACACCACATCGATCGATCGATGTCTTCCACATCGATCGATCAATGTGATCGATCTATGTCCAACAGAATACTCAACTTTATTCCAGCTTTCACTTGGTTCAATCCAGCCTACACATGGATCGATCCAAGAGACCTTCTTCAAGTTCAAAGTGTTCAAACCATCTTTCAAACTCCCAAACAACATCATACAAGTTTTTATATAAGTTTGGAGCACATTTTAAAGTACTTTAACGTACTTTTTCAACAATCTCTCACATGATCCAAACTTATATACTAACATCTAAGAACGTTAACAAACTGACCTCTCCACTATCAATCAAAGATAATGACACATAACGGATACGATGACTTGTGGTCTTGAATCGCCGGTAGTACAACTTGAGTTACATAAACGGAAGTAAGAGAACTTCGTCTTGAATCTTACTCCACTATTGTTTATATGAACAACAAGAAGACATATCATTATCTACTTCTTCAAGTTCGCGGTTTGGTGCGATATCGGCCATGCACCTGTCTCGGGATTCATAAGCTCTCTAGAGAGTTTTCCAAGCTCTCACAGGAAGCGGCACCACTTCCAAGCTTATATAGGTGAAATTCATCAAGTGTGCACTGCTCGCACAACCATAAAATCATGGCTATGAATTTTCATTAAGAGATTCTCACAATCTCACCCTTGATTCTTTACAGTGAGCACTATCGACGACAACACTTTCGGGAGAAACACTTTTACAGTGCAACATAGAACTCTTTCTTGACTTGTTTTTACCACATTGTACCCCGTTTGTAGGATCTCTACTAATAGTGGGTTGGGTTCCCGTCTTGAAGAATTCTCTACAGATGGAATAAGTCCCATCCCCCTCGATGTTTCATATACTAACTTCTTATTTAGTCCTTTAGTTAAGGGGATAGCAAGGTTAAACTTGACTCTTACTAATTCCATGTTTACCACCCCTGACTCATCAATTCACGTACAATATTGTGCCTTATACGGATGTGCTGGATCTTCGCATTATAAATCTTGTTCTTTGCACGTGCGATCGCAGCCTGAGAATCACAATGAATAGATACAGAAGGCATAGGTTTAGACCACGAAGGAATATCAATAAGTAAATTTCTTAACCACTCAGATTCTACTAGCAAGTTCTAAAGCAATGAATTCAGATTCCATTATAGATTTTGCACTACAAGTTTGTTTACATGACTTCCAAGCAATGAATTCAGATTCTGTTATAGATTTTGCACTACAAGTTTGTTTACATGACTTCCAAGAAATAGCTCCACCACCCAATGTAAACACATATCTACAGTGGAGTTTATCTCACCATTATTAGTCACCCAGTTAGCATCACAATAGCCTTCTAAAACAGCGGGTGAACCACTAAACATGAGTCCTAAATTCATTGTACATTTAAGATATCTTATAATCGTCTTAATGCACACCAATGCTCTTTATTAGGATTATGAGTACATCTTGCAAATCTATTTACAACATATGCAATATCGGGTCTAGTGCAATTCATCAAGTACATTACACTACCAATTATTCTAGCATATTCACATTGAGACACACTCTCAGACTTATTCGTTGTCAACGTCACATGTGAATCATAAGGAGAACTAACTGGTTTTACATCAAAATGATTAAACGTTTTCAACATCTTCTCAACATAATGTTTTTGAGAAAGTAGATAACCCCCACATTTCTCCACTAACTTAAGACCAAGATTCAAATCTGCCTTCCCCATATTTTTCATGTCAAAAATAGAAGACAGGTTCAGTTTTGTATTATTCACAACATTTATGTTGGTACCAAAAATTAACATATCATCAACATAAAGACAAATAATGACACCACCATAATCATCAAATTTGCTATATACACAACTGTCGCTTTCATTTATTGAGACCATAGAGTTATCAAATTTTTTGTGACATTGTTTCGGTGCTTGCTTAAGACCATACAAAGATTTCTTAAGTCTACACACTTTATGTTCTTGACCTTTAACTATCATACCTTCTGGTTGTTTTATATATATCTCTTCTTCTAAATCTCCATTTAAAAACGCTGTTTTTACATCCATTTGATGGATAACAAGTTTGTAAATGGAGGCAAGTGCTACTAACACTCTAATGATAGTGATTCTAGCAACCGAAGAGTAAGTATCAAAGAAGTCTATACCCTCTTGTTGCCTGAATTCTTTAGTGACAGCCTAGCTTTAAACTTATCAATTGTTTCATCCGCCTTTAGCTTCATTCTAAAGACCAACTTACAACTGATAGATTTACAACCTCTAGGCAAATCTACCAATTCCCAAGTGTTATTACTAGAATCGACTCAAGCTCGCAATTAATGGCTTCTTTCCAAAACTTAGAATCTATTGATTTAATGGCATCTCCATAAGTTTTGGGATCTTCTTCTAAAATGAACACCGTTGTAAAATAATTCCCAAATGATTTCTCAACTCTTTGTCTCTTATTTCTCTTAGGTAAATCAACTTCTTTATTAACTACGGATTTACTTGATTCACCTATATCGAATTTAGAAACAACTTCGGATTGTCTCTTCATAAGGAAGATATGCTCAAAGAATTCAGCATCCTTAGATTCTAATATAGAACTATTGTCCATAGCCATGAATCTATATGCTGCACTATTCTGAGCATAACCGATGAACACACAATCCTTTGTCTTTGATCCGATTTTACTTCTTTAAAATCAGAAATAGCAATTTTGGCTAAATACCTCCACACTTTCAAATAACTCGGGTTGGGTGCGTAGACTTTCCACAACTCATAAAGTATTTTATCTAACTTCTTATGTGGTATCCTATTCAAAATATGTTATGCAGTCAAGATTGCCTCAGCCCACAAATTGTCTAGCAATCCCGAACTAACCAACATTGCGTTCATCATATTTGTGAGCGTCTTATTATTTCTTTCGGCTACTTCGTTAGATTCAGGTGTATACGGGGGGTGTAACTTCATGAATAATTTTATTTTCTTCACAAAACCTTTTTAAAGAATCTCTACTATATTCACCAACTCTATCAGTCCTAAGTCTTGTGATCTTTAAATCTAACTGGTTTTCAACTTCATTCTAGTAGTTAATAAACATTGACTCGGCCTCATCCTTATGTCTCAACAAATATACTTTTGCATATCTAGAGTAATCATCAATAAAGATAACATAATACCTTTTACCACCTTTACTCATATGATTCTTAAAATCACCTAAGTCATTGTGAATTAAACTAAGTTTTTGAGAAAATCTATCAACTTTCTTAAATGGTTTCTTATGATGTTTAGCCTCAACACAATGCTCACACTTGTCTAAACTATCATCGTCATACGAAATCATATTCATGTTTTTGAGTTTCTTTATGACTCCTATGTTTGCATGTCGTAATCTATTATGCCACACATCAAGAGACTCAGCAATATAAACGGAACTAGATGCAGTCTTATTATTGAAAATACACGTAGCATCAAGTACAAGTAGCCCCCGTTATAGAATCCCTTGCCAATAAACTCCCCGTTCCTAGACAAAACAAGTTTATCAGATTCAAGAACAAGCTTGATATTAGCCTTGTTCAGTAGCACTCCGGATATCAAGTTCTTATGCATGACAGGTACGTGCACACATTGCTCAACTCTAGTTTTTTTCCAGAGGTCAACTTGAGAAGCACATTACCCTTTCCAAGAACTTGGGTACTATGTGCATCTCCCAAGAAGACATGCTCACCACTACCTATTTCTTGATACTCAAGAAATAGGTATTTACTGGTAGCAATATGCCTGTAGCTCCTGTGCCTACCACCCACTCCGTAGTGCTACTGACAAGGTTTACCTCTGTTAGGACGACCGTTGCAATGACATCTTCTGATGCTCCCTTATCCTCCACAATGTTTGCTTGGTTGCCGTTTTGGCCCTTCTTTTTCCTGCAGTTTTGCTCGGTGTCCTGGCTTCCCGCACACCCAGCAAACTTCTTTGATTTTCTTTTGAACCTGCACAACAACTTTCTTACCTTTGTTTCCAACATTGTAGTTGCCGCTGCTGTTGGATTGGAACTTCTGTTTCTTTGCAGCATGCTCAACAATATTGGCCTGACTCCCTCTTCACTATGAGACGCATCTTTCATTCTGTTGTTCTCTTCGATGCGTATGTGCTTGATTACCACATATAAAGATAATTTAGCATCATCATGTTTCCCCTTTTTTTCTATTTGTTCCAAGAAGGGGGAAGCTTCTTCAGTAGAGTAGCAATCTGGAAGGTCTCATCGATCTTGATACCTTCTTGCTCCAGATTATCCACCAGTTGTTGAAATTAATGGATTTGATCATTGATTGGAACATGACCCACCATCTGGAACTTGAAGAATTCACTCACCACGTACTTACGCTTGCCAACATCTTTAGCACCATATTTACTTTCCAGTGATGACCAGATTTCTCTTGCTGAAGTGAATTTGACATAGATGTCAAACAATGGGTTGGCCAAAAAGTGCAGAATATGGCTTCTGCAAGTGGTATTATCTGACTCATACTTGCATGCTTCGGTTTCATCGCTTGATTTGTCCATCTTGAACACATATGAAACTGAAAGAATGTCAAGGAAAAACAATACCTTGGCCGCCCACCTCTTATAGAACTTGCCATCAAATGGCTCCAGCTTTGGCATATCCGGAAGAGCTTGTTTGGTAGCCATAGTAAATTGCCTTAAGATTGTTAGAAAATATGGTTGAATAAAAGCGAACCAAACAAGAAAATGATAACAATGAACTGAGACGAGTTTCAAGATAACTATGTCCTGAAAGAAATTTAGTCTCTACCAATGAGCAAGGTAGACAACAAGACTAATGCTTCCCAAGATATAACGGCTTTCTCTCTTTAGTTTGCTCTACTATAGAGAGTTTGAACTTGCTGTAGAAAAGATTGATAATGGAGAAGAAGAGATGCAGAAGACAAAATTGCTGAAAATCTGAAAGTTTTGCAAGGCTTGTTGTGTATATTGTAAAATACCAACACATACTATATATAGACCTTGGGTTGTGTTAAAGACTCCTTTAGAAATTCATTTCAGCAGTTTTTGACACCTCCAAGTTAGTTGCTAGCCGTTCAAAGGTGAAGGGACCTTGGACCAAAAGATGCAATTTCAAAATGAAAAGTTCTTACTATTGGTACATCGATCGATCGATGTGATCGATCAGTGTCACTTCGATCGATCAATGTCATCGATCAATGTCGGACAGAAACTTTTAGCTTTGCATCCTGCCAACATAGATCGATCGATGTATCGATCGATGTCACATCGATCGATCGATGTGATCGATCTCTGTTGGACAGAAAGTTTCCAACATTGCATCCACACCACATCGATCGATCGATGTGATCGATCTATGTCCAACAGAATACCCAACTTTATTCCAGCTTTCACTTGGTTCGATCCAGCCTACACATGGATCATTCCAAGTGACTTTTTTCAAGTTCAAAGTGTTCAAACCATCTTTCAAACTCCTAAACAACATCGTACAAGTTTTTATATAAGTTTGGAGCATATTTTAAAGTACCTTAACGTACTTTTCCAACATATATAATCTGCAGGCTACATGTTTTTTTTAATCATATGCAATGACATATAATTTAGCCTTAAGAACATTGCACTCCATCTCCAAATAGAGAAAATTGAAAGCTCGGTGAGTATTCCTTGTTTCAATTTCACAAATAACTTTTTTTTAATTAAAATCCATTGTCATTCCAACATCGTAGTGGTAAGCCTATACACAGACGTGTAGTATCTGTATATGCAGTTGTATCTCCTTCTTTATGTGAACACCATAAATACGGTGAGGTAGTCTTAAATTCTCCACATATGTTTTTCTAATATTACCTGATAACCGTAATTATGGTTACGGTTATCATTACTTCCTTCACCACTTATAGTATCATAGCCATTGTGCTTTGTTAGTGCCATTTTTAACACTCATGCATTCTCCTTCTTTCATGCAGCACATAGACATATGGACAATTGCGTATGCATATTAACAGCAAAAGAAACAGAACCATTATCCGTCCATTTATGCTTTCGACTCCACCTTTAAGGTAAGAAATGCTCCACCCTTTAGCTTGTTCAATTCGCCAATTGAATACCCTAAAGTTAAATACGGCAACCAAGATCCTTAATGACAGTTTAAAGACACAGCTTTAAGTTGCCAAAAGAAACCAATACAAATCGTCAAATATTTAGAATGAAAAACCTTGTATTTTCATTTATTATAAAGTGTTACAATAGACTTTACTTATAGTCTCACTCTTTGCTAACTATAGTAACTTGATAAATACAAGAATATTGGATATGATACGAATCTTATCATGATCCAATCACATCTATGACAATCTAATCGTATCTCCAATCTCAATCTTTTTGATTTGCTTTCTAATACTCCATCTCAAGTTGAGTATTCATATACCTACACTCAACTTGTCAAGTGTGAGTTCGAATATGTTCCCTGCTACTGCTTTGGTAAGTATATCTGCTAGTTGATCTTCTGTGCGCACAAAAAAAATCTCCACGATGCCTTCTTCGAGCTTCTCCTTGATGAAGTGTCGGTCTATTTCAACATGTTTGGTTCTATCATGTTGCACTGTGTTTTCAGAGATACTTATTGCAGCTTTGTTATCACACTTTAGTTGGACCGGACACCTTTGCGGGAAACCCAATTCTCTCAGTAACTTTCTTAGCCATAGAACCTACAAGATCCCCTTGGCAATTCCTCTAAATTCAGCAAGCAAAGTCTAGTCTAGTGTGAGATAGATTGATCAGTTTCCCGACCAATTTCTGGTATTGTTCTTTGTTGGCCAACGATCCGTCATCAGTGATGCTTAATCTAAGATTTGCCGTCATTTGAACTCTGTTTTGTTTTACAGTCTAGCATCCCCACCTTTGCCAGTAGATCAAGCACATACTTCCTTTGAGATATAAAAATACCTTCATTAGATCGAAGAACTTCTATCTCAAGGAAATACTTAGAGCTCCAAGTCCTTCATCTCAAACTCAGAAAACAGCCTTTTCTGAAGTTCTGAAATCTCTTCTTGATCACTTCCGGTAATAATCATATCGTCTACATAGATGATAAGACAAGTTATTAGCTCCCTTCTTCTTTTGTAGAACAACATATTATCAGCTTTGCTTTGCTTATAGTCACTCCCCTTCATAACCGGCGTAAACCTTCCAAACCATGCCCGTCGAGATTGCTTCAATCCATAGAGACCTTTTGTAGCTGGCACACTTCATGTTCCCAAAAATCGCTTGAGTACCCGGGAGGAGCTTCCATGTAAACTTTTTCCTTCAACTCTCCATGTAAGAAGACATTTTTTACATCAAATTGGTTTAATTGCCAATCTCAGTTTGCAGCTATAGAAAACAAGACCCGAATTGTATCGATTTTGGCGATTGGTGAAAAGGTTTCTGAATAATCAACTCCATATGTCTACGTGTATCCTTTTGCTACTAATCGGGCCTTGTATCGTTCAACCGTACCATTTGCTTTATACTTGACTGTGAACATCCATCGACATCCTACTGGTTTATTGACTTGGGGTGGAACACACGTTTCTCACGTTTCACTTTTTTAGGGCTTCCATCTCTGCATTCATTGCATCTTGCCACTGCGGTATTCTCCTGTCTACCTCGACAGTTTTTGGCACATCATCTTGACACAACATAGTCAATAATGCTCTGGCTGTCTCCCGTGGATAGAATTTATTGGATACCTCGATGGGCGTGTAACCCGCTCAGGTGAATATCTACGTGGTGGTTTTCCTCTATTTTCCCTATACGGAAGCTTTGGTACCTGTGGCTTAGATAGGACATTAGGCAGAATATCTTAAAATACTAAATCATCAGAATGCTCGTTACTTAACCCTCAAAGAGCACTCACCAAACCACGTCAGCCCTTTCTACATTGTCCGTGGTGTGCTCGATGGAACAATCTACTTGACCTTGTTGGACAGTCTCTAGCAACATGTAGTTATGTAGCCAGCCAAGCGGCACATCCTCCTCTGTTTCTGATAGAGACTCCCCCCGTGTTGAAGACTGGGATCTATAAAAATATTCGCTTTCAAGAAAAACACAGTCCATGGTAACATGAAGGCAACGAGTTTTAGGATTATAACATCGGTAACCTTTCTGATAAGTAGCATACCCTATAAAAACACATTTTTGGACGCATGGATCAAGCTTAGTGCGGTCGCCTTTTGGAATGTGAATATAAACGGAACATCCAAACACGCGTGGGCAAGGTGTTAAGAGTGAGGGAACCCAAACTTGGAAGGATAGTGTTTGTAGTGGTGTTTGTAGGTGGAGAATTTTTGTGGGCAAACGATTGATAATGTAGGCGGACGTAGTTATGGCTTCAGGCTAGAATTAAGTAGGTACATGAGATTCAATAAGTATCGCTCGAGTCATTTCAAGAAGGAGTCTGTTTTTTCTTTCGGCGACTCCGTTTTGTGAGAAGTATTAGGACAGGAGGTTTGATGAAAAACTCCACGCTCTTGAAGGAATTGTTGGAGAGTGTGGGACATATATCCGCCTCTATTATCTGTACGAAGGATTTGAATATTCGAGTCATACTGAGTGCGAATCATTTGATAGCATTCTTGAAATCTACTATTGACGTCAGATTTGTGTTTTAAAAAATAAAGCCAAGTCATGGTGAAAAATTATCAACAAAGACAACAAAATACTGAAAACACTGTGGGGTCGGTATAGGGGAGGGACCCCACACATCAGAGTGAATAAGGAAAAAACAGCGATCAACACGAGTGTTATTTGGACGGAACGTATTCTTGTGCTGTTTAGCCTGAATACAGGTTTCAAAAGATAAAGAATCAATGTTGTCTGAAAACAAACTAGGAAAAAGATATTTAAGATACCCAAAGGAAGGATGGCCTAAACGACGGTACCATAACTACAGATGCCCATGGACCGTACCGGTGTCAAGTATAGACCGACCAATTTATGCAACCTCGTCCAAGTAGTATACACGACCATGCTTAGTGCCATGCCTAATGATCTTCTTGGAATGAATGTCCTGCAACAGGCAAAAACAAAGATAGATGAGTACAACACATTCGAGTTCTCTCGTCACTTGAATAATCGACATTGATTTAGAAGACAAATGTGGACTATATAAACAATTAGGAAGCGTGAGTTGGGAAGAGCGCATAACAGGGCCAGTCCCTTGCATAGAAACAAGTTCGCCACTGGCGGTTTCAATATGTTTGTAAGCGGAGGGAGAATGTAAAAAAAGTCATGAGGGTCGTAAGTCATGGTGTCAGTAGCCCCGCTGTCTAAAATCCAATTCAGCTTGTTGTGTGTGGTGGAATGTTTTTTGCGTGCATAAGAATTATTTGGGGAAGAATATTTGCTTGGCAGAAGGTTGGGGCAGTTTTATTATTTTGCTGGGGTTAGGAACGGGCTGGGCACGCTGAGGCGTTTCTGGGATCAGTAAGCATCTGGACGCTGGGAGGGTTCTGGACAGGCGGTGGCTGTTTTGGTATTTCGCTAGAGTAAGGAATTTTCTTGATATGCAGGGGCAATCTTGGAATTTGGCTGTGGTTAGGGTTGGGTATTAAATGGAAAGCCCTAACCACACTCCCCCTATTTCCCCTTCTCCTTCCTCTGCTTTGGCCGCCTCCTTTTGCTCTTCTCTAACGCTGCTAACCTGCCTTATTACCTTGTGGGTCACTGGCGCTATTGCGAGAGGAGCTGCCTTCAGTAAACCCAGTTTGTACGCTGGAGCTGACTGCTGCGTTGCCATGGCCTGGAGCTATTGTCGTCGGAGGTTTCTTTCGTCCCTGTGCCTCTCACAAGTCTAGGTAACCCACCAATTGGAAACAGGTTTCCTTGGTGTTTTTTTTAGTACCAAAGTGGGTACACCGAAGCTTTTCTTTTTCTTTTTCTCCAGCCCACAATGACTTCTGCGAGCGGGCTACTGGCAGATCTGTGGGTCTTTCCTGGGCTTGCACTCCAATGCCTACCCCCCAACGATGACGCCAAGTCTGAGGGGAGGCCTCGTAAAATTCCAATCCTAGCTTCTTCTCTACAAATGGCCATATAGGCCACTTCCAGGGTAGGAAGGGGCTTTTTCTTCAGTATGTCTCTTTTCACACCCTCAAACTTGTCGTCTACTGCAGTCGGTAACTGGAATAGCTGTTTTTCTTGTATTTTCCTGTTATAGGTGGCGATATCTGTGGGATCCCTCATGTGATTGGGTTCCCTTCCATCAATTGCTATCCAGACCCCTTAGAGGCGGTTCCAGCAATCCTCCAGGAAGCCTCCCATTGTTAAATGGTGTTTGCCTTTCTGTGAAGGCCAAACACCTGCAGCGCATCTCCACTTGATCCGTAAGCAGTTGCCAGTCTATCCTAGAGTGTTTGTGATGTCGGGTACTGGGATACATTGTTCACCAGACGAGGTTCAATGTTTTGAACAAGCTAGGTGAACGCAAGATGATCATTCTGCTCCCACTGTGGCTAGGAAGGGTCTGTGATGGGTGGTGGTGGAGGAATCCCCGTTAGGTGCTGAGTTCTCTCCCTACCACCTATAGCCCTTTTAAACAGTGTAGCCCATAGTGGGTAATTATCACTGTTAAACTTGAACTCCGACGAGAGGTCCTCGGAGTTGGTAACCGTCGGGCCAATACTGCCTTTCAGCAGATTGACCAACTGGATGTCTAGCTCGTCTGTTTTGGTTTATGAGGGGCTGGATTCTGTCATTTGATGCTAGCTGGTCGAGAAAGGGTTCAGTAACAAGGATACGGTGACTTCCTATGTATCGTGATGGTCTGCTTGAATTGTGATGAACTTTGTCAATCTCTGGGTTCAGCCAAAACCAAAAAAATTTTGGTTTTTTTTCTGGGTTTCATCAAGAACAATCTGTTCCTCTTTTTTTTTAAAAAAAAAATCCCACGGATCAGAGATTTCTCTGATGCCATGTCAAATATTTAGAATGAAAAACCTTGTATCTTCATTGATTGCAAAATGTTATAATAGGTTTTACTTATAGTCTCACTCTTTGCCTAACTATGGTAACTTGATAAATACAAGAATATTGGATATGATACGAATCTTATCATGATCCAATCACATCTGTTACAATCTAATAACATCTCCAATCTCAATCTTTTGATTTACTTTCCAACACAAATGATTCACATAGACAGAGATAATAGTAAACTTGAAGAAGGACCTTGCTAAAAATGTATTGATCTTCTCAGTCAACGACCCTGGACCATGGGACTTGGAGAAGCAAAATTGTGATTATGGGCCAAGAAAGAATGTGTCTCTGAATCCATTGGAAATGGAAAAGACATCCTTGAACCTCAAATAGCAAATTCATATACTACAACCCACTCAGCATGGACAATGTGCATGAACTAGACCACCATTTCAACAATGCAATGCTATTAGCACAATTTATGGACAATGAGTCTCGTTGGCTGATCCAGGGTGATAATGAGCTCAACAGACTAAACATGGAACACGACTCTGGGAATTTGTACTCCGAAAGGTCCATCGCTATACAAAGCTACCAATAGGATGAGAGGAGTGCAGAGTCTTGGTATGCTCAATGATGAAACACATCATCAGTCGTGTAAGGAGTCAATAGATACATGACCATTGAAGAGTGCAAAATGTACATAAAAAAATGGCCGAGATCAACATGTCCACACTCTCATGGAGATCTGACCAAATTTTGATCTGTTGTATATTTGAAATAAATTACATAAACTGAATTTGTTTTCTATATATATCAGCTTCTATTTGACAACCACGATTATGGTATACCAGATTATGTTGGAGGATTTGAAATAAATTGGAAAAGTTAGGGCAAATGGGTTTGTCAAAAGTTGACAACCACCATAATTTGAGCTTAATTATGATTAGTGTTCGTTAATCAAAAACGTAAACTAATAATTTCTAAATTATCTACGTAACAAGTAGATGACTTTAGGCTTTTGAATCACTCGATTCCGATACCGGGTGAATGAGAAATTAATGCTCAAAATTGGAGTAAAATTGGAAGGAAATTGGAAAAGTGGTGATGTGGCCTCTTGAGGAGTGAACACATCACCCCTTAAGTGGAATACCACATTGACTATTTGAGATGAAAGGGCCACCATATATAGCTCAAGTTGGAGCTTTCTAAAATGTGCCCTTGGGCATGAGAAGTTTTTGACGGAGCCAGGACGCAGCTCAAGCAAGGTTCACCACTCACGCGCGCCGCCGCCCGCCCGTCTGTCCGGCTGGCTCGGCTCAGGCTCGGGCTCGTGGCTCGTGGCTCGTGGCTCTGGCCTGTTCTTATCTTTTTGGAGAATTTTTCATTAAAATTTTCCAGAAAAATAATTCTCTTAATCGTATGGCCAATAAAATTCTGAGAAGATCTAAAGGCTGAGATTAAAAGTTGACGCGGATTGCGATCCAAAGGCTGAGATTTACCAACGGTTTCTGATCCAAAGGCTGAGATTTAAACCGATGCGGTTTATAATCTAACGGTTGTGGATGAAAACCGCTGCGGTTTATGATCTAACGACTGAGATCGAAAACCGTCAGATCCGACGGCCTACGTTTAAAACCGTCGCGGTTTACGATCTGACGGCTGTGGATGAAAACCGCCAGATCCAACGGCCAGATCCAACGGCTGAGATCGAAAACTGCTATTTCCTTCCTCTCTATTTAAAGGCCTGTTTCTCCAGACCTCTGTAGCCAGCGAAATTTTTTCACCTTCTTCTGCTTTCTCCCTTGCATACATACTGCTGCATTTGTTCCTTACCGCGATCGTGAAGTCAGAGCGCTTACAGGTTCAATGAGTTCCTACGTTGCAGTGCTGCTCGTGTGAACTGTTTGCCGTTGTATCCTAGGAGACGTTTGTTCCATCCGGTTGGGTACAGTATACCGGAGCAATGCGTCTTAAGGACAGAGTCCTTAGACTCGCCTCGGTTTTGCTTGCATTTTTTGTCGATTTACCCAAACGCACACTGTACACTTGTTCTGATTACAGAATCTAACATTCTTAAGACGAACTTGTATATATACTGTAATCTGTTTCGGTTTTCTGGTTGTGTTTACTGCGTCTATTTGTACGAAACTAATCGGTTTCTGGTTCTGTTTATGTATTGCGCTTACAGAAAACTGAAATATGGAAGGCGAAAGTTCCAACTCGTTCAACGGTGTGCATTTGGGCATTTCTGAGGAACAGAACAATGCTGTTCCTGTTGCACCCACTGCTCCAGTCACTGCTCTTGTTCCTGCTGTTGGACAGGTTGAAAAGCCAGAGAAGTTTGGAGGAAGTTACTTCAAACGCTGGCAGCAGAAGATGCTGTTCTTCTTGACCACGTTAGGTTTGGCTAAGATGCTGACTGAGGATCATCCGGAGGTGGTGCCGGTGGAAGACCAGAATGTGAACATGCAAAACAGTCTGATTGCTGAAGCGTGGAGTTACAGCAATTATGTTTGTTTCAGTCACATTTTAAGTTGTTTGGATAACTCATTGTATGGATTGTATTCTACTTATAAAACTGCGAAATCCTTATGGCAGGCGTTAGACAAGAAGTACCGCACTGAGGATGCCGGTACTAAGAAATTTATTATTGGAAAATTTCTTGATTTTCAGATGACAGATTCCAGGACTGTTGTTTCTCAGATTAAGGAACTTCAGATGCTTGTTGCTGAGATGAAAGAGGAGGGTATGACCCTCAGTGAATCCTTTCTAGTTGCTGCTATGATTGAGAAGCTTCCTCTTTCGTGGAGGGAATTCCGAAGCTATCTCAAGCACAAGAGAAAGGAAATGTCTTTGGAAGACTTGATTGTCCGACTCCGTATAGAGGAAGACAATCAAAGGGCAGAGAAGAAGCCGTCTTCCAGTTCTGGCCATGCCAAAGCTCACGTTGCAGAGGCGACGAAAAAAAAGAAAGGAAATTCTGTCGGAGTGAACGCGAAGGGCAAGAAGGTTGCCAAAAAGTTCACTGGAAAACGTTACAATTGTGGGATTCAGGGGCATCGTAGTGTTGACTGCAGGAAGCCCAAGAAAAGGCAAGAGAAAGCCAAAGCCAACCTTGTAAGTGCAATGGATGATTTGGACTTGTGTGTTGTTGTTTCTGAATGTAATGCTGTAGGTAATCCTAGCCTGTGGTGGGTGGACACTGGAGCCACTAGAGACGTTTGTGCAAACAAGGGAATGTTCAAGGAATATGCTCCTGCGAAAGACAATGAAAGGCTGTACATGGGAAACAAGGATAGCTCGAAGATTGAAGGTTCGGGCAAAGTGATTCTGAAGATGACCTCCGGAAAAGAATTGACACTGCAGGATGTGCTGCATGTTTCTGACATCCGCAAGAACTTAGTCTCTGGTGCTTTACTAGTCAGGCATGGATTTAGACTAGTATTTGATTGTAATAAATGTATTCTGACTAAGAATGGTGTATTTCTGGGGAAGGGTACCTGATGGACAATATGTTTAAACTTAGTGTTATAACTGTTGTACCAAAGAAGACTACGCTCGATGAGGCTAATAAGACTGCTTCTACTTCCGCTTACATGCTTGAGTCTTCATGTTTATAGCATTTACGTTTGGGTCATGTTAATTATAAGTCATTGCAAAGAATGATTAATCTCGACTTATTACCCAAACTAAGTTTCAATAATGAAAAGTGCCAAGTCTGTGTTGAAGCAAAAATGGCTAAGTTACCATTTCCTTCAATCGAAAGAAACATTGAAGTGTTAGATTTAATTCACACAGATTTTTGTGATTTAAAGTTTGTGCAAACAAGAAGCGGTAAAAAGTACTTTGTGACTTTTATTGACGATTGCACTCGATACTGTTACGTTTATTTGCTAAGTAGCAAAGATGAGACCTTAGATGCTTTTAAAGATTATAAAAATGAAGTTGAGAATCAACTTAGCAAACGAATTAAGACAATTCGTAGTGATAGAGGTGGCGAATATGATGCACCGTTTAATGAATTTTGTTCAGAACACGGCATTATTCATCAAACGACTGCACCATACTCCCCTCAATCAAATGGTATTACAGAATGCAAGAATCAAACTCTGAAAGAGATGATGAATGCTATGTTGATAAGTTCGGGCGTACCTCAGAACTTGTGGGGGGAAGCAATTCTCTCCGCCAACGTCATTTTAAATAGAGTTCCATCTAAGAAGATGGATAAAACCCCATATGAACTTTGGAAAGGCTATAAGCCAAGCTACAAATACTTGAAAGTGTGGGGATGTCTGGCTAAGGTCGCAGTACCAAAACCAAGACAAGTCAGAATAGGGCCTAAGACTATTAATTGCATATTCATAGGATATGCAACTAACAGTAGTGCATATCGATTCTTGGTGCACAAGTCTGATATTCCTAACATACATGAAAATGTTGTCATGGAATCAAGAAACGCAGTGTTCTTTGAAAATGTCTTTCCAAAGAAAGACAATAACATTGAAGAAGCAAGCACTAGTAAGCGAGTACGTGACACAACTCCTCAAGAAATAGAGGAACCTTGTCAAAGTAAAAGAGCCAGAATACCAAAGTCATTTGGACCAGATTTTTTAACGTATTTGGTAGAAAATGATCCAAGGACATTTTTCGAAGCTATGTCAACTCCAGAAGCTCTCTTCGGGAAAGAGGCAGTTAACAGTGAGATAGAATCAATTCTTCAAAATCACACGTGGGAGCTGGTAGATCTTCCTCAAGGGAGTAAACCACTTGGATGCAAGTGGATTTTTAAGAAAAAACTCAAAGAGGATGGATCCATTGACAAGTACAAGGCCCGGTTGGTAGCTAAGGGCTATCGACAAAAGGAAGGTTTTGACTTCTTTGACACTTATTTACCAGTAACTAGGATTACTTCCATAAGAATGCTAGTTGCTATTGCTGCAGTCTACGACCTAGAGATCCATCAAATGGATGTAAAGACTGCCTTCTTGAATGGCGAGCTGGAAGAAGAGATTTATATGGAACAATCTGAAGGGTTCACTGTCCCAGGACAAGAAAGGAAAGTTCGTAGACTTGTTAAGTCTTTGTACGGACTTAAACGAGTACCAAAACAGTGGCATTTGAAGTTTGATCAAGCCATGATGTCAAACGGTTTCAGGATCAATGAATGTGACAAGTGTGTTTACATCAAAAACACACCAAACGCCTATGTGATAGTATGTCTCTATGTAGATGATATGCTAATCATGGGCAGTACTCACGACATCATCTTGAATACCAAGAAGATGTTAACGAGAAATTTTGACATGAAAGACATGGGGTTGCCAATGTTATTTTAGGAATCAAGATTTCTAGGGTAACTGAAGGATTGATCATGTCACAAAGTCATTATATTGAGTCCGTTCTCAAACGATTCAATATGTTTGATGCAAAACCAGTAAAAACCCCACTTGACTTAAGTATGAACTTAAGGAAGAACCGAGGTGAACCAGTAGCTCAATTGAAGTACTCATAAGTGATTGGAAGTCTAATGTACATAACGAACTGTACAAGACCAGACTTAGCTTGTTCAGTAAACAAATTGAGCAGGTTTACCAGTAATCCAAGTGAAGATCATTGGAAAGCTCTAAATAGAGTAATGAGGTACCTTAAGTACACAATGAATCTTGGATTACACTATACAAGATATCCAGCAGTATTGGAAGGATACTATGATGCAAACTGGATATCAGATTGCAAAGACTCTAAATCCACCAGTGGATACTTATTCACTGTAGGTGGTGGTGCTGTGTCATGGAAGTCTACAAAGAAAACGTGCATAGCTTGGTCAACTATGGAAGCTGAGTTTAGAGCACTCGATAAAGCTGGGGAAGAAGCTGAATGGCTTCGAAATTTCCTAGAAGACATTCCATGCTGGCCTAAGCCAATCGCTCCTATCAGCATACACTGTGGCAGTCAGTCAGCTATAGGACGAGCTCAAAGCAGCATTTACAATGGTAAGTCACGACACATACGTCGGAGACATAATACCATTAAGCAGTTGATCTCTAATGGCGTGATTTCCATTGATTACATAAAATCAAAGGAGAATCTTACGGATCCGCTTACAAAAGCTTTGCCTAGAGATCAAATGTCAAAGTTGACAAATGGAATGGGACTTAAGCCTACAAAGCATGAATCTTTGATCCCAGAATCTTGGTTCAATGGGAAAACTAAGTTATAAGGGTTCAGTTAGCACTTACTCATTACGTTAAACAAAAGTGCTTTCTGTAGAGAACCGTTAGGTTAAGCTAAGGCTTTTAATGATGTCCTATATCTTGACACTTCAAGTGGGGTATGGCAGAATACTCTTGATATGAATCACCTATGAAGTGTGAAGTGAGGCCGCTTCTATAAGAATTCTGATAGGCAAGAATTCTCTAAAACACTTTCTGAAACTAGGGTTGTTCATGGCCATAATGAACACAACCATGAGAACCAAAAGGGGTGTTAAAGGAAATGTTGTGTGAGTATCATTGTCTAGGTTCATAGTAAATGCTGATAGTTCAAGATATCAGGTCACTACCCAGCTGAGTGGATCCGATGGTACATCACTAAGAAAGGTTCAAGGCCAGAAGCTACCTCTTCTGATGCAACATTTCCTGTCTGACTTCACGATAGAGTCTGCATCTGCATCTGCATTAATTTTTCATTCATGTGGGGGATTGTTGGAGGATTTGAAATAAATTGGAAAAGTTAGGGCAAATGGGTTTGTCAAAAGTTGACAACCATCATACTTTGAGCTTAATTATGATTAGTGTTCGTTAATCAAAAACAAAAACTAAAACTTTCTAAATTATGTACGTAACAAGTAGATGACTTTAGGCTTTTGAATCACTCGATTCCGATATCGGGTGAATGAGAAATTAATGCTCAAAATTAGAGTAAAATTGGGAGGAAATTGGAAAAGTGGCGATGTGGCTTCTTGAGGAGTGAACACATCACCCCTTAAGTGGAATACCACATTGACTATTTGAGATGAAAGGGCCACCATATATAGCTCAAGTTAGAGCTTTCTAAAATGTGCGCTTGGGCATGAGAAGTTTTTGACGGAGTCAGGACGCAGCTCAGGCAAGGTTCACCACACACGCGCGCGCGCACCGCCGCCGCCGCCGCCCGTCCGTCCGGCCGGCTCGGCTCGTGGCTCGTGGCTTCGTGGCTCTGGTCTGTTCTTATCTTTTTGGAGAATTTTTCATTAAAATTTTCCAGAAAAATAATTCTCTTAATCGTATGGCCAATAAAATTCTGAGAAGATCTAAAGGCTGAGATTAAAAGTTGACGCGGATTGCGATCCAAAGGCTGAGATTTACCAACGGTTTCTGATCCAAAGGCTGAGATTTAAACCGCTGCGGTTTATGATCTAACGGTTGTGTATGAAAACCGCTGGGTTTATGATCTAACGGCTGAGATCGAAAACCGTCAGATCCGACGGTCTACGTTTAAAACCGTCGCGGTTTATGATCTGACGGCTGTGGATGAAAACCACCAGATCCAACGACTGAGATCGAAAACTGCTATTTCCTTCCTCTCTATTTAAAGGCCTGTTTCTTCAGACCTCTGTAGCCAGCGAAAATTTTTCACCTTCTTCTGCTTTCTCCCTTGCATACATACTGCTGCATTTGTTCCTTACCGCGATCGTGAAGTCAGAGCGCTTACAGGTTCGATGAGTTCCTACGTTGCAGTGCCGCTCGTGTGAACTGTTTGCCGTTGTATCCTGGGAGACGTTTGTTCCATCCGGTTGGGCACAGTATACCGGAGCAATTCGTCTTAAGGACAGAGTCCTTAGACTCGCCTCGGTTTTGCTTGCATTTTTTGTCGATTTTTCCGAACGCACACTGTACACTTGTTCTGATTACAGAATCTAACAGATTATACAACCTAGGCTTGAGATCTAGATCTAGCTTCTACTTGACAACCATATTTACCGTGTACCTCCAGATAGCATACAGTTGTGGTCTTAGTCCATCATCTACTTGACAATCATAATTATGGTATACCTATGCATGCCATTCTTAATATTATGGTCTCAATAATCATCTACTTGATAACTATAATTACATTATAAGTATGTGAACCATGGTTATACTTGATGTCTTAATTTACAATGTACTTCACAACTATGATTAGGGTACATCTTTACAGTACATATATACAATTTTCCTTTATTAAATCTCCAAATTATGAAACACAACCTACATTATGCACGTCTCCTCATTAAGGATAAAATTGGAAAAAGATTCATTAAATATATTGTGCTGAAAGAGTGAAAAACTTTGTGTTTCACATAGTGTCACTCATTCTATACATAGTTAGACACAATTTACCCAATTGATTTAAACTTCGTCCACGCTAAAACGAAAATGATTTACCTAAGTTGAAATTAGTGCTATATGTCCATGCTTATATCTTATGTTACTTCTCTAGCTTTTCAATGTGGGATATTATATTCTTTTTTAGGGACCGAATATTAATCCAAATCTAGTTTATGAACTCATTGTCTAGCACTGACAATTTTGTTCCTAACACTAAACGTGCATATTACATGAACAAATACAACAAGAGAACTTGCAAAACATGCTCCATCTAACTTCATTACATCCTGCATCAAGCATCTAACACGTTTTCCACTTGCACATTATAAATATTGAGCTACACTTGCTGAGTAAGGAATAACATGTTACCATTGTCTTTAAACATCGACTCATATCTTTTACTTGGACCTTAATTTGTTTATTCTTCTTTAACACGACTGGCTCTTTAGATTTATTTCTCCATAGTCTTTCATCTTTTATGCCATAGTTTTGGATTTATCAAGTTTGGATTCATGTGTGATTACCACCGACCAACCGTGTGAACTGTTAAAATCAAGACTTAATTTGTTACCATATATACGGTTGGTCAAATCACCACCAAAAGAGAAAGCAAATAGTTAGGGATTTTCGTAATTAGTAGATTGATTGTGTATTTATGTAGGAAAATCTTGTTACCATGTATAGCTACTCACATACAGTATAAATAGGGATTCCTTGTATACAGAAAATTCATCAATGAAATATAGAATACATTGATCCATAAACGTTAACATGGTATCAGAGCAGGACGAAGCCTCTCTGTAACCGAATCGTTTGAATCTTCTGAGATTAGGCTCAGAACACTATCATCATTGCCTTTACCTTTCCCAGCCATCAGGCCAGATCTTTGAGACCGCCATCACAGCCCAAACGCTGTGTTGCGTCCTCACCCTACCTGCAAAAACCACACACGAATCATGTCAGATACAGGCAAAACCGAATCCTCCACACCAGAAACATCCATCGTTAACAATGGTCCCGGAGAATGGGCACTGCAGGTGGCCCAAATCCTCCGGGACAGTATCCACCCACCACCACCACAAGCCATTATGCCTGCATCCTCGCCAGAAACCTTACATATTTCCATAAAACTAAACAGTGGAAATTACTCTTTGTGGTCCACTGTTATCTACAGAGCAATTCTTGGCCAAGGAAAAATTTCACATCTGACTGGAAATCCACAGCCACCGCAACCAACTGAACCAGAGTATACACGCTGGGAACAAGATGATAATAAAGTTTTTACCTGGATTTTGCAGAATGTTGAACCCACGATGATCAACAACATCACTAGGTATCTTACAGCCAAAGCCTTGTGGGATGGCCTAGCGCTTACCTATGGAACAGGGGGGACGGATTACAAATCTTTGACCTCCATAAACGAGCCAGCAGTATCAGACAAGGCACTGGGAGCGTGGAAGACTGCTGGAACAAACTCCAGGACGTGTGGGTCTCCATTGATACCAAGGATCCCAACCCAATGCAGTGTGCAGAGGATATAGGACGGTACAACAGGAAACTCCAAGAAACACGCCTATATCAGTTTCTCTTGGCCATTGGAGACCAATATGACCAAGAAAAAAAGGATATTGTCAAAAGAGAACCCTTGCCCTCAGTAGAGGCAGCTTTTGCCGAAATCAGGAGGGCAGAGGCAAGAAATATGGTGCTTAAGGGACAAAACCCCTCAGAGGAACACTCATCATCGGGTATTGGACAGGGGCTAGCAGGGAGAGCACCTGCTACGAACCGAGGACGGGGCAAAGGGATCAATTCCTCCCGCTCAAATGCATCACAGCGGGAAGGAAGAGAAGATAAAAGCCACCTTACCTGCGGACACTGCAAGAAAAAGGGCCACACCAAGGAAAAATGCTTCCAACTGGTTGGATATCCGGATTGGTGGGAGGGCAAGAAGATAACCGTCGGGTTTGGGGGAACTGGGAATGCCACCTTCATCCCTCCAATGGAGGACGGCAGCATTGACAGCAGGAGCCATCAGACGGACCAACACCCTCAGAGTGAAGGAACTGGACAGCTGCCGGAGGAGCAGGCAGCGAAAGGATTTTCAGCGGCAGGAGGTAAAAGGGGGCTAGTGGGAAACCCTAGCCCCCACACCCTTTTATACCCTAAAATTGTTCCCCCAACCCCTTATGTTTCCAGTAAAGACGGTACAGTCCCTAGTTTTTCTGAAAATGAGGAATCAGTCCTTTCAAATATGACCTCTCCCGTATTTGATCCCTCCACTTTCAGAAACGACAAATTAAGTCCCCAGTTTAATATCCCATGTCAAATTAGTCCTTCCACTCCTCAAAAATCCAAAATCAACCCTCAGTCCCCACCAACCCCTATCCCTCAACCCACCTTATCCCATACTGCGTTCCACACAGGCAAACCTTCAGCAACTAACTCACGATGGATTTTTGATTGTGGGGCCACTGACACAATGTCTTTTGACCCCTCTGATTTTGTTAGTCACTCACCACCTCTAAAAACCCATGTTGAAACTGCCAATGGCGAGACTGTCCCTGTAAAGGGTGGTGGCACAATTGCCATCAACCCCAATATTACCTTGCCTAATTGTCTTTTCGTTCCCTCTCTCTCTACTAAATTATTATCTATCAGTCAGATTACGAAAGAATTAGATTGTGTTGTTCTGATGTACCCTACTTTTTGCATTTTGCAGGACATTCATACGGGGGCCATCATTGGACGTGGTACTGAGAGTGGTGGTCTCTATTATGTGGATGCCGTAGAGCGACAGGGCCGGTCTAATCTTGCCACCGGATCGGTTACTCGACAATTGTGGCTCTGGCATCGCCGGTTAGGACATTCGTCATTTGGCTATCTTAAGTTTCTTTTTCCTGATCTTTTTTGTTCCCAGACCAATAAATTAGACTCGTTCAATTGTAACACTTGCCTCCGAGCTAAACAACCTTGGGTTACATATCCATCTAATAATACTCGTGTTACTAGTATGTTTTCTCTGATATATTCTGATGTCTGGGGGCCTGCTCCACATTCCACTCTTGGGTATCGATATTTTGTCATTTTTATTGATGATTTTTCCAGAATGACATGGTTATATATCCTCAAACAAAAATCAGAAGTCACTTCAAAATTTGTGGAGTTCTATAATATGATCAAAACACAATTTCATACATCAGTTCAAGTTCTTCGAACCGATAATGGTGGGGAATATCTAGATGGGGCACTAAAACTTTTTCTTTCCGACAAAGGTATCATTCATCAGACATCTTGTCCAGGCACTCCTGAACAAAATGGAGTGGCTGAACGCAAAAATCGCACCCTGTTACAAATGACACGAGCTATGATGTTAGATGCTAATGTACCTCGAGTTTTTTGGCCGGAGGCAGTGTCTACTGCCAATTATATCAGCAACCGATTCCCTACCTCCATCCTTAACCATCAGACACCACTTCAAGTACTCGCCACCCAAACCCACATGCCACCTATACTCACACTACCTCCAAAAGTTTTTGGATGTTCTGTGTTTATCCATGTACCTAACACTCAACGTGACAAATTTGACCCCTGTGCTGAGAAATGTGCCTTTGTTGGCTACTCTCCAACCCAAAAGGGATATCGGTGCTATAACTATCGCACTCACCGTATCCATACCACCATGAACTGTGTTTTTCTTGAAACTGAATCTTTCTTTGCCACCCAATCTCAGTCTCAGGGGGAGATAGCCAGTGATGATACTCTCGATTGGCTGTCTTTGCCACACTGGTCGACGACTGGACCAACACGGCAAGTAGATGACGCCGACCGCACAGCAGCATCCCATAATCAAGAGAACATCATTCAAGGACCATCTGATAATGACCTCCGGATGAATGACCCACAACAGGTAAATGGTAGTGTACATGAGGATTGCATCAATTCTAATTCTTTTGATTCGTCTGATCTTTCCACTCCTGTACCACCTGAATCTAATCCTGCTGAACTTTCTCCTGTCACCCAAGATATCTTGTTGGACTGTACTGACTCAGTTTCAGAAAAACGAGGGCGTGTACTACCACCAAGAAGCACTAGGGGCGTCCCACCTGAGAGGTATTCTCCTACCAAAATAGCTCGAGCATCTCAGTACCCGATTACACAGGCTATGTCAGAACCAGCACACGGGTTTTTTGTGACATTGTGCAATGAAAGAATCCCTCACACAGTGGATGAAGCATGTCAACAGCCACACTGGAAAGAAGCTATGGACGCAGAAATGGGTGCCCTCAAAGAAGTCAAACCTGGGAAAGTGTATGTTGCCTGAAGGAAAAAGGACTGTGGGGTGCAGATGGGTATTTACTATCAAATACAAAGCAGACGGAGGTATCGAGAGACACAAAGCAAGGTTAGTTGCCAAAGGATACACACAAACTTATGGCGTTGATTATTCAGAGACGTTTTCCCCTGTGGCCAGACTGGATACCATTCGAGTCTTATTTTCAATTGTTGTAACCAAGAATTGGCCCTTACAGCAATTCGATGTTAAGAATGCGTTCTTACATGGGGAGTTGAAAGAAGAAGTATATATGGAGCCACCACCAGGGTACTCTGACGAGTTCGAGTCAAATCAAGTGTGCCGATTGAGAAAGGCTCTGTATGGACTTAAGCAGTCACCCCTAGCGTGGTTTGGACGGTTCACGGATGTCATGAAAAAGGACGGGTACAGACAAAGCAATGCCGATCACACGCTCTTCTTCAAGAAACAGGGAAGTTGTATTACATGTCTTATTATTTATGTTGATGATATGATTATTACCGGAAACGATACTAATGAAATTTCTCGTCTCAGGAACTATTTGTTCACTCAGTTCGAGATGAAGGATCTTGGAGGCCTGAAGTACTTCTTGGGTATTGAGGTACTAAGATCACCACTTGGGATCTACATATCTCAGCGGAAGTACATCTTGGATCTCTTAGCAGAAGTAGGGTTGCTGGACGGAAAACCTGTAGACACTCCAATGGTACAAAATCAGAAGCTGGACGTTATTCAGGGAGCTCCACTGGTAGAGCGGGATCAGTATCAGAGGCTGGTCGGAAAGCTGATCTATCTGTCACACACTCGACCGGATATTGCCTATGCTGTTGGAGTAGTTAGTCAGTTCATGCATAGCCCACAGAAGCAACATCATGAAGCAGTGTTCAGAATTCTGAGATATCTTAAGGGCACACCAGGGCGAGGGATCCTGTTCCAGAATCATGGTCACTTAAGCATTGAGGCATACACAGATGCAGATTGGGCCGGAAACATACTGGATAGGCGTTCTACATCCGGGTATTTTACGTTAGTTGGAGGCAATCTTGTGACATGGCGGAGTAAGAAACAGTCCGTAGTAGCTCTTTCCAGCGCTGAAGCAGAATTTCGCGGTATTGTTAGAGGAATCACTGAGGTATTATGGTTGCGGAAGCTCATGAAGGAACTTGGTTTTCTCTCGGAAGGACCAACAAACTTAAATTGTGATAACAAGGCCTCAATCAGCATCTCTGAGAATCCAGTGCAGCATGACAGGACGAAGCATATCGAAGTTGATCGCCATTTCATTAAAGAGAAACTTGACAGCGGTGTTATTGCTTTACCCTTTGTTCGTTCGGAAGATCAGCTTGCAGACATCCTTACTAAAGCGGTTAATGGACGAGTCTTCACTCAAGTTCTAAGCAAGTTAAACATTAGAGACCCTACTGTTCAACTTGAGGGGGAGTGTTAAAATCAAGACTTAATTTGTTACCATACATACGGTTGGTCAAATCACCACCAAAAGAGAAAGCAAATAGTTAGGGATTTTCGTAATTAGTAGATTGATTGTGTATTTATGTAGGAAAATCTTGTTACCATGTATAGCTACTCACATACAGTATAAATAGGGACTCCTTGTATACAGAAAATTCATCAATTAAATATAGAATACATTGATCCATAAACGTTAACATGAACAACTTCAGCGAACCGAGTGAACTACTATGGCAATCTGTGTGAAGTGTCTCAACAAACCGAGCGATTACCACAGCGAACTGTGTAAACTATATTGGTAAACCGTTTGAACTATCCCGACAAACTGAGTGAAATATCACACTGTTTCAAACTTGCTCCTTTTAATATTTTCTCTAGTTATATATATAAATTTTATCTTATTGATCGTTTGGCCCTTTTGCCATCCAATCAATGATCCAAGTCTATACTCGTTCATTAGGTCTCACATAAATGGTTCGCTCATACTTCAGAATATACCGAACGTTAACAACATGCTTGTAGTGCCCCGCTCCCGAACCATAGCATCGGGAACAGTGCACCCACCGTAGCATACTACGAGGACTACAAAGCGTCGTTCAAACTTCTCTACACGTCAGAACTGACGTGAAATTTTTTTCGCGGAAACGATAATTAAAGAAATAAACGTCTTGATTCAATTAAATACATCAAAATAAGATCAAGTACAAGGGTTGACGAAACCCGCTAAGTCAAATATGAAATACTAAAATCAAAATAATAAACCTATGTGGAGGTCTATCTGACTATCCCAAGTAACAAGCTCCGGGTCAACAAGATCCCTTCTCGAGTCCAGCTCACTAGTCCCAGCTTGCGTAATCTGTCTCACCCTCGTTAATTGTATATACTCATAATCATGCTCAC
>AP025062.1:20567734-20646393 GCA_036186865.1 Eustoma russellianum | reverse complement strand
AGCAAAATGACTCTCTAAATTGGTTTCGCTTCTTATATTGTGAACTAGCAATTGATCAATATAACTTGACGTATCATTACTGTTCATTGGGAAACAACATCTGTGTGTTTCCAACACATGGATATAGTTGTGTACATCCGACCGCCCGTACTCTGGCATAGGCGAGAGCCTCTAAGGCAATGAGGTAATGTTGTTCTTGTTGCTGTTGTGTAATATTAGCCATTATAAACGGATCCAATTATCTTAGTTAAGATGTAGAGTTCAGGTAAACAAAGTGTGAGTGATCTGTGTCATGCCTTTAGGCTTTAGTCACCATCTTATGAGAAACCTAGACCTATGTCGACCAATGATGATTCCGATTTACCTCTTTTATACAGCTATTTACCTCTTTTATACAGCTATATGTGACTGAAATAGTGGGGACACATCATGAATTGACATTTTCCTCTCCAAATTTTCTTAGTCAAGGTATCTTGCCAACTTTAGAAAAAGGAAAAATGCCGTATTTCCAACTTTAGTAGCACTGATGAGACCTACCATTCATGTCACTTCACTTTTCACGAAGACCAACCTTTATTTTCTGTCCATTGAAATAAATACATTGCGGATAGAGGCAGAGGTCTTAAGCAGATTGGCAAAAGGAAAGAAGCAGAATTGAATGATATCAAGGTAAGTGGACAGTGTTGTTTGGCTCTTTGTGCATTGATGGAGGATGCACATTTCTATGTTGATTATGAAATTTGCCAACTCATAGGATAAATATTGAGCATTTGACATTCTGACAAGTTAAATGCATGGTTATTAGAAAAAGGCAATGGGAAAACAAAGGAGTGAATGGGAAGGGAAATATTGGCGCAAGAACATAACTTCTCTACTTGTGGTTTATGTGCCAAAATCATCAAAATATTTACAGACACCACAAATAATGACGTTTATCCTCAAGATTGATTGATGCAGAAGAACGGCCTCTACTCTTATTTTTTTTTTATAGTCACATGAATGACAACGGTAGCATAACAAAGTTTGCAACATTTTCATGCGACTTTTTGGTTAACGTTCACATGATTTCTATTTTTTTTGGGGTTATGTTATACAAATTTCATTTTAGTTATGTAATAACATATTTATGATTTCTTTTATTTCTAAATTTCTTTCTCAGGTAGAGCACATGTTATTTAGCTAGTCGTTGTTTAAACGTAAAATAACTTTCTAGGTTAGATTTTCCGAGGTCTTAAAGAGCATAAGGATACTGAACTTTTCCCACGTGCCTTGCCAAGTGGCTATTTCATCTAGTTATACGCGAATAGTTGAGTTTTCTACACTAAAAGATCTTGGGCTTTAGGTTTTTCAATTGCAACATTTTTTTTTCACTTTATAATAAACGTAATCAAATATAATAAAGTGATTCTCACTACATGGTAATATAATTTTTATCTATATACCATCAATCGGTCGTTGTTTATTCTCTATTCTATAGCATTATATGTCTACGTATTATGTGTAAAAAGAGTTTTTTAAGTGCCATTAAGTTGAGGCTTCGTCACTGCTGTAGTATTTTCGATCGATCATTAACCGTATTCGTTTCCATTTTTGGCATATTTGTATCACACACGCATGCATCTATATTGAGATTGAATTGTTTGTTTGGCCGTCAAATATTACGTTAGAGAATAATTAGTTTTATTTTGTTTACCATGAAAAACTTTTTATGCTTGCTTCGATACTGTCCACAAATACTCTTTCCCGAAAATGATTTTCTATATTTTTCAGGTTATTTTCCCGCTTCTGAATAAAGTAAAGGAAGTTTCTATTGTACTAGGTCTGGCGTTTGTGCAGAGTCTAGGGGAGGACTGAATCGTTTCGCAATCTGATATATGCATCATTATTCTACACTTTGTGCAAGAAGTTGTTTTTGCGGCTCGAACCATAACATCAAGGTCACAAAATATCAACCTTACCAGTTACTCTAAGGCCCATCTTTAAGAATGAAGTAAGTGTCTCAAATATATTCCGTAGAGATTTTTTTTTTTGTTTCAATTGTTTGCTATTTGCTCTTTGCTTTTTCACTTAGAGTTTGTATTGAAACTTGGACTTACATGAGATGATGTCTATATCAATTCAAAGCCTTAAGGCAATAGGTGGTGGTACCTCATCCTCAAATAACACATATTTTATATCGAAGTGGCAAATATGGGACAAAATCCTCAATACCCGCTCTCACGTGCCAACATAGCTTGGCACACACTCGCGCCTTAGAACCCTCCCTCAATCATAAACCACAAGACATGCATAAAAATCTGGACTTGGTGAGGGGAGACAATAAATAGCCAACTATGGGTCAGACAATGTGTGAGTCCACATCTTAAACCTGTTCTGATAGCATGTTGAAACTTGGGCTTACATGAGATGATGTTCATATCCACTCAAAACTTCAAGACAATAGGTGGTGATACTTTATCCTCATTTAACCCATTTATTTTGTCTTAAAGTAGCCAATGTAGGCCAATATTCTCAATACTTTGATATTTGGCGTATGAATGATATGTAATTATTTAACTAATCCTTGATTTTATAATATTATAAGTCATCCATCGAGATTTCGCGTATAATAAACCTGTTTCTAAAGTTTGTTCCTTTTAAACGTGTTTTTTTGTTCTTTGCAGACGTCGTCATTCTTGAAATGGTTTGTGGTTTATTTCTTGACAACCTGACAAGTAATTATCGACAAAAAAGATGATATCGAATATTCAGAAAGTGAAAGGTTATGTATTATTGTGTGATTTGTTCAACTGATCCATCCGAAATTCATACGTATGTATATATTTTTATTTTGACATAGCTTTTAACTGTTACAGTGAAGAGATAACATTTGTTTCATCTATAAATTATTGTCTTGTGAATATTTGTTGTAACCGTAGGTTTTTTTGTTACTTGAATTTTGGAATCTTCTTGTTAAAATTGTATGTTATTTGTATTTGTTTATATATAGCACGAGGATTGTAGCATTGAGATAAAGTCAATATAAACACATCTTTTCTTTCCAAATTAGTATCAAAGCTAACAACTTCTTTATGAAAATAATAGCTAGAAGTACATACGTATATTTATTTATAGAATAAACAAACTTCTATTTTAAGGTATATTTCTTTTTCACAGATACATAGGATGCCTTTGTTTCATGCACTTGAAGTGGATTAAGGCAACCTTAGCAAAACCGACTCAGGTGCATTTCCTCATCCATCTTATGATAAAATCCTAGGTCTTTCAAATTGACATTTTTTGTTGTTGTTTAGATAAAAATTGAACATAAGAAACACTCAGTAATTGACGCATCAAATAGGATGATGGGATTCAGATTGTTACACTAGCATTATACCCAACAGTCAATGATATAATGTATCCTATGGAAACATAAGTTTGATAAGATTGAGGTGTCGCATTGCAACAAAACATGGTATGGACCAAAATGTTTGTGTTTGATATAGTGTGTCGGCAGGCATATGTTGGTTCTTCACATGCTATGAGGTACAAAGCAATTACAATAAATGAAGAAGCTTTTGAAAGAGAATCAAGATTGATGAAATGCGATACCGCTATGTACTTTCTGGAAGAGAGTACATACTGTTTAAGTTGGAATGCTGGAAGAACCTAATTGTAATGTGTCCGAGTTGTAGGACAAATTAAAGGTATACAGAAAACCACATAGTGAAAGCTAGCCGAGACGTGACTAGATGATTATTGTCCTTAAAACAATTTTGACTCTGCCGGTGAGCATGTTAGTCTTTAAGCGAATGCTTTCCATAGTATAACAGCTTACTCCCTTTCTTGAACCACATATCTCACTAATGTTTATACGAACACACAAATGACATGCCATTATCTAACTTCTTACAAGTTCGAGGTGTGGTGCATTAATGGCCCTGCACCCTATCCCATGATCCATAAGTAATCTAGAAAGTTTTCCAAGCTCTCATAGGAAGCAGCCCCACTACCGTACTTATATAGGTGATATTCATCAAGTGTGTACTGCAAACACCACCATCTTTAATGGCTATGAATTATTTAAGAGATTTAAATCTCACCCTCAAACATACAGTGAGTACCATCCTCGGGCATCAACACATGAATGGACATGTACAATAGTACTTAACAGAATTCTTCTACAACGTGATTTAAATCTCACCCTCAAACATCAGTCTCATTCCTCTCGATGTTTTTAGAACCAACTTACGGTTCAGTTCTTTAGTTAAGGGTCTGCGAGGTTCAACTCGGTCCTCACGTACTCCAAGTTGACCACCCCAGAACTAATCAAATCACGCACAATATTGTGCCTCGGACGGATGTGCCGGCTTGATACATAATTTCTAACCTCTAACTAGCAAGTGTAGTAGGTACAATTGTAGAGTAGTAGGCAAGAGGATTGTCAATCCCACGAGGACTAATTTTAAGTACCAAAATTATTTTTCACCTTAATTTAAACCTTAATCAATAATATTTAATAAAAACAAAAACTAACTACTAACTAAATATCAAAGCATAAATTTTCCCTTTTAAAGGTTTTTTTGACTAGTTTATGTTCCAGGTGAATGTTTTCTCAAGTATAATCCACTCTTTAACCCAAAGTAATTAACTAGTTTCTATTCCGAATCTCTAAGGAAGAAATTCTCTATTTTAATTTTTACCCAGTGTCTTGGCGTAAAAACCTAATTTAATTTGATAAACTTCATATCTCTATGTGAATTTTAATCAAATAAATCGCGTTAAATCTTTATGGAATTATCTAGTCTCAATAACCCTTGATTATTTAATCCCAAATATCACGCTATAGAAATCGAATCTATCCCTAGTCAATTTTACTATGAGGTTGTTGTTGACACGATCTTAATCAAAATCTTCGCCTCCCGGTTCATCAAATTTAATTATATGTTCTATCAATAGTTAGCTAATCTATTGACGCAATAAAAACCCAACAACAATTAACGATTGGAATTCAACTAGTAAATTAGATAAATTAAAGAGGGAAAACTAATACATTAAAACATCAAAAGAATTCAACTTTCGCAAAAAACTAGTCAAGAAAATAAGAAACTTAGCCACAAATTAAATCTATACGATCCATCATATTCATATATAACTGCAAAAAGTAGTAGAAAAAAACCGTGTATAAAACTACAACAAGCAGTTTCAAAAAACGCGCCTGATGATTGCAGTCTGACACGACTGCTGCCTACTGACACACTGACGCGGCTGACAGAGGTTTTGCTGACGTAGCTGACCCACCTGATTGCTGCTGGACCTGGCTGACTGGACAGATAGAGAGGCTGTCTCCTGCTGACTGGTGGTCTAGCTGACAGGCTTTTCTCTCTCCTCTGGTTCTCTTCTTAGCTTGCCGAATGGCTACCCTTTTCTTTCTTTTTTTCTAGTTGAAAAGATGAATGGCAGGAAAAGTTGTCTCGGGAAAAGCGTCAGGTTTATGGGAAACAATATCTGGGTAGCTTAGGAACAAATCCGTTGACTGCTGCGGTGCTGATGCTAATTATATAGGGATTTTATTCGGGTTTGCTATTTCACTTTAAATTCTTCTCCTAACTGATTTAGATATATCCATAAAATCTAATCTTCCTATCTTTATTTAATCATATCATCTTGAAATTTTCTCCATTTCTAACTCGATATTTATCCAGAATATTATATTTCCTGCATTTAAAATAAAAATACATGTAGTTCCAATGCAATAAAATAAACTAAAGATTTATTTATTTCGCTAACTAACATTGAAAATAGTCTCATTTAATTAATTATTTAATTAAGCTTAAAATATATAGTTAATTTAGCTAAAATTCAATAGTTTCTAATTATTTCGATGAAAACCAAAAATATCCAAATTAATCATTATTTTATCGATAGTGTCAAAATATTGCTCAAATTAAGTAGTAGAAGGCATAAAAATATACATAAAAATCACTTATATCATGGCTCTTCCCATTATATATCTTATTATTTGCACGAGCGATCACTGCCTGTAAATCACAGTGAATAAACACGGAAGTAATATGTTTCGTCCATAGAGGAATGTCAACTAATAAATTCTTAATCATTGCGCTTTTGAACATGCAAGTTCTAAGCAACAAATTCTGACTCCATTGTTGATTTACCCTTACAAGTTTGTTTAGAAGATATCCACGAAACAACACCACCCAAAGTAAACACATATCCACTAGTGGAGTTTATTTCATCATTATCTGTTATCCAATTGGCATCATAATAAGCTTCTAACACTGCTGGACAACCATTAAACATGAGTCCTAAATCCATAGTTCCTCTTAGGTATCTCAATAATCATTTTAGAGCATCCCAATTTTCTTTACTAGGATTATGAGTGCATTTTGCTAACCTGTTTACAGAATATGCAATATCCGGCCTGATGCAATCTATCAGATACATTACACTACCAATGATTCTAGCATATTCACATTGAGATACACTATCATTTTTATTCTTCTCTAATCTCACTAACGGATCATATGGAGTACTAACAAGTTTAACATCAAAGTGACTAAATTTTTTAGAATATTTTCAACGAAGTGAGATTCAGAAAGCATATACACCTCACATTTCTCTACTAATTTAAGACCAAGTATTAAATCTGCTTTTTCCATATCTTCCATTTCAAAGACAAAGGATAAGAATGATTTAGTACCATTTACAACTTCAATGTTTGTTCCAAAGATTAACAAATCATCCACAATTAAGCAAACAATTACACTATCAAGATTTTCAAACTTGCTATAAATGCATCTATCAATTTCATTTACAACATATCCACAAGCCAACATGGCATTGTCAAACTTCTTATGCCATTGCTTCGGAGCTTGTTTTAAACCATACAAAGATTTCTTCAGTCTACATACTTTATGTTCTTGACCCGTAGCAATCATTCCTTCCGGTTGTTTCATATAAATTTCTCTTCTAATCTCCATTTAAAAATACTGTTTAACATCCATTTGATGTGCACTAATTTATAAATGGAAGATAATGATACTAACACCCTAATAGAAGTTATTCTAGCAACTGGTGAATATGTGTCAAAGAAATCTATTCCTTCTTGTTGCGTGATGTTGAAAAAAGGGTTTGAGTGATTTCAAAATGCATGATTTAAATAACGTGTTACAAAGAAATGCATGACATATTTTATGACATAACACGTTGTTGCATGAAAGTTGCCTTATATAGTTCATATATAATGTTGCCGTACTAACGAGCCATGAAGCGTTAAAGATTACATCAAATGGCAAACATTTGTTGTGTTTGAACTATTTTCAGGTGCCACCATTAATGAACCAAACTAGTTCATTAAGTGAAGTACTTAGTTAATTAAACTAAGTAGTTCATTAAAGGAAGCAATATTTGGACAAGGCACAAAGGCAACAAGGTGAAGAAAGGAAAGTCTTCCACTCTCCACCCACACTTAATGCACGCATATATACATAAATATATATTTTCAGATTTTTTGAAAAATGTACATACACATGTATTCCAACGTACTACCGACACGTTACATATTTTACGTACGTACGTTAACGTCACACCACCATACTTAACTCATATTTATCAGTATATTCAGGTCTTATATCATATGATATAAGTCATGGTGATGACAATTAAATACGACACGTTAAAAGGTTCTAAACCAAAAATTGTCGAATCGGGCGAATACCGAAACTTCGCCAACGTGTCACGTACTTGCCATAAATAGATGGACAGCCCCTACACTTCAAAAATACTCAAAAATTTCGTGGGTATGATGTTATGTGCAGCCATAAAATCATTCCATGATGGCACACACAAATCACCCCACATTAAGGCCAAATTGTGGAGATTCCAATTTCAATTTTGTCACATGTATATGGCGCCACTTTAAGACCAGCCAAGTACTGAATATTAAAGTTTATATTATGAATATTATGTGTAACATAATATATATAACATGTGCAAAAAGTTGGAATTTAATTAGAGAAAAATCGGGTAATCGATAAACATCGAAAATTCGGTTTTCTACGTACACAACACATGGAACGTTTTTGGCATATCATACGATATGTATCTAGACACTTTTTACATATGTCATACATCTTAAAGTTTTCTAGAAAATTAAATTAAGGGCAGATTGGAATATACCATGTGTGTATTATTAAACGTGCACTATTTTACAAAGTTTGCAAAAATAAAATTCAGCACATGTATATACATGTTATACACGCCTATACTAGCTTGATGGAGCCTATGTGGAGCCTTGTTGGCATATTGATTGGTCAAGAATCAAGCATACAATGTTGATGACATAAAGAAAGAAGCTACAAAAGGTAATGTTTCAAATTTTATCTCATTTGAAACACATGCTGAAAATTTCAGCATGTGGATTATAGGCTGGCCGAAATTCCTATCATTATGGCCTATATTTTGTGTCTTGAAACATGTGATTAATTGGAAGACAAATTGGAATTAATTTTAATAAGATATGAAAGTAAACTTGTGATATCTTGAATATCACACATGCTGAAAAATTTCAGCATGTGTGTGAATGAACCTAGGCCGATTTTTTGGGCATGTTATTGTCCAATTTTATTCCAAAAATTGATGAGAATATTGTCTACTAATTGGTGATTTATTTTTAAGAAATAAATTAAAGAAAACTTGGTAACAAATTGAAATGAACACCCATGTATCACATGCTGAAATTTCAGCATGTCAAGTCTCATTATGGCCGATTTTCTTAGCCTTGTTGGAGAAATATTATCTTGCTTAATTTATGTGATGATCTTGGAAGTTATGGTAATTGTTTTATGGTGATTTTGGCACATGTTTTTAGTGGAATTCTCAGATTTTCCTAGTCATCAAGTGATGACAACATTCAACTAATCAATGAGTGCCAAGTAAGCAAGAGTTAAATGATCATCCAATGAGGAGATGCCTAGTAAGCAAGAACGTGTCACAATGATGCCACATATTCTCCCAAGGACTTAGAAGATAATTTTCAAGAGGAGAAGGACTAAAGGGGGGCAGCCAAAACATGTTAAAAGGGAAGGAAGAAGAACAAAACAAGAACAAGAACAAGTCTTGCAATTCAAGAGATCAAAAACGCCTAGCTCTTCTTCTTCTACACTCTCTTTCTTTCGTCTTCCTAAAAGCCTATTGTACTTACATTCATATACTTGAATAGGCTTCTCTTAGACCACCACATACTCTTTATCTTTATAAAAGATCGACCAAGGTGTGATCAATCTTCAATCTTGCAAGGTGGTGGTGGTGTTCGTGTGCATTTTATTCAACATACAAGATCCTACAATTGGTATCAGAGCGCAGGAACACTCATATCAAAAGGATCCAACGATCTAAGTGAGATGGCAACCACTAGCAACGAAACCGAGGAAAAAGATATGTCAAGCCAAATGCCTCCACTATTTGAAAATGAGATAAATTCTGATTCGGACTCGGATTCTGAACTATCTTATGATGATTTATATGTTGAATATCTTGAATTACATAAGTTTGCTAGAACTCTTGCAAAACAAAAGAAGCGGTTAATTGAAGACAAGAAATTGTTAGAATCTTCTAACACAAATCTTGTGTCTCAATTAAACGATTCAAAAGAAGAGTCGTCTTGCATCATAAATTCATTAAGGTCTGAAATTTCATCATTGACATCCGAGAACACTGAAATGAAATCCGAGATTTCAAACTTGAAATCAAGGAATACGGATTTAGAGAAAATATGAAACAATTTGATACGGGATCTAACATGCTAGATCGCATTATTTTATCACAAAAGCATGATAGTGACAAAACCTGATTAGGATGCATGGAGACAAACGAAGCATCATCTAAACCATCCAAGTTTGTTTGTCTAAGAAAGTAGACACATCAAGGGTATACGTAGCGCCTAAAGTGACGCAAAGACCCCCTCTCCCCTCATCTCCTCATACTTCTTCTTCATATCATGTGAAGTATAATTATGTGCCGTATAAATATAAGAAGAAGACTAGTACACCACTCATCTCATCTCATCGTGCTTCTTATTCTTCATATCATACAAAGAGTAATCATGTGCCATATAAAAAGCCACTGATGCATGTGCGACATTCATATCATACAAATGCATCTAGATCACACACACTACGCACACTAATACAAGCACATATCAAAAACGTCCTACATATAATGCGTATAAAGGAGTTCTTGGCAAAGGCCAAACGCATTTGCCCCTAACATATATTATGTTGCGTGTTCATCAACTTTCTCAACTTTTGGAAGACCTAGAAAGGTCACACAAATTTGGGTACCAAAAGGGACATTTTCAAAGGGTTGAATAAATAACCCTTTACGAACGCACGCTTGATATTATAAAATGCATGATTTCTTTTTCATCTCTACATGCGCTTTTGATTGTCTTTCCAAAATAAAGAGGGAGAGAATGCATGATTTAAGGAGGAGAGAGAAAGATAAATTGCATAAATCAAGGGAGAGCGGATTTGAAATTTGAAATTCAAAAGTTGAACTTATGCACGATTGATGGGGGAGTGATAAGATTTAAATCATGTAAGTAGGTTATTTTGAAAATCATCAAAAGGGGGAGATTGTTGAGAAAAAGTGGTTTGAGTGATTTCAAAATGCATGATTTAAATAACATGTTACAAAGAAATGCATGACATATTTTATGACATAACAAGTTGTTGCATGAAAGTTGCCTTATATAGTTCATATATAATGTTGCCGTACTAACTAGCCATGAAGCGTTAAAGGTTACATCAAATAGCAAACATTTGTTGTGTTTGAACTATTTTCAGGTGCCACCATTTGTCATACCCCGTGACTTTTAAGCGCAACTTTCAATATGTTAGGTCAACCTTAAACGCAATTTAATTAATGATGTAGGATGTGCGACTTAGTTACTTAAAATATAGGAAAAATAAGAAGAGGGGTTAAAAGTAGAATTAAAGGTAATCAAAGGAAATTACCTAAAAGGTCCCTACTAGGAGATAGGGGAGTTACCAAAATTTAGTATAACTCCCCATCTCAGCGTAATGGGACGGTTATACCATCAAAAAGAAGAGGGGAAAACCGCAGGAAAAGAGAAAGAAGAGAAAAGGAGAGGAAGAAGAAGAAGAGAAGAAGGAAAAGGAAGGAAAAGGCCAATCTAGATTCAATCCTTATCAAGATTCTGCAGTAAATTCGTAAGGCTAACTAGAAACAAAGGCAAATAATCTTTCTATACGCTTTACGCAAATTTTGATACTTTAGGCCCTATGTTCTTACAAAGAGAAAACTTGAATCACACATTAGTAATCTTGTCTTGTCTATCTTAAATGCTTTATTATATGTAAGTTTTGTTGCTAGTTGCGTAAAGTCTTGTTCTTTGGGCCATATTTCTGAAAATAGTTGTGTGGTGCTTTGTTGTTTGTCAAGCATGCCCATGAAAGTGTATTCTTGATGTGTATTATCTTGTTCTATTCTTGTGTTGATTGTCTACACTTAGACGTTTGAGAGTAAGTGCAGGGAATTGAAGGATGATTGATGGCATTGTTGTAGACTTGTTGTGTTGGGAATGTTGATGATATCTTTTGAAGGTGTGAATGATTGAAGGTTAAGAGGGAATATTGTTAGACATAACTAATCATCAATTCATGATTAGATGTGTGTTAAGTATGATGAATCTAAATGGTAAGATGGATCTTGAGAGGTTTAACATGAAAGGGTTGAAGGAGGAAGATGATGGGAGGAAGTTACTGCAGAAAAACTGCAGTTTAGAACCGTCAGAACACTTCGAACACCTACATTAGGCGCTCTATGTCACATTAGGCGCCTAATGTAGCGTTCAATGTGTCCTGAAGCATCCCCGTACACTTCGAACACCTACATTAGGCGCTTCAAGTCACATTAGGCGCCTAATGTAGCGTTCAAGTCACATTAGGCGCCTAATGTAGCGTTCAATGTCACATTAGGCGCTTCATGTAGGCGTTCAATGTCTACGGCACATCCCCGAACACTTCGAACGCCTAGTATAGGCGCTCTATGTCACTTTAGGCGCCTCATGTGGCGTTCCAAGTATACTGGAAGTCTTTTTGACCCTTTGAGCGCCCTATGTATGTGTAGTAACCTTATACACTTCTTTTGAACATAAAATGCAAGGGTATTTGAGGTATAATTAGGTGTAGATGGTAAGTTTGATCAAGTAAGAATAAGATTGAATCCTGAGTGAATTAGTAAGACAGATGGACTTGGAAAGATACAAACATGGAGTGTTTGAGGTGCAAGACCGTATACTGATATGTAAGATGTATGTGTGTGTGTGTTACATGTTTGATACGAACTTACATGTGCATCCTGCATCATGACATGGGCACTTGCATTTGATTTGAGATTTGCTTTGCGAAGAACATGTGTTCACAAGAAAGGTTTAAAGTTTTCGAAAGACAAAATGGCTGCTGGTTGATCGCAGGGTATAAAAGTCACGCCTGCGAAAGCAGGGTATAAAAGCGTGATCTGTGAATCAACAGCAGGGTATAAAGTATTTATGGGGCCGTGGACCTATCAGCATGGAAAATAAAGTATTTTATGGGGCCGTGGACCTATCAGCACGGATATATGATATAAGTAATGGGGCCGTAGACCTTTCAGCACGGATATATGATATATGTAATGGGGCCGTGGACCTTTCAGCACGGGGTATAAAGTTATATGTTATGGGGCCGTGGACCTTTCAGCACGGGGTATAAAGTTCTGTTTGCTGTGGACTGATCACCCACAGGATATAAAGTTCTGCTACGCGAAGAATATGATATGTAAAGTGATGAAATGTTTTGTGAAATGACATGCATGACATGTTTATGAAAGAAGACATATGCATGGGTGTGTGTGTGTGATTTTAAAGAGTACATGCATCATGGTACCCGACGCATAAGACTTGATATGCAAGAAACGTGGCTAGTTTATGACTTGCTTCTGTGATATGTTGCTTTAATACATGTTTGTTCTCGTATCCGTGTATCATATATGTGCTTTATCTGTTTTGAGGAATTCTTATTAAGATGCTATTTGCTAATCCGAGCACCTTATTTTGGGCAATGATTTATACACTGGTGACTCGTGTGTGTGATTCCGTAAGGTGTATAGACGGGTTACTTGCTGGCGATAATTTCGCTAAGAACAGTTACTCTATTCCTTTTCAGGTGAGCCTGAATATGAGTTGATATTTATCGAGGACGATGGCGAGTGGGCTCAATGGGATGACAGACATGGGAATAGATAGATGCTGATTATTTTCTCTGAGATTGGAAACTCAATGTTATTATGTTGTTCTGACATTTATGTTAGCTAGATGACCAAACACTTTTTAATTCCGCTGCATTTTCTGGTTTTAATGACGATGAAGTTTTAAATTTATCAATGTTTCCGCTGACTTATCTTACGTCATAGATGATGTATGCTTGATCCGCTTTGACGCTTCGTAGTTCTCATAGTAGACTACGGGGGTGCACTGGTTCCGATGACGGTATCGGGCCAGGGCGCTACACCATTAATGAACTAAACTAGTTCATTAAGTGAAGTACTTAGTTAATTAAACTAAGTAGTTCATTAAAGGAAGCAATATTTGGACAAGGCACAAAGGCAACAAGGTGAAGAAAGGAAAGTCTTCCACTCTCCACCCACACTTAATGCACGCATATATATACAAAGGTTCTAAACCAAAAATTGTCGAATCGGGCGAATACCGAAACTTCGCCAACGTGTCACGTACTTGCCATAAATAGATGGACAGCCCCTACACTTCAAAAATACTCAAAAATTTTGTGGGTATGATGTTATGTGCATCCATAAAATCATTCCATGATGGCACACACAAATCACCCCACATTAAGACCAAATTGTGGAGATTCCAATTTCAATTTTGTCACATGTATATGGCGCCACTTTAAGACCAGCCAAGTATTGAATATTAAAGTTTATATTATGAATATTATGTGTAACATAATATATATAACATGTGCAAAAAGTTGGAATTTAATTAGAGAAAAATCGGGTAATCGATAAACATCGAAAATTCGGTTACACAACACATGGAACGTTTTTGGCATATCATACGATATGTATCTAGACACTTTTTACATATGTCATACATCTTAAAGTTTTCTAGAAAATTAAATTAAGGGCGGATTGGAATATACCATGTGTGTATTATTAAACGTGCACTATTTTACAAAGTTTGCAAAAATAAAATTCAGCACATGTATATACATGTTATACACGCCTATACTAGCTTGATGGAGCCTATGTGGAGCCTTGTTGGCATATTGATTGGTCAAGAATCAAGCATACAATGTTGATGACATAAAGAAAGAAGCTACAAAAGGTAATGTTTCAAATTTTATCTCATTTGTAACACATGCTGAAAATTTCAGCATGTGGATTATAGGCTGGCCGAAATTCCTATCATTATGGCCTATATTTTGTATCTTGAAACATGTGATTAATTGGAAGACAAATTGGAATTAATTTTAATAAGATATGAAAGTAAACTTGTGATATCTTGAATATCACACATGCTGAAAAATTTCAGCATGTGTGTGAATGAACCTAGGCCGACTTTTTGGGCATGTTATTGTCCAATTTTATTCCAAAAATTGATGAGAATATTGTCTACTAATTGGTGATTTATTTTTAAGAGATAAATCAAAGAAAACTTGGTAACAAATTGAAATGAACACCCATGTATCACATGCTGAAATTTCAGCATGTCAAGTCTCATTATGGCCGATTTTCTTAGCCTTGTTGGAGAAATATTATCTTGCTTAATTTATGTGATGATCTTGGAAGTTATGGTAATTATTTTATGGTGATTTTGTCACATGTTTTTAGTGGAATTCTCATATTTTCCTAGTCATCAAGTGATGACAACATTCAACCAATCAATGAGTGCCAAGTAAGCAAGAGTTAAATGATCATCTAATGAGGAGGTGCCAAGTAAGCAAGAACGTGTCACAATGATGCCACATATTCTCCCAAGGACTTAGAAGATAATTTTCAAAAGGAGAAGGACTAAAGGGGGCGGCCAAAACATGTTAAAAGGAAGGAAGAAGAACAAAACACAAACAAGAACAAGTCTTGCAATTCAAGATATCAAAAACGCCTAGCTCTTCTTCTCTACACTCACTTTCTTTCTTCTTCCTAAAAGCCTAATATACTTACATTCATATACTTGAATAGGCTTCTCTTAGACCACCACATACTCTTTATATTTGTAAAAGATCGATCAAGGTGTGATCAATCTTCAATCTTGCAAGGTGGTGGTGTTCGTGTGCATTGTATTCAACATACAAGATCCTACAATTGGTATCAGAGCGCAGGAACACTCATATCAAAAGGATCCAACGATCTAAGTGAGATGGCAACCACTAGCAACGAAACCGAGGAAAAAGATATGTCAATCCAAATGCCTCCACTATTTGAAAATGAGGTAAATTCTGATTCAGACTCAGATTCTGAGCTATTTTATGATGATTTATGTGTTGAATATCTTGAATTACATAAGTTTGTTAGAACTCTTGCAAAACAAAAGAAACGGTTAATTGAAGACAAGAAATTGTTAGAATCTTCTGACACAAATCTTGTATCTCAATTAAACGATTCAAAAGAAGAGTCGTCTTGCATCATAAATTCATTAAGGTCTGAAATTTCATCATTGACATCCGAGAACACTGAAATGAAATCCGAGATTTTAAACTTGAAATCAAGGAATACGGATTTAGAGAAAATGATGAAACAATTTGATACGGGATCTAACATGCTAGATCGCATTATTTTATCACAAAAGCATGATAGTGACAAAACCTGATTAGGATACATGGAGACAAACGAAGCATCATCTAAACCATCCAAGTTTGTTTGTCTAAGAAAGTAGACACATCAACGGCATACGTAGCGCCTAAAGTAACGCAAAGACCCCCTCTCCCCTCATCTCGTCATACTTCTTCTTCATATCATGCGAAGTATAATTATGTGCCGTATAAATATAAGAAGAAGACTAGTACACCACTCATCTCATCTCATCGTTCTTCTTATTCCTCATATCATACAAAGAGTAATCATGTGCCATATAAAAAACCACTGATGCATGTACGACATTCATATCATACAAATGCATCTAGATCACACACTACGCACACTAATACAAGGACATATCAAAAACGTCCTACATATAATGCGTATAAAGGAATTCTTGGCCAAAGGCCAAACGCATTTGCCCCTAACATATATTATGTTGCGTGTTCATCAACTTTCGCAACTTTTTGAAGACCTAGAAAGGTCACCCAAATTTGGGTACCAAAAGGGACATTTTCAAAGGGTTGAATAAATAACCCTTTACGAACGCACGCTTGATATTATAAAATGCATGATTTCTTTTTCATCTCTACATGCACTTTTGATTGTCTTTCCAAAATAAAGAGGGAGAGAATGCATGATTTAAGGGAGAGAGAGAAAGATAAATTGCATAAATCAAGGGGGAGCGGATTTGAACTTTGAAATTCAAAAGTTTAATTTATGCACGATTGATGGGGAGCGATAAGATTTAAATCATGTATGTAGGTTATTTTGAAAATCATCAAAAGGGGGAGATTGTTGAGAAAAAGGGGTTTGAGTGATTTCAAAATGCATGGTTTAAATAATGTGTTACAAAGAAATGCATGACATATTTTATGACATAACATGTTGTTGCATTAAAGTTGCCTTATATAGTTCATATATAATGTTGTCGTACTAACGAGCCATGAAGCGTTAAAGCTTACATCAAATGGCAAACATTTGTTGTGTTTGAACTATTTTCAGGTGCCACAATTAATGAACTAAACTAGTTCATTAAGTGAATTACTTAGTTAATTAAACTAAGTAGTTCATTAAAGGAAGCAATATTTGGACAAGGCACAAAGGAAACAAGGTGAAGAAAGGAAAGTCTTCCACTCTCCTCCACACTTAATGCACGCATATATATACATAAATATATATATTTTCAGATTTTTTGAAAAAGGCACATACACATGTATTCCAACGTACTACCGACACGTTACATATTTTACGTACGTACGTTAACGTCACACCACCATACTTAACTCATATTTATGAGTATATTCAGGTCTTATATCATATGATATAAGTCATGGTGATGACAAATTAAATACGACACGTTAAAAGGTTCTAAACCGAAAATTGTCGAATCGGGCGAATACCGAAACTTCGCCAACGTGTCACGTACTTGCCATAAATAGATGGACAGCCTCTACACTTCAAAAATACTCAAAATTTCGTGGGTATGATGTTTGTGCAGCCATAAAATCATTCCATGATGGCACACACAAATCACCCCACATTAAGGCCAAATTGTGGAGATTCCAATTTCAATTTTGTCACATGTATATGGCGCCACTTTAAGACCAGCCAAGTACTGAATATTAAAGTTTATATTATGAATATTATGTGTAACATAATATATATAACATGTGCAAAAAGTTGGAATTTAATTAGAGAAAAATCGGGTAATCGATAAACATCGAAAATTCGGTTTTCTACGTACTCAACACATGGAACGTTTTTGGCATATCATACGATATGTATCTAGACACTTTTTACATATGTCATACATCTTAAAGTTTCTAGAAAATTACATTAAGGGGATTGGAATATACCATGTGTGTATTATTAAATGTGCACTATTTTACAAAGTTTGCAAAAAAAAATTCAGCACATGTATATACATGTTATACACGCCTATACCAGCTTGATGGAGCCTATGTGGAGCCTTGTTGGCATATTGATTGGTCAAGAATCAAGCATACAATGTTGATGACATAAAGAAAGAAGCTACAAAAGGTAATGTTTCAAATTTTATCTCATTTGTAACACATGCTGAAAATTTCAGCATGTGGATTATAGGCTGGCCGAAATTCCTATCATTATGGCCTATATTTTGTGTCTTGAAACATGTGATTAATTGAAAGACAAATTGGAATTAATTTAATAAGATATGAAAGTAAAATTGTGATATCTTGAATATCACACATGCTGAAAAATTTCAGCATGTGTGTGAATGAACCTAGGCCGATTTTTGGCCATGTTATTGTCCAATTTTTTTCCCAAAATTGATGAGAATATTGTCTACTAATTGGTGATTTATTTTTAAGAGATAAATCAAAGAAAACTTGGTAACAAATTGAAATGAACACCCATGTATCACATGCTGAAATTTCAGCATGTCAAGTCTCATTATGGCCGATTTTCTTAGCCTTGTTGGAGAAATATTATCTTGCTTAATTTATGTGATGATCTTGGAAGTTATGGTAATTGTTTTATGGTGATTTTGTCACATGTTTTTAGTGGAATTCTCAGATTTTCCTAGTCATCAAGTGATGACAACATTCAACCAATCAATGAGTGCCAAGTAAGCAAAGAGTTAAATGATCATCCAATGAGGAGGTGCCAAGTAAGCAAGAACGTGTCACAATGATGCCACATATCCTCCCAAGGACTTAGAAATAATTTTCAAGAGGAGAAGGACTAAAGGGGGGCGGCCAAAACATGTTAAAAGGGAAGGAAGAAGAATAAAACAAGAACAAGAACAAGTCTTGCAATTCAAGAGATCAAAAACGCCTAGCTCTTTTTCTTCTACACTTCTTTCTTTCTTCTTCCTAAAAGCCTATTGTACTTACATTCATATACTTGAATAGGCTTCTCTTAGACCACCACATACTCTTTATCTTTGTAAAAGATCGATCAAGGTGTGATCAATCTTCAATCTTGCAAAGGTGGTGGTGTTCGTGTGCATTGTATTCAACATACGAGATCGTACACGTGAAACCCTTAGCAACAAGCCTAGATTTAAAATTATCAATTGTTCCATCCGTCTTTAGTTTCTTTCTAAAGATTCACTTACAACTGATAGGTTTACAACCTCTAAGTAAGTCTACAAGTTCCCAATTATTATTACAAAGTATGTAATCAAGTTCACTATTAATTGCTTCTTTTCAAAATTTGGAATGTATAGACTTTGTAGTTTCTTGATACGTCTTCGGATCGTTTTTCATAATAAAGACAGTAGCAAAATCAGCTCCAAATGATTTTTCTACTCTTTTCCTTTTATTTCTTCTAGGTGAACTGTTATCATTATTCACAACCTTACTAGACTCACCTTATTTATAGTCCGAATTTACTATTACTTCTTTCTTCATAGGAAAAATAAGTTCAAAAAACTCAGCATTCTTATACTCAATAATGGAACCATTATCTATTAACAAGAATCTATATGCGATACTATTTTGAGCATAACCTATGAAAATACAATTGTTAGTTTTAGAACCTATTTTGCTCCTTCTGAAATCTGGAATTCCAACCTTTGCTAAACACCCCCACACCTTGAAGTAATCCAAGTTAGGTGCATAGTCTTTCCAAAGTTCATAAGGAGTTTTATTAATCTTTTTATGTGGAATCCTATTTAAGATATGACATGCTGATAGAATTGCTTCTCCCCACATATTGTTATGCAAATCAGAAATTATTAGCATAAAATTCATCATGTCCTTAAGAGTTCTATTTTTCCTTTCAGCAACTCCGTTAGATTGAGGGGCGTAGGGTGGTGTGAATTCATGGATGATCCCATTATCTAACAAAACTTTTGTAACGACAATATACTGTACCCACCGCCTCTAACTGTCCTTAACTTTTTGATTTTTCTATCCAATTGAGTTTCAACTTTATTTTTATACCTAATGAACATGCTTTCAGATTCATCTTTATGAGCCAACAAATAAACTCCAGTGTATCTAGAAAAATCGTCAATGAATGTAATATAGTATTTCTTTCCCCCTTTACTTTATAACCTTTAAAGTCTCCTAAGTCACTATGAATAAGTTCCAATTTATCTGTAACTCGTAGAATTAAACGAATTTTTATGGCGCTTAGCTTCTCACATAATTCACATGTATGAAAGTCATCATTACTTGCATAAGATACCAAGTTAGTAACCTTTAACCTTTTCAAAACATCCTTATTAACATGTCCTAGTCTTGCACGCCAAACATCAAGGGAATCAACAATATATGCAATACTAGATGGATTCTTATCATTGATAACACATATAGCATCAAGAACAAGTAGACCACCGGAGCAAAAACCATTCCCAACAAATTCTCCATTTTTAGAAAGCACATGCTTATCAGATTCAATGACTTAATATTAGCCTTGTTCAGTAGCACTCCGACAATCAAGTTCCTACGCATGGCAGGTACATGCAGCACATTGTCTTTTGCCCAAAGTCAACTTGAGAAGCACCTTTCTATTTCATAGAACTTGGATTCCATGTGCATCTCCCAAAAAGACTCGTTCACCATCCCCTATTTCTTGATAATCAAAAAATAGATCCTTACTGGTAGCAATGTGCTTGTTAGCTCTTGTGTCTACCACCCATTCCGTGGTACCACTGACAAGGTTTATCTCAGATAAGACAACCGCTGCAATGACCTCTTCTCCGTTGTATTTTCCACAAGATGCGCTTGATTGCTGGTTTGACCTTCCGCTGGTTGCATTTGGCTGCTCGGTGACAATACTTTCCACAGGCCCAGTAGGCTCCTTTAAGATTCTTCTGTTCTTGTCCCTGCACAATGTTCTTACTTTTGCTATTGTTTCGAGTCTTTTGCCATTTGGATCTGTGTTCCACCACATTGGATTGAGAAGCTCTTTCATCATTTTTCTTGTTATTCAGCCTACTGTTTTCTTCAATACGGATATGCTTGATGACTACATCCATGGTTAATCTGGAATCATCATGGTTCCCTCTCTTATTGTATTTGTTCCAAGAAGATGGAAGCTTCTCTAGCAATGAGGCTGCTTGAAAGGTTTCGTCAACTTTGACGTCTTCTTGCTCCAGATTATCCACCAATTGCTGATATTGGTGAATCTGATCATTAATTGGTATGTAGCCCACCATTTGAAATTTCAGAAATTTGCTGACCACATACTTTCTTTTACCAACATCTTCAGAACCATATTTGTTCTGAAGTGATGTCCATGTATCTTTTGCTGATGAAAATTTGACATAAATGTCAAATGCATAATTGGAGAGGAAGTGCAAGATATGTCCGCTATAGGCCGTATTGTTAGCCTCATATTTGACACCTTATGTTTCATCTGTTGGTTTGTCTTTAATCAGCACATATGGAACAAAGAGCATCTCAAGAAAAAAGAGCTCCTTGGCTGCCCAACGTTTGAAAATTTGTTCATCAAAAGGGTCCATATTAGACATGTCAGGAATAGGTGCTGGTCTGGTTGCCATATTCAACAAAAATTGCTTTAAGAATGTAGGACAAAAAAGGAATACAGATAGCCAAAAAGTGAAAACTAGCCGAGACGTGACTAAATGATCATTGTCCTTAAAGCAATTTTGCCTCTATCGGTAAGCAAGGTAATCTTTAAGCAAATGCTTCCTAGGATATAATGGCTTACTCCCTTTCTTTTGCTCTAAGAGAGAGAGTTTGAACTTGCTAATAGAAGTGACTGATAGTGGAGGAAGAAGAAGAGAAAGTTGGAGGAAGAACAATGCTGAAATATTTAGAATTTTGCAAGAGTTGTTGTATATCATTTAAGATAGCAAGACAAAAATTAATAGCCCTTGGGTTGTGTAAATACCCCTTTGAAAATCCATTTCAGCAGATTAATTAACCTCCATGTCAGTTGCATAACGTTTATGTATGAAGGAAGATGATTCTTGGATCAAAAGTTATAATTCAAAGTGAAAAGTCATGTCTTTTTTTTTTTGGGAACAATGTAAATAGTATACCCAATAGGCCAGAGCGTACTCTGACCCGCAAAAAGCACCTTTGTGGGGGTGCAACCCATACAATGAGCAAAAGCCCCATCAAAATAAGCAAAACGCCAAGACAACAGGCTGCCAGGCTCCAAAATTACAAAAAATGCCTAACTATTAACAGAAATCGCATAACAGGCTACGCGAATCTGGGTATCAAAATCAAAAGCCAAAAGTCAACATCAGAGTGCCACATTATGAGGGCCGAGGAGGGTATATTTTGTGCATAATTCTATACACATGAGTACAAATGTGTGTGTAACATCTGCCGGATTAAAGCAATATCTTCAAAGATTTTTTTGTTTCTACCTTGCCAAATAAAATACACTGTTGCAGCAATAGAGACTTTAACAGCTTTAAATCTAGGTGACTTATTGCATAATCTGGCTTTAGCCCATGCTAAAGTTCTGGTGAGGTTTGGCAGGGAGGGAGGCATGCCGCACCATTTAGTGATAGAATCCCAAACAAGCTTTGTCAAAGGGCATTGGAACAAAAGATGCCGTGATGTTTCAAGTGGGGCGCAACAAAGGGGGCATGATTGATTTTGAACATAAGACATTTTGTCCCTGGTTTGCCACTTCCCAAGGGCAGCAAGCCAAAAACAAAATGAATGTTTTGGAGTGACAGTAGAATCCCAAATGATGTCAGCCCAAGGGACTTTCAAACCCTTAGGCCTAAAGAATTGATAAGCAAATTTGGACTGAAAAGTATCATTTTCCCCCAACTTTCGAAGAGGCAGATGGCATTTTCAATGCCACCTTGTGAAAGGACTAGGGAATCCCTGATTTGTAGCAATTTTTTTAAAAGTGGGGAATCCGATTTTGCAATCGGCCTAGTCCAGAGGGTTGCATATAATTTATATCTATGATTGATCCATTGAACCCATAACGAGTCTTTTTTCCTATGTAAATCCCAAAGATATTTTGCAAGTAGGGATTTATTCCAAGATCTAAGATGCAAGACCCCAAGTCCACCTTCATTACGAGGAAGGCAAACATGTTTCCAAGCGACAAGGGCCTTCCGATTGCCATGATCAGAAATACCCCAAAGGAAATGCAGGCAGATTCGGTTAACTTGTTCCAAAACAGAGATAGGAATTGGTAAGGCACTAAGCCAAAAACAATGAACACCTTGAAGCACCGATTTAATCAAAATGAGCCTGCCAGCATAGGAAAGAGTGGAAGATTTCCAGAGATTTATTTTTTGCAAAAGTTTGGAGATAAAAGGAGAGTAGTGCCTGGCCTGGAGTTTAAAACCCGCAATTGGGACGCCAAGGTAACGAAATGGCATGGATCCCAATGTGAAGCCAGAAATGGACTGTAGCGTGGAAGGGTTAGGCACCCCAGCTGTGAAGAAACTTGACTTGGAGGCATTAGGCAACAAACCAGAGCAAAGACCAAAATGATTCAGCCTATCCATAATTAAACGGATAGACCTAGCATCAGCTTTGGCAAAAATGACAAGATCATCCGCAAAACAGAGATGAGTAATAAGATTTTCCTGGCATTTAGGATGGAAGGAAAAATCAGGATCCCAATGTAATTGCCGGAAGAGCCTGGAAAGGTATTCCATGGCAATTACAAACAGAAAAGGGATAAAGGATCCCCTTGACGAAGGCCTTTTTTGCCTTTAAAGTAACCATGAGTGGAACCATTGATGGAAATAGAATATGATGCAGTAGTAACACACTCCATTACCCAAGAAACAAAACGAAGAGGGAAATTTAGCCCAATCAAAACAGATTTCAAGAAATCCCAGCTGAGAGAATCAAAAGCCTTTGAAATGTCCACTTTCAACATGCATTTAGGGGAGGTTCTCTTTCTTTCATACTCCCTAACAAGCTCTTGTACCAAAAAAACATTTTCCATCATAGAGCGATTTTTTATGAACCCAGATTGGGCTTTATCCATGAATTGAGACATGACTGGGATCAATCTATTAACCATTATTTTGGAAATAGCTTTGTAGACAACATTACAACAAGAAATTGGCCTGAAATCAGAAACTTTTGAAACATTGTTGGACTTGGGAATCAGGGCAATAAGGGCATGATTTAGTTGTTTAAGAAGCTTCCCATTGCGAAAGAATTCACGAATGGCAGCAATGGTGTCCCCGCCAACCACATCCCATGACCTGATAAAGAAATCCGACGTAAACCCATCAGGTCCAGGGGCTTTGTCACAGCCGATGGAAAAAATGGCGTTCTTGATTTCAGCATCCGAAATTTCCATAACAAGGCCATCAGCGGCAGACTGGGAGAGCTTTGGGCCAAGGTTTAAAACATTTTGATTAAAACCAGTTGTAACATGGTGGGTACCAAGAATATTTTGAAAATGATTTACAAACTGAGCACCAACATCGTCAAGAGAAAGAGTACGTTGTCCATCATTTTTTTCAATTGAGGCAATGAAGTTCCTAGCTCTATTACGACGCAGAATAGAGTGAAAGAACTTAGAATTTCTGTCGCTAAGATGGATGTATGCATTTTTGGAGAGTTGAGCAAAATATTTTCTTTCAAAAACCATGAGAGAATGCACAAGAGATTTTTGCTTTAATAACTCAGCTTTCCACTCAGGAGAGCCCCAGGAGTTAGAAGAGGAGAGCTGTAAGGCCTCAAGGTCAGCTGAGGCCCTATCAAGTCTAGAAGAGATATGCATGAAATCTTTTTTGTTCAACTCCAGAAGTGGTTTCTTCAGAAGTTTCAGATTCTTAGCAAGTCTAAAAAGAGCAGTACCAGGAATACTAGGATTCCAAGCATCATTCACGATAGTGAGAAAGTCTTTATGCTCCGTCCACATATTGAAAAATTTAAATGAGGGTCTTTTAGTTCCAGAATTCGAACAAAGAGAAAGAAGAGCAGGCGAATGATCAGAAAGACAGCCTGATGGTTTAAAAAGAACACTAGCATTAGGGAAGGATTCCAAAAAAAGGCCATTTCCAAGAACCCGGTCAAGCTTGGACTTGATTATACCATCATCCCAAGTATGAAGGGGTCCAGAGAAAGACACTTCCACCAGCTCAGATTGTGCAAAACAATCAAGCTGGTCTTTGAGTTGGTAAAATGAGACAGGCCTACCACCAAGCTTTTCCTCCTCAGAAAGAATACAATTAAAGTCACCAAGTACCACCCATGGCTCATGTGTTACTAGACTCTGTTGCAACAGTGAATTCCATAATGGCCTCCGATCCACAATAGAATTAAAAGCATAGACAAAGGTCACATAAAAAGATATTGCAGTAATAAGGCATGTGACACGACAGTAGATCATTTCGACAGAGAGCTCCAACTTTGCACCCTGCCAACTTCGATCGATCAATGTCATATCGATCGATTCATGTGATCGATCTATGTTGGACAGAGAGCTCTAACTTTGCATCTATTCCACATCTATCGATCGATGTATCGATCTATGTCCAACAAAACACTCTACTTCATTTCAGCTTTCACTTGGTTCGATGCAACTTGCACATGGATCGATCCAAATAATTTGTTACAAGTTCAAAGTATTCAAATCATCTTTCAATCTCCCAAACAACATCTTACATGCTTTTATATAAGTTTGGATCAAATTTTAAATACTTTAAACGTATTTTTCCAACACAGCATCGACCGACACGGGTAAAAAGAACAACCATATTGGATTCTACATTGTGTATGCTAGCAAATATTCATACGATACGAGCAAGATATATGGTGTAGTTGACCCTCGTGCGTTCGACGTACTTAGGCCTTCGTTAGTGGCGGACTTATTTCAACGGGAGATTAACGTTATTCGTTTCCATTTTTGGCATATTGATGTCTATACACGTATGCATCGATAGTGAGATTAAATTTGTCTTGTCGTCGAATTTAGCATTGCTACTATCATATATTCCAAAGTAGACGGCAAATGACTCATTTTTCCTTGACGTGTCGAATTTTTTAAAGAAGTCAGACTTCTTTGGCCTTGACCAGTTGACACGAAATGATGGATGACTCAACGTAAAGTATTTGGCCGGATATACACCAAAATTTCTGAAAACGTAGGTTACAATCTCAAATTGGTAACTGTTTTATTTATTTATTTTTGCTTTTGAGTAATGGTTATTTTTTTCAGTATTGGTTTGAAAGCGTTTATAAAATAGTCTGTCAGTTTAATTTATGTTTTACGGTTTTCTAATTAAATTTTCTCTATTTTATTTTCATGGTCCATCTTTTTCTAATGAAGTGCTAAAATATTGTTCGCTTTCTGTAGTATATATTCTAGTTGATGTTTAATTTCAATTTATAATTTAATATACAAGTGATAATGTCAATGCATTGAGAATCTACAAATATACACCAAAAGGTGAAAGTGAAAATTATAACTAAACAACATACCAAATGATATCATTTAGTAACTTATGTTTTTCGAATTTGATCATGAAAATGAAACAGAATAAGTAATTGTTATTTAAATTGTCGCGCCCCGCCCGAAACCAGAGTTCCGGTTCAGTGCACCGCCATACTCTACTCCATAGAGTACAAGGCTCGATACCATACATGTGCATGTCAACATGAATTGTAATCGATATAGCGGAAGCATCTTAAAACAAACCCACGACTACATAAGTTATTACAAACCGTCTCAAATCCACAAACCACAAATACAGTTTCTCACGAGAACTTTATTACATCAACATAAAATAAAGCTCACACAACAGGTACATTCTTCAGCCTACATCTTCGCTCACGGATACTCTATCTGGGGTTCCTCCTCAATGAACACGGCATCAGGGTCCCTGTTCTCTGAAATGTTAAGAGGCAAGTATGAGCGATAACCACCGTCTTTTAATCGCTCAGCAAGTATTCTTTATAGATACTTCATGTGGATCATACATGGATTGACAAGTAGTGATAAAGTAACAACGTATATGTAATTACATCCCCATTTACAAATGGCAGCATTATATAAGGATAAAACAGAACATAATATTTTATCTCATACCTGAGAGGTCATATCATTCTTCCTCAGCATATCCTTAGTATACCTTTCGTACTTGAATACTAATTCATCTTACACTAAAGTCATAACTTGCATTCATCACATCTATGTGCATGATCTTCCTTAATGTCTTAAGGCATAATGTTCGTACGAATATTCTAATCCTCACCTAAGGGACATGATCATGACATGATGCATAAAACATGGCTTTTCATAAAATGACTTTTCGTAAACATGACTTTTCATAAACATGACATGTTTTTCATAACTTGCATAACATGACATTTTCATAACCTGAAAACATAACATTTCATCGTTGGCTATAGCACTTTTCATAAGAATAATAACACGACTATACCGAATGATTCCCCATATAGTACATGTACAACATAACATCATGAACATAGGTACATGTGCTAACGGTGATGCATTATGACTGAAATCCCGTGTCCCAGACCCGGTGTTACACTCAGCCATAACGTAAACATAGGCCCCTGACATCTACCACTCCGGTCCCGATGTCAGGACAGCGCTACAACATAACATAACATAACATGATCATAACATAACATGGGTCATTGGAATCATCCGTCTCGTGTTCATTATTCCTATGCATATGAACTTTTTAAAACATGAGATGTGACAACATACTTTGCAAATCTTGTTTTCATGCAACGTGAGACTCCGTCAAATACGGGTATCTTGTCATGCTACCACTAGTAACATCACTTACTTAATTTCCTTCTACATATCACAACTTAAACAAAATACCATTTTTGCCTACAAATAAGTACCATTCGGCCATCACACTAAAACAACCCCTTTTTCTCTATTCATCACACAATAATTTGGTAACATCTATTCCATACATGCATATCATAATTCATACTTACATGCCTACATCATGAAATTTCTTATTACTTTAACATTTCATCTTAGATTTCATAACCTATATCTTATCATAACCTACCTATATTATTATACATAACATGTAACATATCATACTCATACATTATATTTCATACTTTTCATAACATAATACATAAATTACATACTTAGCCTACTTTCATAACTTAACATATTCACCGTATATACATATATACTTGTGTAAAAATATGTGGAAAACGTTTTTGGTCACTAAGGCCTTAAGGCCGAATGTACATACTTAGTATATACATATTTAATCATTTTATGATATATTATGTAATATCTAAAACTTATTCATTTTCATAGTTTAACATATTCATCATACATGCATATATATACTTGTATAAAATATAGTAAAATCATTTTGTATCAAGCCTAAAGGCCGAATATATACATATGGAATATATGTATATAAATCATTTTATGATATATTATGTAATATCCAAACTTATTCATTTTCATATCTTAACATATTTATCATATATACGTATATATATACTTGTATACAATGAAATCAATATTTTTGTCATTTAGGCCTATGGCCGAATATATAAAGTATGTATATATGTACATCATTTTATGATATATTGTATAGTATCTAAAACTTATTCATTTTCATAGCTCAACATATTCATCATATATACATATATACTTGTACAAAATATAATGAAATCATTTTGTCATCAAGGCCCTAAAGGCCGAACATGTATATATACTATATATACATTTATAAAATCTTTTTACTATATAGTATGTAATACACAAATACTTATTCATTTCCTCTCTTTAAAATATATATTACATATATGCATATATACATATAGATCCGTATATGCACATACATAGATCTATACACCTATACATATATATATATATATATATAAACCGTATGTATATATATACATCAAAACCGAATGTGTATATATATATATATATACATTGATACTCAAAACCAAATGAGTATATTAATATACATTTATACATCTATACATATATATGTAGATCTATACACTTATAATATTATATATATCAACATACATACTTATAATATGGATATATGTATGCGTGCTTATATATAGTGTATATATGTATTTTGTGTGCGTGTGTATGTAGTGTGTAATATATACATTTATACATCTATACGTACTTATATGTAGATCTATACACTTATACATATATATATATATACATCAACATCAATACTTATAATATGGATATATGTTATGCGTGCTTATATATAGTGTATATATATATTTAATGTGCGTGTGTATATAGTGTATATATATATATACTTAACACTCAAATATAGATCTATACTTTCTTGAAAAGAGAATCTTGTACATACTACATGATGATCCAACTTTGATATAAACATAAATATTTATGAATTGTAAAGCCATGAAGGATCTAGGAAGAGTACTTGCCTTGGTTCACCTTTCTTACACTTAGAAGATGTTCCTTCACTTGGTTTGGAAGAGAGTTCTTCTTCCTTCCTCCTAGGTATACATGGTTTTTAGGGTTTAAAGGAGGGTTAGTGAGCAACTTATAAAACTAAGTATAGAAGAATCAAACTTAAACTTCATAAAGTTCTTACCTTGATTGCTTTGATTCTAGATGCTACAACCTTCTTGAATCTTTCTTGGTTGATTGAGTGTTCATGGTACTTGATTTAAGTGATGTTGGTATGAAGAAAGGAGAAGAAAATCTTCTCCTTGTGAAGACCTAAACTTTCGGCCTATATGGGACTAAGGGGGTGTTGGAGTGTTCTTGAGATTTTCCTTGGAGGTAGTATGAAATTGGTTGGTTGAAGATGCAATTATGTGAGAGGTTAAAGAAGAAATAATACCCTACCTTTCTAAGGGGGGTGGCCGGCCATGATGGTGGAGAAATGGGGTGGGAGACAACCTTTAGACAAGTATGGGTGTAATGAATGGGTTTTATGACAAGATTCCTAAGCATGCTATTTTTTATGTAAATGTTTAAAGTGTGAGACAAGTTGTCTTCACCTTCTTTTTCATTTTCCTTTTCTTTTTCTTTCATGTATGTATTTTATTTTCTTTTATTTAAGGTAGCATAATATTGTTGTGTCATGTATTTCTTTTTGATTTAATTTTACTAATAGTTTAAGTTGTTACTAACTAAGTTAATTTGAGCTTTTATTGTGTGGATTCAAACATTTATGATATATTTGCTAATGAATCGTACACCTATGAGATTATGTTTACGGTATTGAAGGTTGATACTACATAACGAAATTTTGGGCTGTAACATTCTCCCCTCCTTATAAAAAGTTTCGTCCTCGAAACTTACGTACCTCATACAAAGAGTTGTGGATATTGTTTCTGCATTTGCTGTTCCGGCTCCCAAGTCGCTTCTCGTTCAGTATGATTACTCCATTGTACTTTCACAAATGAAATTGTCCGTCTCCTTAACACTTGCTCCTTACGGTCCACAATCCGTATGGGAACTTCTTCATATGTAACGTCATCTTTAATAGTCACGGGTTGCTGCTCCAGTATATGATCCGGGTCGTGTACATATCGTCGTAACTGGGATACGTGAAACACATTATGAACCTGAGATAATGTAGGAGGTAAGGCCAACCGGTATGCAACAGTCCCAACTTTCTCTAGTATCTCATAAGGGCCAATAAATCTAGGGCTCAGTTTCCCTTTAATCCCAAATCTACTCACGCCTTTAGTCGGTGAAACTCGCAAATATACTTTCTCGCCCACATCAAACTCAATCGGTCGTCCTTTGTATCTGCCCAGCTTTTGCTTCGATCTTGTGCAGCCTTCAACCTTTCACGTATCATTTTAATCTTCCCCAATGTCTTTTCTACCAGTTCTGGGCCCATAATGGCTCTCTCGCCAACCTCATCCCAGTACAACGGAGATCGACACTTTCTTCCATATAATGCTTCAAACGGTGCCATACCTATAGAACTGTGATAGCTGTTATTGTAAGAGAATTCAATCAACTTCACTGATTTGTCCCAGCTAACCTTGAAATCTAAAGTGCAAGCGCGTAGCATATCTTCCAATGTTTGTATGGTACGTTCTGACTGTCCATCGGTCTGCGGATGGAATGCTGTACTCATCGGAGTTCGGTACCCATGGCATTTTGGTAAGATTTCCAAAATCGCGAAGTAAAACGTGGATCTCTATCGCACACGATACTGACAGGTGTTCCATGTAGGCTAACTATCTCATTCATATACATACTCACCAGCTTTTCTATGGATGTCTGGATTGACATGGATAAGAAATGTGCCGATTTAGTGAGACGATCCACGATTACCCAAATCGCATCATTACCATTGCGAGTCTTAGGAAGTCCAGTAACAAAATCCATCGTAATATGCTCCCATTTCCACTCCGGAATCTCTAAGGCTGTAATAGTCCTGCCGGCCTCTGATGTTCTGCTTTAACTTGTTGACAAGTATGACATCTCTACAAACTCCGCAATGTGACGCTTCATGCCATTCCACCAATAATTTCTTTTAAGATCCTGTACATCTTTGTTGCTCCCGGATGTATAGATAACGTGAGTTGTGAGCTTCCGTCATGATCTCTCTAATTCCATCAATGTTTGGTACACACAATCTCTTTGAACCAAAGACTGCCATCATTATGCAACTGAAAATCTTCACCGGTCGTTCTTCAAACTGCTTGACAATGATCATTAACTCAGAATCATTCTTTTGCGCCTCTTTAATCCTATCAATTAAAGTGGGAGTGATCATTAATTTAGCCAGAATATTTGCAGTTGAGTCAACCACATCCAATCCAAACTCGGCTATCTCTCTCTCTAGAGGCGTCTGCCTAGCATGGCTTGACTTCCTACTCAATGCATCTGCCACTTTATTCGCCTTACCCGGATGATAATGGATAGCGAGATCATAGTCTTTCATCAACTCCAACCATCTTCGCTGCCTCATGTTTAGTTCTTTTTGGGTGAAAAGATATTTCAAGCTCTTGTGATCCGTATAGATTTCGCATCTCTCTCCGTATAAATAATGTCTCCATATTTTAAGCGCAAATACAACTGCCGCTAATTCCAGATCATGAGTAGGATAATTCTGTTCATAGGGTTTCAACTGTCTTGACGCATATGCGATTACTCGTTCTTTCTGCATTAATACACAACCTAGTCCATTCTTCGATGCGTCGCTATATACCACGAATCCCTCTCCTGATATTGGTTGTGCTAATACCGGTGCCGATGTCAATTTCTTCTTTAATTCGGTGAAGTGTTCGCAATCAGAAGTCCAATCATATCGCGTTTTTCTGCGTCAATCGAGTTAATGGAACTGCAATCCGTGAGAATCCCTCAACAAACTTCCGATAATAACCTGCCAGTCCTAAGAAACTCCTGACCTCAGTCACATTGTCGGCCTCGGCCATTCCGTAATAGCCTCAATCTTTTTAGGATCTACTGAGATACCATCCTTAGACACAACATGACCCAAAAATGCAACACTATGGAGCCAAAATTCGCACTTGCTGAGTTTAGCATATAACTGCTTCTTTTAATACATTCAGTGTTATTCTTAGATGCTCTGCATGGGTGTCTTCATCCGGTGAGTATATTAGAATATCGTCAATAAATACCACCACGAACTTATCCAACTGATCCCGAAATACTGTGTTCATAAATCCATGAATGCGGGGTGCGTTGGTCAATCCAAATGGCATACTAAAACTCATAATGTCCATATCTTGTACGAAAAGCAGTCTTAGCGATATCTTCCGACTTGATCTTCAATTGATGGTAACCAGAGCGAAGGTCAATCTTGCTGAACACTTTAGCTCCCTGTACGAAAAATTGTATTGATATTTATAATAGTTATATACTTGTTATGTAATTATTTAAATTACTTACCCTTAATTGATCGAACAAATCGTCGATTCGAGGCAGTGGATATCTATTTTTGATAGTGATCTTATTCAGCTCTCGATAATCGATGCAGAGTCGCATGCTGCCATCTTTCTTCTTAACGAACAACACTGGAGCTCCCCATGGTGATACACTTGGCCGTATAAACTTCTTATCTATCAATTCTTGCAACTGTGATTTCAATTCCTTTAATTCGGCTGGGGCCATTCTATACGGTGCCTTTGAGATTGGTTCAGCTCCTGGAACGACATTAATCTCAAATTCAATCTCCCTGTCCGGAGGCAAACCGGTAGATCATCTGGAAATACATCTGTGAACTCCTTGACTACTGGAATACTGTCAATGATGGGGTCTCGGAATCTTGCCAAGAGCATACACAAGGAATCCTTCGCTACCCTTCTTCAGTGATTGAAATGCTTTTGCTGCTGTCAGATAAATATTCTGTGGTATCTTTTTCATCTTGGAGTTCCCTTGTAAATCACTTCTCTCGCATTGGATCCTTAATCATCACACGCTTACCACGACAATCAATGTAGGCATGGTGTTTGAACAACCAATCCATGCCTAGAATAAGGTCGAAATCCCCAATCTGTATAGGAATTAGGGTAACTTCGAACTTCTGTCCTCCCATTTCTATCTCGCAATTCTTATATATATGATGTGAAATGATCACTTGATCACCAGCTGCTTGAACGCGATAAGGCGTATCCAGCCTAGTCGGACAACTATCAAGGTTCTTAGCAAACCTTTTCGATACAAAGGAATGGCTTGCACCACTATCAAATAATACGTTGGCAGGTATGTTGTTTGTTAATATGACACCTGAGCAGTTCATAATTCAAATATGCAATCCAAATCAAGCAGATAATATCATAAACTTTTCAAAATGAATAATACCTGTCCACGTCTGGGGCTTCCAGAACCTCCTCATCTGTCATCACATGTACTCTGGCATTGGCCCTTGGGCCATCTCTCTGCTGAGGTGCGGCCCTCTGAGGTCCCTTCCTGGGTTCAGGACAATCTCTGATCATGTGTCCAGTCTTTCCACAATTGAAACATGCTCCAGTCTTCAATAAACAGTCTCCCCTATGTTGTCGCTGACAAGTGGCACACTTAGGTATCGCAGCTACCTGTGGGTGGTAGTGGCTTCGGTGGCTGAAAATTTGGTTGTGTGCACGTCCACCGTCTCTTTTAGCAGTTTTAGTCCACTTACTGGATTGGCCATCTCCAAATTCTTGGGGCCTTTTGCCTCGGCTGTCAGAATCACGCCTGATGATGTCCCTTTCTACTCGATAACAGGCATCCAGCAATTCACCAAAATCCTTCGGGTTGGCATTCACAATCCAGGTGCGAATGCGTGGGTTCAGTCCTCTTTCAAACTTAATCATTTTCAGTTGTTCATCTCCCATAATTGCTGGAACATATCTTCCCAATGCGGTAAATCGGTTGGCATAGTCCGCCACTGTCATTCCTGACGTCTGCATTAGAGACTCAAACATCCCTATTTTCTTCAAGGTAACTGATGGTGGAATGTAGAATTTGCGGAACTCTCTCAAAAATCGTTCCCAAGTAACTGGAGCTGGCAAATGCTGCAAATTAGTGGTCCACCATTCATCGGCTTCACCAGTCAGAAAAGGCTTGATAACCTGAGCTTTTATCTCCTCTGGTATTTGAATCAGCTCAAAATTATTCTGTACTTCTTTTAGCCATTTCTCGGCTATGTCAGGGTCAGATCCACCTTCAAAGTTAGGAATACGGGCCTTCTTCAATTCCCCGTAAAAGAAACGAGTACCCTGCTGTGGTGGAGGTGGTGGCGGTGGCGGTGGAGGTGTCGCATGATTCTGGTGGCCGTTGTTACCTACCGCCTGTCCTATCTGTACCAAAGCTTGCAGAACAGCCTGCTGAAAATCTCCCTGACCCTGTTGCTGTGGGGGTGGAGGCACCTGTTCAGTGTAAAATGGAACAGATCCTGTCTGCGGGGGTATCTGTGGTGGTGGAGGAGGGGGTAACTGTGCAGGTCTGTCAGCACGCGGTCTTCCTCTAGGTCGTGGAGACATCCTATTGAATACAGCATCATTAGTAATAATTTACAATTGAAATCAATTTGTCTTCCTGACTAATTCAGAATTGTAATTTTTTTTTTTTTATTTGGGAACTTAATAATCCAAGCAAAACTTTTAAATGTTATTTAACTATCCCTAACTATTCTAAGGATTCTAATCTAGGGATATCACTCTTGGTCCAAGATCAACTTAAGTTCTAGGATCATCACTTAACTTCTAAATGCTTACTTTACTGTTCCCGCCGTGGATCTAGAGCCATGCTCTGATACCAACTGTAGCGCCCCGCCCGAAACCAGAGTTCCGGTTCAGTGCACCCGCCATACTCTACTCCATAGAGTACAAGGCGTCGATACCATACATGTGCATGTCAACATGAATTGTAATCGATATAGCGGAAGCATCTTAAAACAAACCCACGACATACATAATGTTATTACAAACCGTTCAAATCCACACAACCACAAATACAGTTTCTCACGAGAACTTTATTACATCAACATAAAATAAAGCTCACACAACAGGTACATTCTTCAGCCTACATCTTCGCTCACGGATACTCTATCTGGGGTTCCTCCTCAATGAACACGGCATCAGGGTCCCTGTTCTCTGAAATGTTAAGAGGCAAGTATGAGCGATAACCACCGTCTTTTAATCGCTCAGCAAGTATTCTTTATAGATACTTCATGGATCATACATGGTTGACAATAGTGATAAAGTAACAACGTATATGAATTACATCTCCATTTACAAATGGCAGCATTATATAAGGATAAAACAGAACATAATTTTATCTCATACCTGAGAGGTCATATCATTCTTCCTCAGCATATCCTTAGTATACCTTTCGTACTTGAATACTAATTCATCTTACACTAAAGTCATAACTTGCATTCATCACATCTATGTGCATGATCTTCCTTAATCGTCTTAAGGCATAATGTTCGTACGAATATTCTAATCCTCCTAAGGGACATGATCATGACATGATGCATAAAACATGGCTTTTCATAAAATGACTTTTCGTAAACATGACTTTTCATAAACATGACATGTTTTCATAACTTGCATAACATGACATTTTCATAACTGAAACATAACATTTTCATCGTTGGCTATAGCACTTTTCATAAGAATAATAACGCACGACATACCGAATGATTCCCCATATAGTACATGTACAACATAACATCATGAACATAGGTACATGTGCTAACGGTGACGCATTATGACTGAGATCCCGTGTCCCAGACCCGGTGTTACACTCAGCCATAACGTAAACATGGGCCCCTGACATCTACCACTCCGGTCCCGATGTCAGGACAGCGCTACAACATAACATAACATAACATGATCATAACATAACATGGGTCATTGGAATCATCGTCTCGTGTTCATTATTCCTATGCATATGAACTTTTTAAAACATGAGATGTGACAACATACTTTGCAAATCTTGTTTTCATGCAACGTGAGACTCCGTCAAATACGGGTATCTTGTCATGCTACCACTAGTAACATCACTTACTTAATTTCTTCTACATATCACAACTTAAACAAAATACCATTTTTGTCTACAAATAAGTACCATTCGGCCATCACACTAAAACAACCCCTTTTTCTCTATTATCATCACACAATAATTTGGTAACATCTATTCCATACATGCATATCATAATTCATACTTACATGCCTACATCATGAAATTTCTTATTACTTTAACATTTCATCTTAGATTTCATAACCTATATCTTATCATAACCTACCTATATTATTATACATAACATGTAACATATCATACTCATACATTATTTCATACTTTTCATAACATAATACATAAATTACATACTTAGCCTACTTTCATAACTTAACATATTCACCGTATATACATATATACTTGTGTAAAAATATGTGGAAAACGTTTTTGGTCACTAAGGCCTTAAGGCCGAATGTACATACTTAGTATATACATATTTAAATCATTTTATGATATATTATGTAATATCTAAAACTTATTCATTTTCATAGTTTAACATATTCATCATACATGCATATATATACTTGTATAAAATATAGTAAAATCATTTTGTTATCAAGCCTAAAGGCCGAATATATACATATGGAATATATGTATATAAATCATTTTATGATATATTATGTAATATCCAAAACTTATTCATTTTCATATCTTAACATATTTAATATATACGTATATATATACTTGTATACAATGAAATCAATATTTTTTGTCATTTAGGCCTATGGCCGAATATATAAGTATGTATATATGTAATCATTTTATGATATATTGTATAGTATCTAAAACTTATTCATTTTCATAGCTCAACATATTCATCATATATACATATATATACTTGTACAAAATATAATGAAATCATTTTGTCATCAAGGCCCTAAAGGCCGAACATGTATATATACTATATATACATTTATAAAATCTTTTTACTATATAGTATGTAATACACAAATACTTATTCATTTCTCTCTTTAAAATATATATTACACATATGCATATATACATATAGATCCGTATATGCACATACATAGATCTATACACCTATATATATATATATATATATATATATATATATATAACCGTATGTAATATATATACATCAAAACCGAATGTGTGTATATATATATAACATTGATACTCAAAACCAAATGAGTATATTAATATACATTTATACATCTATACATACTTATATGTAGATCTATACACTTATACATATATAATATATCAACATACATACTTATAATATGGATATATGTATGCGTGCTTATATATAGTGTATATATATGTATTTTGTGTGCGTGTGTATGTAGTGTATATATATAACATTTATACATCTATACGTACTTATATGTAGATCTATACACTTATTATACATATATATATATTAACATCAACATCAATACTTATAATATGGATATATGTTATGCGTGCTTATATATATAGTGTATATATATATATTTAATGTGCGTGTGTATATAGTGTATATATCTATATATATATATATATATACTTAACACTCAAATATAGATCTATACTTTCTTGAAAAGAGAATCTTGTACATACTACATGATGATCCAACTTTGATATAAACATAATATTTATGAATTGTAAAGCCATGAAGGATCTAGGAAGAGTACTTGCCTTGGTTCACCTTTCTTACACTTAGAAGATGTTTCCTTCACTTGGTTTGGAAGAGAGTTCTTCTTCCTTCCTCCTAGGTATACATGGTTTTTAGGGTTTAAAGGAGGGTTAGTGAGCAACTTATAAAACTAAGTATAGAAGAATCAAACTTAAACTTCATAAAGTTCTTACCTTGATTGCTTTTGATTCTAGATGCTACAACCTTCTTGAATCTTTCTTGGTTGATTGAGTGTTCATGGTACTTGATTTAAGTGATGTTGGTATGAAGAAAGGAGAAGAAAATCTTCTCCTTGTTGAAGACTAAACTTTCGGCCTATATGGGACTAAGGGGGTGTTGGAGTGTTCTTGAGATTTTTCCTTGGAGGTAGTATGAAATTGGTTGGTTGAAGAAGCAATTATGTGAGAGGTTAAAGAAGAAATAATACCCTACCTTTCTAAGGGGGGTGGCCGGCCATGATGGTGGAGAAATGGGGTGGGAGACAACCTTTAGACAAGTATGGGTGTTGATGAATGGGTTTATGACAAGATTCCTAAGCATGCTATTTTTATGTCAAATGTTTAAAGTGTGAGACAAGTTGTCTTCACTTCTTTTCATTTTCCTTTTCTTTTTCTTTCATGTATGTATTTTATTTTCTTTTTATTTAAGGTAGCATAATATTGTTGTGTCATGTATTTCTTTTTGATTTAATTTATACTAATAGTTTAAGTTGTTACTAACTAAGTTAATTTGAGCTTTTATTGTGTGGATTCAAACATTTATGATATATTTGCTAATGAATCGTACACCTATGAGATTATGTTTACGGTATTGAAGGTTGATACTACATAACGAATTTTCCGGGGTGTAACATAAATGGTGAATGAGGCACCAATACGTTTTGGTGGGTATATCTTCAAACTTATCAGAAGAAAGCGTGTTTGATATACAATAAATGAAGTTGCTATAAAAAGGCTGCCTGTCAGGGAGCATGTATGATGATAAGATTTTAGAGGAGAGAAAAATACAAGAAATTTCGAGATCTTCATATGCGGGATAACAAGAATAGATTTGTCATTATCTTTTTCCACTCAATTGTTCTTCGAGCGGCTAAATTCCTAGTTCTGATGGCCTCACGTGTTCGGTTTCATAGAGCTGAATGAAAGATGCAAATCACGAGTTCAACAACCTTCTAAATTGAAAGACATTAAACCCATCAATGTAATTACTGTAAATAGGACCAACAACCTTGAACCCGATTAGACTGAATATAATAGTATAACTATTATTGACCAAGATAACATTATTTTCAACTTAATTGTGAATAGCATGTCTCGGAGGAAAAGGGACATCACTTTTGATGAGAAGCATGACGAACAGAATAACAACATCCGATTGTGGGTTTCACAAAGGGGCCAAATGAAGCTGCAAATTGTAAATACAGTTGGGTAAAATATAACAGCAAAACAGAAAGAAAAGAAAAAACCCGATAACAATCTAGAAGCATTTGGTCAGCGCATCCTATTCCTTTATCTTTTACTTCTATGGGCATGACATTTCATTTAACAGAAATTGATAGGAAAGGTATCTTAGGTCTCAAAGAACAACAATGTATAGGGGATTTATGTGTTCTCAAAAGGATACTGCTACAAATTTTCACAGTTTATTTTGATTGTTTATTGATCTTAAGTGTAATATTACTACAACTGTAAGAGCGATTGAAGAAGATTATACAAGATCTTTATAATTGTCTGAATTTTTCTAATTATGCATCCAATCCCATTTCGTTTTCATTTATATTTCATCAAAAATGACAATTTTTTTATACCTTTAACAAATAACAAGAACCCAAGTACCTAATAATTAATTTACCAGTAAGTAAAGTAAGCAGTAGAACATAAGGGAGGTGAAGAAATAATAATGATGTTGTCATGGATAATAAATGTTTGAAGTGCAGTATGCTCAGAACCTGCGCACGTATGGAAAAAGTAGGAATGATCCTACACATGGATAATAAATGTTATGAAGAAGGGGAGTGATCCTGCCCACAGATAATAAATGTTTTTTTTTTGAGAAATAGATAATAAATGTTCAAAGTGTTGGAAGAAATTGTGAAAATGGGTTTGATGGTGAACAACGTACTTTGAGCTTAATTATGATTAGTTTCCATTAATCAAAACTAGAAACTAATTAGTCCTAAATTATCTACGAAATAAATAGATGGTTTTAAGCCTTTGAATCACTCAATTCCGATACCGGGTGAATGAGAAATTAATGCTCAAAGTAGGAGTTAAAGGTGAAAATTTCCAAATATACCACATCGGTGGAATTGATGGAAAATTGTTACCAAATATAGTGTTAGGCATCTCGGATGTGTCAAAAGGAAATCTGACCGCAGGAAAGCGTGGGTAGATGGTGCCCAGCTGTGCTCGGCCCTGCTCGGCTCGGCACTTCTCTGCTCGGTTCACAGTTATACTTTTTGGACAAATTTTTTATTTTCCAGAAAAGATCATGATCCTACGGTTATGATTTGGTCTCATGATCGAACGGCCCAGACCTAGTCCTGATCGTTGGCAAAAACTGGGGGCGTTGGCGCCGATCATGGGATGAGGGGTAATGGTTGATCGTGGCTGAGCAGTTGGCGTAGCCTCCAAGCTTTTCCTCTCTATAAATAGAGGCATCCATTTGCCTCTAAACACACCGAAATGAAAACCCAACTCAGAAATTTTTCTTCTTCCTCTACTGCATTTCCTTTGCTGCAATTCCATTCTCCGCATCATCATACTTCCCACAGTCTGCATTCCAGTGTACCGAGAAGGTGAGGACACTCTTAAGGTTCGTAGAGTTCAGCGCTGCAGTGCTGTACGTCTGAACTGGTCTTCGTTGTATCTTGGGAGATGGTTGCTCCTCTGGTTGAGCATAGTGTACCGGAGCAATAGCGTCTTAAGAACAGAGTCCTAGACTCACCTCGGATCTCTGCTCTACTAAGGTGAGAGGTTATTGCCAAGTCGAGCTCTGCTGTGTGCCGAGCTCAGCTATCTGTGGGAAGAACGCAGCGCTCGTATAGTATTGCCGAGTCGAGCTCTGCTTTGTGCCGAGTTCTGCTGTTCTGCCGAGAACATTCGTTGTTCTGAAGCATGATCCTGCTGAGCTCTGCTTTGTGCCGAGCTCAGCTGTTCGGCTGAGGACTGTCAGTATTCTACAGCTCTGCCGTGCTGGGCTCTGTTCGGCTAAAGCGGCTGAAAACAACACTCTTTGAGTAGTGCTGAGGTGCCGAGGTCAGCAGGTCAGTGATCAGCCGAGAATGTAAATACAATTGCGATGGTTGGACTGATTGGATATGTTCGATCAGTCTGACTCTAGATCAGCTCGGATGGAAGGTTGAACAACAGTTCTGGAGTGTTCCTCAATTCAGGTCGGCCTGATCTTGGTTCAGGTTGGCCATTGATGTACAGAAGTCAATTTGTCTGAATTAGTTCCAACAATTCTTAAGACGCTATTGTTGATCTGTACTAATGTTTGTCTGTTTCTAATCGGCAGAGACTTGAGGAGAATGAAAGCTCAAATTCGATCAATGTTGTGCATGTTGGTTCTCAGGAATAGTCCAGTGCTATTCCAATTCCAGCTACAGTTGTTGCGCCTATTTCTGCTCCTGTCCCTGCGGTTGGACAGGTTGAGAAGCCAAAAAAGTTTGGACGTAGTTTCTTCAAATGCTGGCAACAAAAGATGCTCTTTTTCTTGAAACGATGGGTCTGGCCAAACTGTTGACTGAGGATCCTCCGGAGGCGGTTCCGGTTGACGATCAGAGTCAGAATATGCAGAACAGTTTGATGGCTGAAGCATGGAACTATAGTAACTATGTATGCTTGACTCATATTTTAAGTTGTTTAGACAATTCGTTGTACGGACTGTATTGTACCTTTAAAACTGCAAAGTCTTTATGGATGGCTTTGGAGAAAAGTACCGCATGGAGGATGCCGGTACAAACAAGTTTGTCGTTGACAAATTTCTTGACTTTAAAATGTCAGACTCCAAAACTGTTGTTTCTCAGATTGAGGAATTGCAGATGTTGGTGGCCGAAATGGAAGAAGAGGGCATGTCGCTAATTGAATCTTTCATAGTGGCGTCTGTGACTAAGAAGCTACCTCTTTCGTGGAGGGAATTTAGAAGCTATCTCAAACACAAACGAAAGGAGATGACTTTAGAGGATCTAATTGTTCGACTTCGTATAGAGGAGGACAACCAAAGATCTGAAATAAAGCCAAGTTCGAGTCAAGCCAAGGCTCATGTCGCAGAGGCGACGAAAAAGAAAAAGGTAAATCCTGTCGGAATGAACCCTAGAGGCAAGAAAGTTGTCAAAATGTTCACTGGAAAATGTTACAATTGTGGAGTTCAAGGGCACCACAGTATTGACTGTTGTAAGCCAAAGAAGAAACGGGAAAAAGCCAAGGCCAATCTTGTTAGCCAGATGAATGATCTGATCTGTGCGCTGTTGTTTTTGAGTGGAACACAGTGGGAAATCCTCGTGAATGGTGGATGGACACTGGAGCCACTCGACATGTATGAGCCAACAGGGCAATGTTTAGAGATTATTCTTCGGCAAAGAATAATGAAAAGCTCTACATGGGGAACTCCGATAGCTCGAAAATTGAAGGTTCGGGCACTGTGGTTCTGCAGATGACTTCAGGAAAGGAGCTAACTCTGCGAGATGTATTGCATGTTTCTGACATCGGCAAGAACTTAGTTTGTGGAGCTTTACTAGTCAATCATGGATTTAGACTAGTATTTGATTGTAATAAATTCATTCTGAGTAAGAATGGGATATTTCTGGGGAAAGGGTACTTCACTGACAACATGTTTAAACTTAGTGTGATAACTGCTGTACCCAAGAAGTTTCGCCCGAACAGGCTAATAAGGATGCTCCTGCTTCTTCTTATATACTTGAGTCTTCTTGTTTATGACATTTTCGTTTGGGACATGTGAATTATAAGTCATTACAACGCATGGTTAATCTCGACTTGTTACCCAAATTAAAATTTGATAATAAAAAATTCCAAATATGTGTTGAAGCGAAGTTGGCAAAAGCGCCATTTCATTCAATAGAAAGAAACACTGAACTTTTGAATTTAATTCACACCGACGTGTGTGACTTAAAGATTGTGCAAACGAGAGGTGGTAAAAAATATATCGTTACTTTTATCGACGATTGCACAGGATATTGCTATGTCTATTTGCTAAGTAGCAAAGATGAGGCTCTTGATGCTTTCAAGGACAATAAAAATGAAGTTGAGAATCAACAAAACAAACGAATTAAAGCAATTCGTAGTGATAGATGTGGCGAATATGATGCACCGTTTAATGAATTTTGTTCGGAACATGGCATTATTCATCAAACTACTGTACCATATACAACTCAGTCGAATGGTATTGCGGAACGCAAAAACCAAACTCTAAAAGAGATGATGAATGCTATGTTGATAAGTTCGGGTTTACCTCAGAACTTGTGGAGAAAAGCAATTCTCTCAGCCAACGTCATTTTAAATGAAATATCATCTAAGAAGATGGACGAAACCCCATACGAGCTTTGGAAAGGCCATAAGCCTAGTTACAAATACTTGAAAGTGTGGGGTGTCTGGCAAAGGTTGCAGTACCTAAACCAAGACAACTAAGAATCGGGCCTAAGACAATTGATTGCATATTTATAGGATATGCAACGAACAGTAGTGCATATCGATTCTTGGTGCACAATCAGATGTTCCTGACATACATGAAAATGTTGTCATAGAGTCAAGGAACGTAGTGTTCTTCGAGGATGTCTTTCCAAGAAAAGACAAGAAACAAGAAGAAGAAACAAGCACTAGTAAGCGATTGTGTAAGACGACCCCTCAAGAAGTTGAGGAGCTGTGTCAAAGCAAACGAGCTAGAATCCCAACGTCCTTTGGACCAGATTTCTGTACATACTTGGTAGAAGACGATCCAAGAACCTTTTATGAGGCTATGTCAACTCCAGAAGCCCCCTTCTGGAAAGAGGCAGTAAAACATGAGATAGACTCGATTCTTCAGAATCACACTTGGGAGCTAGTTGATCTTTCACCAGGAAGTAAACCACTCGGGTGCAAGTGGATTTTTAAAAAGAAATTGAAAGATGATGGGTCGATCGAAAAGTACAAAACCAGGTTGGTAGCAAAAGGCTATCGACAAAAGGAAGGCTTTGACTTTTTTGACATCTACTGACAGGTAACTAGAATCACGTCTATAAAGATCCTAGTTGCAATTCCTGCAGTCTACAATCTGGAAATCTACCAGATGGATGTGAAGACTGCTTTTCTGAATGATGAGTTAGATGAAGAAATCTATATGGAACAACCGGAAGGTTTGTGGTTCCAGGACAAGAGTCTAAAGTATGTAGACTCGTTAAGTCCCTGTATGGACTTAAGCAAGCGTCCAAACAGTGGCACTTGAAATTTGATCAAGCTATGTTAGCTAATAGTTTCAAGATCAATGAGTGTGACAAGTGTGTCTACATTAAGAACACACAAATGCATATGTAATAGTATGTCTCTATGTGGATGACATGCTAATCGCGGGAAGTACTCGAGACATCATCTTAAATAAAAAGAAGATGTTGACGAGGAACTTTGACATGAAGGATATGGGAGTTGCTAACGTTATTCTAGGAGTTAAAATTTCTAGGATAACCGAAGGACTTGTATTGTCACAAACTCACTATATTGAATCTGTTCTAAAACGATTCAATATGCTTGATGTAAAACCAGTGAAGACTCCACTTGACTTAAGTACTCACTTAAGGAAGAACCGAGGCGAGCCAGTGGCTCAATTGGAGTATTCACAAATGATTGGAAGTCTGATGTACATAACGAATTGTACTAGACCAAACTTTGCGTGTTTGGTAAACATTGGAATGCTCTGAATAGAGTAATGAGATACTTAAGTATACAATGAATCTTGGATTACATTACACGAGATATCCAGCAGTATTGGAAGGCTATTGTGATGCCAATTGGATATCTAACAGTAAGGACTCTAAATCCACGAGTAGATATTTGTTCACTGTTGGTGGTGGTGCTGTGTCATGGAAATCCACGAAGCAAACGTGCATAGCTCATTCCACGATGGAAGCGGAGTTTATAGCACTTGATAAAGCTGGGGAATAAGTTGAATGGCTTCGGAATTTCCTGGAAGATGTGCCCTGCTGGCCTAAGCCAATCGCTCCTATTAGCATACACTGTGATAACCAGTCGGTGATAGGACGAGCACAAAACAGCATCTATAATGGTCAGTCTCAGCACATACGTTGGAGACATAATACCATTATGCAGTTGATCTCTAATGGCGTGATTTCCATTGATTGCATTAAATCAAAGGAGAATCTTGCGGATCTGCTTACAAAAGGCTTGCTTAGAGATCAAATGTCAAAATTGACAAATGGAATGGGACTGAAGCCTACTACGCATGAATCTTTGTAATGGTAACCCAACCTTGTTGATTGGAGATCCTAGAATCTTGGTTCAACGGGACAACTAAGTAATGAAGGTTTAGTTTAGCACTTACTCGTTCCAGTATATAAAAGTGATGTCTGCAGAGAATTTTTAGGATGAACTAAAGCTCTTAATGATGTCCTATATCTTGATACATCAAATGGAGTATGGCAGAATGATCCTGATAGGAATCACCTATATAAGTGTAAAGTGGGGCGAGCTTCTATGAGATTTCTGAGAGGGCAAGAATTCTCTAAAACACTTTCTGAAACCAAGTTGTTCATGGTCAAAACGAACACAACCATGAGAACCAAAAGAATGTTAAAGGAAATGTTGTGTGAGTTGTTGTCTAGGTTCACACTAAAGGACGGTTAGTTCAAGACATCAAGTTCACTAATTAGCCGAGTGGATCCGATGGTATTTCACTCAGAAAGGTTCAAATCCAAAAGCTACCTTGTCTGATGGAACATTTTCTTGCCTGACTTCTCGGTATAGTTTGCATCAACATTTGCATTAATTTTCATTCACGTGGGGGATTGTTGGAAGAAATTGTGAAAATGGGTTTGTTTGTGAGCAACGTACTTTGTGCTTAATTATGATTAGTTTCCATTAGTCAAAACTTGAAACTAATTAGTCCTAAATTATCTACGAAATAAGTAGATGGTTTTAAGCCTTTAAATCACTCAATTTCGATACCGGGTGAATGAGAAATTAATGCTCAAAGCAGGAGTTAAAAGTGGAAATTTCCAAATATACCACATCGGTGGAATTGATGGAAAATTGCCACCAAATATAGTTAGGCATCTCGGATGTGCCAAAAGGAAATCTGACCTCAGGAAAGCGCAGGTGGACGGCACCCAGATGTGCTCGGCCCTGCTCGGCTCGGCACTTCTCTGCTCGGTTCACAGTTATACTTTTTGGACAAATTTTTTTATTTTTCCAGAAAAGAACTTGATCCTACGGTTATGATTTGGTCTTATGATCGAACGGCCCTGACCTAGTCTCTGATCGTGGGAAGAAAACTGGGGACGTTGGCGCCGATCAAGGGATGAGGGGTAATGGCTGATCGCATCTGAGCAATTGGCCTAGCCTCCAAGCTTTTCCCCTCTATAAATAGAGGCACATACACCGAAGTGAAAACCCAACTCAAAAATTTTTCTTCTTCCTCTACTGCATTTCCTTTGCTGCAATTCCATTCTCTGCATCATCATACTTCCCACAGTCTGCATTCTAGTATACCAAGAAAATGCGGACACTCTTAAAGGTTTGTAGAGTTCAGCGCTGCAGTGCCGCACGTCTGAATTGGTCTCCGTTGTATCCTGGGAGACGGTTGCTCCTCTGGTTTAGTACAGTGTACCGGAGGAGCAATAGCGTCTTAAGGACAGAGTCCTGGACTCACCTCGGATCTCTGTTCTGGAGCTGAGAGATTATTGCCAAGTCGACCTCTGCTGTGTGCCGAGCTCAGCTATCTGTGGGAAGAACACAGCGCTGGTCTAGTATTGCCGAGCCAAGCTCTGCTTTGTGCCGAGCTTTGTTGTTCTGCCGAGAACATTCGTTGTTCTGAAGCATGATCTTGCTGAGCTCTGCTTTGTGCCGAGCTCAGGTGTTCGGCTGAGGACAGTCAGTGTTTTGTAGCTCTGCCGTGCTGGGCTCTGCTCGGCTAAAGTGGCTGAAAGCACCACTCTCTGAGTAGTGCTGAGGTGCCGAGGTCGGCAGGTCAGTGATCAGCCCAGAACGCAACACAATAGCGATGACTGGACTGATTGGATCTGTTCGATCAGTCAGACTCTAGATCAGCTCGGCTGGAAGGCTGAAAAGCAGTTTTGAAGTGTTGTTCAGTTCAGATCGGCCCTGATCTTGGTTCAGGTTGGCCATTGCTGTACAAAAGTCAATTTTTCTGAATTAGTTCCAACACAAAGTGCGTATTCGAGATGAGACATTGTTTCAAAATAAATGTCAAAGTCAAGTATACTGTAGAGCTTAAAGCGCATGTGAAGAACCGGGAATCATCCTGCCAGTGGATGATAATACATGTTATGAATTAAGAAAACTGCAGATGAAACATGACCACGGGTGAATAGCCCAGAATGATTTTATTCCACCCAAAAAATAGTGAAAACATATGCGCTTTTGAAAAAACAATGATAAACGAAACAGGATTAAACGTAATGAAGAGGGCAAATGAGAGAAATATTATAAGTGAAACCACAAGTTAAGAAAGCAAAAACAGAACGTTCTAAAGAACAATAACATATGTGCATGAGTTAATTTTGTGATGTCAAAAATCGAACGAATTCTTTTGTCCATGTTAGATGAGCATGTTATGTTGTATTCTTTATGTTTCAAAAGTTTTATTCTTCTGGTTTTAAAGTTTAATGAGGGAATGCTACAAAAAATCTCGACCGATCAAGGAAATACGTAAATCGAGAGACAGAGTAAAAAGAATGAATGCGTGAGTAATGATGTCAAAAGTCACGGGTTCAAGTGAGAGCATACTTTGGCTATTAAGACTCTAAAATCTATATCGAAACGAAATAAGATGTTGACATGATACATAAGTATAATTTAAGTGCTAAATGTCAACAACGATTAGTTATTTTTTTGGCCAAAAGAGGTCGAAAGCCCAATTCACTAGACATCAATAGTGCTGGCCGTTGAGGACGTCGGACCCAAAAAGGTGTCATGCTTGAAACTAGCTGAACAAATTGGGTCTTTACAATTATGATATCAGTGCTGAAAAGCGTTAAAAAAAGCCAAATCCAAAGTGTTAGAAGGATCTTGGTCCCTTACTAGAGGTCCAGCGAGGATGCTAGCCATCATCATCATCATCATCCAGACCCAGTATATCCCAACGACAGCAAAACCTATCGTTAGGGTCTGGGGAGGGAGGGTAAGTGGTAGGCAGACAATACCTCTAGCCCAAGGGATAGAGAGTTTGCTTCCAATGAGACCCCCGGCTCTATATGTACCTGCATAAATGACATGATAATAGAGATATGCTGTGCTAGTGTGTTAGTGAGAAAATTCAAGAAATACAAAGAAAGGACTTTCGATATTAAAATACACATCACGTGTATATGTACATATAATGTAAAACAACGGTATGACATACGCAACCAAGTGGAAAGTTAACCTAGAGCATAGATAGTGTCTATGCCTATCTATGTCCCTAAATATACTCTAAAGTGTCCCTATATATGACCTATACCTCGTTAACCTTAATCTTATGTCTCCATGAACTCCTATCCTGGACCATGTCCTCAGAGAGATGCAAATCTAGTAGGTCGTGCCTTATCTTCTCATTCCAAGTCAGTTTGAGTCTGCCTTTACTCCTGTTCCCCTCTACAATGAGGCTTTCAATTGCTCTGACCGACGCCGTTGCTGTCTCCGCTTGACATGCCCAAACCATCTCATTCTGCCCTCCCTTATCTTATCTGCTATACTAGCCACGCCTAACCTTTCTCGAAACACCTCGTTCCTGATCTGGTCTAGTCTTGTATGCCCACACATCCATCTTAACATCTTTATCTCTGCCATTTCTATCTTCTGTAATGTGACCTCTTGATGACCCAGCAGTCTGTCCCATATAGCATTGCCGGTCGCACTGCCACCCTATAAGATTTTTCCTTTAATTTAGTTGAGAAATTTTTGTCACACAATACCCCTGAAGCCGCCCTCCATTTACACCAGCCTGCTTGAACTCGATGGTCAAGTGGTACCACAGGTAAGTACGTATAAGTACAACGTACAATACTCCATCAAAACTAATAAAGTAAAATAACTAACCCGAATTTATTTCCTGACAAAATGAAGCGCTTTCTACATGAGATAACTTTCAAAGTCAATTTGATGTGCGGATTTTTGTGCCTCTAGGAACCCAAAAAGTGCCCGAATGGTCCTAAATTGTATGGCAGAAGAGTATCCTCAGGCTGGTCCTGCCCAATTATGTGAGGCAGCAAGTCAAGGAGTTGGCCAAAGCAACCCAAAAAAAAAAAAAGATGACATCCACCATCGGTTTGTGTCGTTTACTACGTTGTACACAAATTAGATGCAGATGAGGTTCCTTTTGAAAAGATGAGAGGAAATCAGTGAAGTGTTCAATGCGTATCTATTCATATGAAAATCAGAATCTTAATAAAGTGGTCCTTTTCTTTCTTTCTTTTTCTTTCGTGCTGCCTTTGTGTCCATCTTTGTTGGATCTCTTTTGGCGCTATAATTCCTGACCTTTTCATCTCCTCCTCTAATTCTCTTTATACTTCTTGAAATTTCCATCTTTTTTTGGTTCAGACCAATCCTTCAATGAGTTTCTTTTAGATTTCTTTTTTTCCCCGAAATAACTACTATTTATATAATTATTGCTTCATTTTCTTTATCTCTGCTTTCTTTTTGGACAAATGGTACATCACGTGTAATGTTCCTGAACTTAATTTTAAATAGAAGAGCAAAACGGGAAATTTGCCCCGCATGTATATTTACTTTTAATGGATTCTTATTATTTATATAAGGAAGAAAAAAAAAAAGGAAAACTGATGATCGCCCATTTTCCCCAAATTGCATATTCGACACCATTGACATAAAGAAATCAAATTTCTCACGGTCACAATCATTTACAAACTAACAGGGATTTTTTCGATCAAGAATCAGAATCAGAAACAGCGTATCAAGATAGTAAGTCTAATGTATAGTATAACGTCGTGTGTCTGGAAAAGTATTAATGAAAGTGAATTAAATCGCGCTTTTGTTCTTCATTGATTGAAAAAGATTAATTCTTGTAAATATTTAGCACTTGAACCATACGTATATATCATGTAACTATTCTTTTTCTTTCTGATGTGAGCCTTTTTGAGAATGTAAGATTTAAAAATCCTAAATCGGAAAGAGGAGAGATATCGTCATGATATTTTGAGTATGACAAAAAGTACAAAATGTCAACAATGATTGATCTTTTTTAAAACAGGAAGGACGAAAGTTTGATTAAGTTGATAGTAGTAGTGCTTGATATTGATGGCACCGAACCTAAGATGCACCTAGTGTGTAATCGAAAGCACAAATCCGAATTGTTACCATTACCCTTCACACACCAATTCCATAAACTTCCTTCAATTGACATAACCAAAGCACATTTAATTCACATAACCATGTCATTCACCAAATATTGAAAATTTCCTCGATATCAGTTTATCAAAATTCAAATCTTAACATGAAAATTCATGAAACCGACACCAACCTCATAGTCTTTGACCTTCAAAGTAAAAACCAATAAACGAACATAGAAAAGTAGTTGAAAGTATGATGAGTTCAGACGAAGAAGGAAAGGCAGAAGGCATGTTGGGGAAGTTGAGCGATCACAATCAAAGCCATGACGATCCTAGTAGCAGAGCATCCCAAAAGTTGAATAAGAAGCTTAATCCACGATGTTCGTTAGTTGCGTTGCAATTAAACAACCTGGAGGCATGATCACGTGATGGATTAAAGGGGTGAAAGGCTTGAAGCAGGTGGTCTGAGATACAAGAAGAAGAGCGTTGGCGGGAGAATTAAATGGTGCAAAATTACCTTTAAGCCCTTAGCTTCGTTTCTTATGTTAGTTTAAAATAAGGGTATTCTTGTAATTTCATGACCCTTTCTGTTGTAACCGCCTCATTTCCTGTATTTGACTCGTTCGACGGTATCATTCTGAAGCAGAAGAGAATTTTGGCAGTTATCTCATTCTCTCTCCGTCGTAGCTTCCTCCTTATCTTTCTCTCTCTTTCATTTCTTCTTGGTTGCTTCAGTTGCTTTGATTGTAATTTGATTTGTGCTGTATGATGATCATGGCATGATCGAATGCAGCCTTGAACATTTGATGTTCTTGATTCTTTGAATTTTAACATGGTATCAGGACCATTGATCGAATAATTGATGAATTTTGGCACATTTATGGCTTCGAATCAGGCATCTCCTAGCAGTTCCAGCCATTCTCTAGTGAATGTAGCACAAGGTGCTGGTGCAATTGATCCATCTGAACATCCATTGTACATTCATCCTGGGGACAGTCCCTCGTTGGTACTTGTACAGCCGCTGTTGGATGGCAATAACTACCATGGATGGAGCAGGACCTTTCGTAGAGCTCTTGAGTCGAAGAATAAGGTTGGCTTCATCACAGGTACCATTCCTAAACCCTCTGGAAACTAGTCGTAGATTCGCTACTTGGACAAAAGCGAATAATATGGTTGCTTCTTGGATTGTGAATTTTGTTATCCTGTCCATTGGACAAAGCGTAAAGTGGTTTGATAATGCTCTAAATATTTGGAATGATTTGAAACATAGATATGGCAATGCTGATGTATTTCGATTATCTGATTTGCAAGAACAGTTTTACGCCACTAAACAAGGAGATAGCTCTGTGACTGAATATTATACTAGACTTAAGGTCCTATGGAGGAACTAATGGTGCTGAGAGCTATCCCTAACTGTGTGTGTAATAGGTGTACATGTAATGTTTCCAGTCAGATTAACAAATTCATAGAAGATGATCATGTTATAAGGTTCATTAAAGGCCTCAATGATGGATATGAGCATGTGAAATCCCAAGTATTGTTGTCTAGTCCATTGCCGGATCTAAAGACGACCTTTGCTATGGCAGCAAAGTTGAAGAGAAAATTACACTATACTGGTTGTCAAAACCAATTTAGAAATAATTAATCACTTGTTCTCAATATCAATGGTATATCAAGGCAAGGGAATTTTGGCTATAGGCCTATAAGTCCTAATGATGCTAGTGGCAGTTGGCAGAAGTCTGGAGGCAGAGGTGCCAGGAGGGAGTTTCAGAACCAGAAGTCTAGTTATAACTCTAAGGCCCTTGTATGCTCTCATTGCAACATGGTAAGCCACACAGTGGACAGATGTTATAGAAAACATGGATTTCCTCCAGGGTATAAGGGTAAGGGACAAGTGAACTGTGTAAGTAATGATGTTAATGTGCATCGGGACAATACGGACTATGCCCAGTCTGGTAGTGAGTCTTATAAGGGTAATGATGTGATGAATGACAATGTTGCACATGTGTGACTCATTCTCTAACACATGAGAAGTATATGCAACTTATCGGCTTATTGCAAGAGAACAAGAACAGAGGAATTATGATGGGTCCAAACGCTGCGAAGGGATCACATAACCATCACGTGCTGTCAGCTCAACAAGTCGCTAATTCTGGTAAGTGGAAAGGTAATGTACAGTCTAATGTTTCTTATATATGGATATTGGATTCAGGTGCCACAGATCATATCTCTTGTTCCCTTTCTCTCTTTGATTCCTATAAGCCTGTAGTTGGAATGTCAGTTAAATTGCCAAATAACCAAGCAGTCATTGTTGAACATTTGGCATAGTGAGCATTCTTCCAAACCTCAAGCTGCATAATGTACTTCATATTCCAGCCTTCTCCTTTAACCTCATATCCCTTAGCAAACTTACAATGACTGGTGATATTGACTTGTCATTTCACTCAAATATGTGCTATATTCAGGAACATGTAAACAAGAAGATGATTGGTTCAGCTAAAGTGCACTAAGGGCTATATCGTCTAGTTGATCAGTCTCTATGTAGTGCACCTATTCTTAATTCTTGGCAGGCATTTGCAGTTTCCAAGTCTTCCTCTTTTCTTTGGCATTCTAGGCTTGGGCACCAAGCTTCATCCAGAATGAAGGAGATCAACAAGATTGACTCCTCAGTTGACATTTCTTTTACTCCTGAATCATGTACTGTATGCCCCCTTGCAAAACAAAGAAACCTCCATTTTCCCACTTCCCAATCTATCACCCATTCCCTTTTTTCTCTTGTTCACATGGACATATGGGGCCCTTATAAACACCCTACCATGTATAACCAATGATATTTTCTCACTGTTGTGGATGATCACAGTAGGTATTGCTGGATTTTTTTGATGAAAGCAAAATCAGAAACCAGAACCACAATTGAGAGTTTCTGGAACTTTGTACATGTACAATTCAATGCCAATATAAAGGTGATTAGAATTGACAATGGCCTTGAATTTAATATGCCTGCATTCTTCTATTCCAAAGGCTATACATCAAATAAGTTGCATATCACACCTCAACAGAATGGCACTGTGAGAGGAATAGCAGCACATATTAAACATAGCGATAGCCCTTAAGATCCAGTCTCATGTTCCCACTTCTTACTGGGGGTTATGTGTACAACATGCTGTGTACCTGATAAACTTGACACCTACCCCTCTTCTCCACCAGAAATGACATGCTCTACAACATGACATGCTCTACAACAGTCCTCCTTCCTATACCAATCTCAAGGTCTTTTGATGTCTATGCTATGCCACAGTTACCTCCCCATCTAAAGACAAATTCAGCCCCAGATCCAAGAGAAGCATCTTTCTGGGCCTATCTCACAATACAAAAGGCTACATCCTTCAAGATTTATAGTCAAGAGATATCTTCATCTCCAGGGACGTCATCTTTCATGAATCAATCTTCCCATTTTCACCTACTCATGCTTCTTCCCTGCCTCATTCTTCTAAATCCTCTATCCTTCCTTTTCACCTCCAGATGTGGCACTGAATCTGCATTCCTCCCCACTGCCACATCTAGGGGGGCACAACAACAATCTGTCTTGCCTCAGCCTCAACATACTCAACTTCATCAGCCTACCTTTCCTCATCAATACACCGTATCTCCTCAGCAGCATCAGCATAGTCAATCTCATCAACCTACCTTTTCTCCTCACACAATTCTTCTCCTCAATATATTTCCCAGCCACATCTTAACAATCCAAGTGACCAACAGATATCAGTCCAAGAACCATCTCTAATGATCCCAGACAATGAACAATCTGACGACCTTGCCTACAGTCCTAATGATTCAGGATCAATCCTTATCAACTCCATTAACATAGAGCTTCCCATTGCAAGACCTCACAGAAATAGGCACTCCTTCCTACTTGCAGCAGTATCACTGTAGTCAAGTCTCAAACCAACCAATGCCAAGATAAGATTCAATTAGAACATCCCCACGTTCTCTATCGAAATATCTAACCTTTGATCTGTTGACACCTAAATTCAAAGCATATGTTTTAAACATTAGTGCATGTACAGAACCCAAAACTTATGCAGAAGCAGTTGGCTCAATTGAGTGGCAGAAAGCTATGGAAGCTGAGATAACTGCTTTGCAAGAGAACAAGACATGGATGTTAACAGCATTGCCACCAGGAAAGAAAGCCATCGGTTGTAAGTGGGTATATAGATAAAGCACAAGGCTGATGGTACAGTGGAAAGGTTTAAAGCAAGATTGGTTGCTAAGGGATATATGCAGCAACTATGGGTGGATTACCAAAATACGTTCTCACCCGTAGCGAAGATGAGTACAGTGAGAATGCTTTTGGCTATGGATGCTAGGCAGAAGTGGCATGTGCATCAGCTAGATGTGAATAACGCTTTTCTACATGGTGAGTTACATGAAGAGATTTATATGATTCCGCCTCCAGGACTGGTGTTACCACAAGAGGGAATGGTTTGTAAGTTGCAGAGATCTCTATACGGATTAAAGCAAGCGAGTATAGAATAGAATGAAAAAAAATTGACAGCATTCTTGATTTCAAAAGGCTTCATACAATCTAGAAATGACTATATTATTTACCAAGAGGACGAAGAGTTCATTGCTGGTACTTTTGGTATATGTAGACGACCTGATTTTAGCGTGTGATGACTTAGGGCAATTGAATGGATTAAGGAAGCCTTGCACAGAGATTCAAAATTAAGAATCTGTGTGATCTAAAGTTTTTCTAGGCATAGAGGTTGCGCATAGATTCATAACTATTATGGTTTCTGAGCCGACTAGCGTTCCATAGGAAAAGGACCAAATCTGGAACGTTAGGAGATCTTGGTCACTTAATGGAGGTCTAGCAAGGACACTGGCCATGAAGGAGGAGAGATGTGAAAATTCAAAAATTTCACATGAAAAAAAAGGAAAATATATAAATATGACATAAGTGTTAAATGTCAACAAAGACTAATTTTTTTCGGACCAGAGAAGACGAGAATTCTGATTAAGTTGATATTCAACAAGTGTTGCCTATAGTAATGTAGCCGGACCGAAACAGATGCAAAACCTTTAATCGACTATGCAATCCGAGTTTTTATAATGAGAGCCGATAACTTCTCTCTACTTTTTCTACTATTGAGCTTTGATTGTAAAGAAAAAAAGGCACATTATTTAAACATCTATTCTTCAACACTTCTCGTGTTACGAATAAAAATAGAGGGTCTAGGCATACTGATCATTCTAAACAACCTATGTAAAAATGAAGCTGTGTCAGACTATTATTACAGTTATTATTTATTTATTTATCGTCGTCGTCATCATCTTCATCATCATTTTTGGCAATAAACTCTTGCTTCAAGCATGTTCAGTGGGAGGATAATGGTGGGGGTATCTGGAACCGTAGTGGAGCTGGTACCACATCAAGGTCTTTCCTCTAAGTTAAACACGCCAACAATACATACAAAGTAACATTCATATTACCGAACATAACGGAACACAAAATGAATGACAGGAGAAAGTGACTTCAATGAAATTCTTATCAACCCCTCATTCTATGAAGAAAATATAATATATGGCAGCAATAGTATAGTCGAATATAACCGAACACAAAAAGAATGACAAAAGAAAGTGACTTTAAATGAAATTTTTATCAACCCCTCATTCTATGAAGAAAAATAATATATAGCAGCATTAGTATAGTCGAATATAACCGAACACAAAAGAATGACAGAAGAAAGTGACTTTAAATGAAATTTTTATCAACCTCTCATTCTATGAAGAAAGTATAATATATGGCAGCAATAGTATAGTCGAATATAACCGAACACAAAAAGAATGGCGGAAGAAAGTGATATGGGCAATCCGGCAGAAAAAAAATGACGGGTACATTAAAACTTCATCAAACACTCAGTGGACGCCGAACTTTATTGTCACATAAGAAAGTGTTACACATACATGCATAGAACCAATATCAGTAACGATATGCTTCCTATTGTAATAAACATTTCAACTTTATAAATACGTATGCTTTTTCTTTCGATTGTTTTCTTTGGCAAAGTTTTAATGCGACGTATATATCGTTGAATGTTTCTCTCCCTAGTAGGCATCACTGAATAAGCAGTGTAGGCTTCACTCACGTGGTTATATTTTACACAATATTTTTCTTACTGATGAGATGGTTCATTGGTTGGATCACCCCTAGATCTTCTAATTGTATCATTAAACTTGACCTTGCAAAAGCCTTTGATCGTGTAAGCAGGTAGTTCCTGCGTATAGTGTTTGCGCGCTTTGGGTCCTCTGCATTTTTCATCACATTGTGCTTAATCATCTTGGTAGCACTTACTTCTCTGTATTAGTCAACGGTGTTCCCAGTGGTTTTTTCAGACACACTAGAGGGGGAGGGATGAAGCAAGGTGATCCTCTCTCACCCTTACTCTTTATTGTTGTAGCCGAAATATTTTCCAGGGCTCTCAATCTATGTATAGACCACAGTATTATACGTCCTTTACCTCTCGGCCGGCTTCCACTCATCATTTCTCACTTGGCCTACGCGGATGATCTACTCCTTTTTCTTACAGCTGATCGACGTAATTTATGCCACGTCAAGCATTTCTTAACTATGTATGAACAGGCACCGGGCTAGGCAGTTAACTATCTAAAAGCAGTGTGTCTTTTCAGTAGGAATCTCATCCAATCGTCGACATGATCTCATTGCCATCCTGGCCAGGTGCCAATCATCTCTACCCCTTAAATACTTGCGCTCATACTTGCATAAGGGTATCTCGCGCGTATTACATTGTACTGAGCTTATCTCAGGTTGATAATCGATTATGCAGCTGGCAGCAAAAGTTTTTGGGGACTGCATGCCGTATCACCCTTATACGTTCTGTCCTCTCTTCCCTGCTCCATCACATTATGGCTGGGACTCATTTACCTAGGGGTGTCATCCAATCTCTCGAGACCCATTTGCTCGTTTCCTTTGGAACTCAGGCCGACATCATTGGGTTTCTTGGACAAACTATGCTTGCATACGCATGAAGGCGGACTTGGCCTTCGTGACTTAAAGGCTTTGCAAGATACTTTTGCTTGTAAGGCTTGGCATCTATATCACACCAGCGATTCACTATGGGGCCGCTACATGCGCCATCGCTATAGGCTCGTCAACACTTTCGCTCACGACTATGGATTCTGCTGGGTGGAAGCGCATTTACATTATATTACGAATTATTTGGTCCTATTTTGCTACCCTACTTGATGTTTCCCTTTTCATGGCAGACCCTAAAGATCATATTTGTTGCTCATATGGTGTTCGGCACCCCCTACATTTGTTGGGGCTATGCAAATTATCTTTCCTGGTGTGTTAATGTGGAATGTATGGAAAATGTATGCCTCCATTGTTTTTGATACCTCTCAATGGTCTCCTTGTTTGGTTATTCGCTCCATCCGTTCGGATCTGTTTGTCTGGGTGTCATCTACGTCTGGTACTAAGCATGCTGCAAATATTCCGCATCTTATCTCTGTTGGCCTCTCTCTGCCCCTGTGTCTCCTCCGACCCCACATACTCAGATGGTCGCCTCCTCCGGCTGGTCGTCTCAAACTAAACACTGATGCTGCAGTCGGTCGATCTGCAGCCAATGGTGGTGCCATTATTCGTAACTCCTCTGGAGTCTTTCAGCATGCAATCTCTTTTCCCCTGCGCCTTGATATGCCATTGAGGGTGGAAGCTCATGCTATACTTCTTGCTACTATGTATTATGTTCCACGTTATGGTTGTTTTACTATTGAGACGGACTGTGCTGATCTTCTAGCGCCGCATCATTGGCACCGGATTTGATGCACTTGCGAGTATTTCTGCAATTACTCTCCTTGACAATTGTCCACACTCCTCGTGAAACAAACGTCCCTGCTCATTTGCTTGCGCAGCTGGCGCTACCCACGCAGCTCTTCATTGCATATGACAATTTCGTTGCACTGCCTTCTTATGTCCGCAGCATGGTTTTGACTGATGCCAGCTTACCTACATTTCGGCATACTAGTACTGACCTTCATCGTGGTGCACGCCCGCCCTGAAGCTCCTCTATGTCTTCCAATTGGGTTGGCTATTCCATACAATTGTTTCCCGCAGCTGTCATGCCTACGAGCAACCTGGGTACGCATTTACTACCTCTCATCATTACATTTTGTTTCACACACATATATATTTATGCCATTTACATTTTCATGTTGTTTGGGGTATTCCTCACTTCCCTGGCACCATCTACTAATCATGTCTCCCATTTGGGTTGGCGGGCCTTCTTGGATGTTGCCTTGGTCCACTTACGGACAAGGCAACGTGGTTACGTGGATCATCACCTTATACCTTTATTTTACTCATTCCATTTCTATTACACTAACTGGTGCTTGTTTTTGTCCTCTTCATATCCCGACTGGAGCTGAGCTACACTTTTTGGATTGCTACTATCTCTACGGCATTTCGATCACATGTGGCCTTTACTTTTGTTTGTTCATAGACTCATGTATTTACTAGCATTTATTATTTTGGGAGAGTCTCCTGTAGCAATAGGACAATATATGTAACCACGGTATTCTTCTGCCACAACTGAGGGCTGCTTATATTAATAAAATACTGGACGGTACCGCCCGTCCTTCATTAAAATATATATGTATGAAGAGAATGAAGATTTTCTCTCGGATGGTGGCGATTGGCGATAATGGCGCACGCCAGAATTGACTTCGGCAATCATCTTCCTCCATTGATCATTTACATATGCTTCTTCCGTACACTCTCTCTCGCGTATTAGGGTTTTGCATGGATGCTGTTGAGCGGCCGAATCTTCTCCTCCATATTGCATCGCGTTCGACTTTGTTTGCGGCGCCGGTTTCATGGCTGATCAGCCACACACTTTGGTTCCTACAAAACCCACATTTGCAGAAATTCTTGCCCCAAAATCCTTGTCGCTGCCAATCACAGTTCGGCCTATTCATCGCTTTAAGGGCATGCCTTCCATGGTATTATCGGAGGATGAGGTACTACATTTCTCTAAACCATATCGTTTTACACTAATTGGATCCTTTTGGAATAGACGCCCTAGTATGAAGCAATTGTAATCCTGCTTTGAACGAATTGATTTCAAGCAAACTCCAAAATTAGGATTCCTGGATGATCAGCACATCCTGATCATCTTTGATAATCAATGTCGAAGATGGTGATAAGTTGGAGCTTGATCAAGCAATGCAATCGGATCAAGCAATACAGAGCAAGTTTAATCTGTTGGATCAAGAGTGAGAATCAAGGGCCAAGATGATTCATTGATGAGCTGGCAAAAATTGTTAAGAAAGCGGTTATGGATGAGAGCGTTTGTGGCTGAATGAGTGTGCAGCACCATGGTGCGCGGCAACACCTCAGAGGAAGTTTGGGGAAGAAGGTTGAAGGCGGCAAATTTTAAATAATATGAATTGACAGTTATGCCCTTAATGATGTAGTGGGACTTGATGTAAATAGAAGGGTAGTTTAGTAACTTTTGGTTTGTTTTCTTCTTCGTTCGTTTTTTGCCTGCTTGTATAAAGTGCTGCATTAGTTGCAGCATACCTCATTCGATCAAAGAGTTTCTTTCATCAATTGATTCAGTTTTCTCTCTCAATTTCGGTAGTTAACTCCCGTGTAGTTTTCTCTTGATCGATTCAATCATTTTGACATGGTATCAGAGCGTTCAATTTACTGCCTCTGATCTGTGATAAACGTTGTTCTTGAATTCTATTTTTGTCTCATGGAAAATGGCGAATAATGCGCTAAATGGTACTCAACCTGGGGATGTTCTGGTTGCTAATCCTTACTATCTCCATCCAAATGATAGTCCAGCGATAATTCTTGCTTAGCCTCCTCTAAGCTCTCACAATTATCATACTTGGAGTAGGATGTTCTCGATGGCCTTGATCGTGAAAAACAAAATTGGTTTCGTGGATGGTACCATTGCGCCTCCCAATCCAAATGATCCTCAATACAGTTCCTGTAGGCAAGTTAACTCAATGATTCACTCTTGGATCATGAATAGTGTATCTCCTGCAATTGCTCAAAGCGTGATGTGTTATGATACTGCTACAGAGGTATGGAATGATCTAAAGCGAAGGTATGGAAGTTGTGATCCTTTTAGGCTATCTGATTTACTTGAAAAATTTTATAATGTAAGGCAAAAAACAGACTCTATTAGTGACTACTTCACTAAGCTCAAGGGAGTATGGGAAGAGATGATGGCCGTAAGGCCAATTCCCAGGTGTACCTGCCGTGGTTGCAATTGTAATGTCACGGCTAATATGAAAGCATATGTAGAGAGTGATTGTGTTATTAAATTTGTGAAAGGTCTGAATAATGATTATGATGCGCTAAAATCTCAAGTGTTTGTTATGTCACCTATGCCTAACCTAGATACTGTATTTGCGATGGCGTTCAAATATGAAAGGAAACTAAGCAATAGTGCTGCCCCTGGACAGTTTATGAATAATCCTACTGCTATGATGTCTGAGAACAATGAAGGTGTAAATGTTAGTGTGAATGCGTTTAATGGTAGAGGAGGAGGTAATGCATACAGAAGGGGAAGTGGCAGGTTCTTCCCTGAGGGATCAAGAAGGCCGCAGTGTACTCACTGTGGCATGGTTGGGCACGCTGAACAAAGGTGCTATAAGAATCATGGCTTTCCCCCATGATATAAGCCAAAGGCAAATCTGACTGAAGCTCATGATGTGGAGTATGATTCACAGCAGCATGGCCAGAATGGACAATCATGCCAATTGCCTCTTTTGACACAGGAACAGACTCAAAGACTGATGTCATTGTTGAATGTTAAGGATCCTAGTCAGTCTGCTGTGGCTCCAGTGCAGTTTGGTGGAAGCCAAAGGGCAGTGATGTCTGCTTTATCTGGTAATGAAATAGGTAATAGCTGTGCTAATAATTTGAACATATGGATCTTAGACTCAGGAGCTACTGATCATATTACATGTAGTATCAGCATGTTTCATTCTTATCAGCCTACTCATAATATATCTATTAAACTTCCCAATAAAACTTCAGTTGCAGCCACACATGTTGGTTCAGTCGTCATTAATCCTTCACTGATCATACACAATGTGTTATTTGTACCCAGCTTTGCTCATAATCTTTTGTCTCTCAGTAAACTACTTGCTGCATCATCTGTATTAATCCAGTTCATGGGATCATCTTGTGTAATTCAGGACCAAGTCTCATTGAAGACGATTGGTTCAGCTGAATTGAATAAAGGCTTGTATTAGTTGCAAGGTTCTGGCCATGCCAAGCAAGATCCCTCTTCATCTTACTCAAAATGTTTGTCAGTTGCTGCTAAGCTTTCAGATTCTCCTGCTTTGTTATGGCACTATAGATTAGGTCATGCTTCCATGCCTAGAATAAAGGATGTACAAAAGATTGATCCTTCTATTACCTTGCCTTCTTGTGCTATATGCCCATTGGCAAAAATGAAAAGAAGTCCATTCCCAGTATCTGCTTCCATTTCAAATTCATCTTTTGATCTCATACATGTTGACATATGGGGACCTCATAAATACTCTACTGTTTATGGTTAAAAATACTTTCTCACCATAGTAGATGACTTTACAAGATATACCTGGCTACATCTTCTCAAACAAAAATCAGAAACTAGAAATGTGATTGAAAGTTTCTGCCAGTTTGTTCAAAACCAGTTCAGTAAATATGTCGAGGTGCTGAAGTCAGATAATAGACAGGAGTTCAATATGCCTAAATTTTATATGAATAAGGGCATAATCCATCAAACCACATGTGTTAACACTCCCCAGCAAAATGGGATTGTTGAAAGAAAGCATCAGCACATTCTAAAGACGGCCAGAGCATTGAAATTCCAGTCAAATGTACCCATTGGCTCTTGGGGATTTTGCACCCAGTACGCTGTCCAACTCATCAATATTCTACCTACTCCATTACTCAATCATAAAAGTCCCCATCAGCTGTTGTTTAACACCACTCCTTCATATCATCAGTTAAAAACATTTGGCTGTTTTGCGTTTGCTGTAGATACCACGCCTCACAAGTCTTAATTTGCACCAAGATCCATACCTTCTGTTTATCCTGGTCTTCCTCATAATGTCAAAGGCTATTATGCTGAATCTACATACGAAAGCTCTCTTCATTTCCAGGGATGTTCAGTTTTATGAACACACCTTCCCGTTTGAGAACTCAATCACCACTGATTCATCTTCCAATACTGACTTTTCTACTGATACATCTCCTAAACCTTTCTCATTAGCTGAGCATTCATCATGTCAACAACCTGCTATGTCCCCAGAGACATTGCCATTACCTGCTTCAAACACACATAATGCTCCAAACGTGATATCTGAGGATATCAGTGCTTCAAGTACTCCATCAGACACCATTACCCCATGCTCAGACCAATCTTCACCTGGATCTTTTCAGCCTCAAAGAGAGGTTCACCCTTGTACTGGCATTGAAATTTTCCTGCCTCTAAATTCTGATCTACCTAATTCTTCTTCTAGAGTTAGGCAACCACCTAAATATCTTCAAGACTACTATTGCAACCTTCTGCATCAAACTCCTTCATGTCAAACTCCTTGCTCCACTTCTCATCCTCTTGAGCATCACATGTCGGTTGATGCATTATCTCCTGAGTATAGAGCATATGTTCTCAATATTAGTCTTCAGCAGGAGCCTAGTTCATATCAGGAAGCAACCAGATCTCCTCACTGGTAAAAGGCAATGCAATTGGAGTTAACTGCCTTAGCAGCTAATCATACATGGACAGTGGTCTCTTTACCCCTAGAAAAGCAAGCCATTGATTGTAAGTGGGTTTACAAGGTAAACTACACCCTAGATGGCAGTGTAGAAAGATACAAAGCCAGACAAGTTGCCAAGGACTACACTCAGCAATTGGGAGTGGATTATACTGATACTTTCTCCCATGTAGCTAAGCTTACTACGGTTAGGCTTTTACTTTCCTTGTCTTCTATCAGACATTGGCATGTACATCAGCTTGATGTAAAGTGACCTTAACCAAACCAGAAGGATTATCCTCAGACAAGCCTCATGCTGTTTGTAAATTGCATAAGTCCCTATACGGACTCAAACAAGCTAGCAGAGAATGGAACATTACACTCACATCCCTTTTGGTTTCCCAAGGTTACGTTGAGTCGAAAACAGATTACACTATGTTTACCAAATCTACTCCTGATTCTTTTCTGGCATTACTTGTCTATGTTGATGACATTATTGTGGCTAGCAACTCCTTATCTCAGATCATGTCTTTGAAGCACTCCCTTCATCAGGCCTTTAAGATTAAAGATCTTAGCACTCTCAAATACTTTTTAGGCATAGAGGTGGCTTGGTCCCAAAGGGGGGTAATGTTATGTCAGAGGAAGTACGCACTGGAGCTAATAGAACAGGCTGGTTTCATTGGGTCCAAGCCTGCCAAGACACCTATGGAACAAAATGTGTGAAACTGGCACATAAGGATTCTCAACAAATAACAGATGTTTCAGGATATAGAAGGCTAATTGGAAAGCTATTATACTTGACCATAACAAGGCCAGACATTGCATTTACAGTACCACAGCTTAGCCAGTTCCTTGATCAACCCACTGAGCTTCACCTCAAGACAACACATAGGCTATTGAGATATATAAAGGGCACAGCAGGACAGAGGTTGTTTTATCCAAGCACTGGCAATCTAGAGTTGAAGGGGTTTGCTGACTCAGACTGGGGCAAATGCATTGAGACTAGAAGGTCAATAATAGGATATTGTATATTTTTGGGTGAATCTTTGATATCCTAGAAAGCTAAGAAGCAGACCACCATGTTTAAGTCCTCTTCTGAAGCTGAATACATGGCTTTAGCGTCTGCTGCATGTGAAATACAGTGGATATTGTACTTGATAAAGGATTTGGGGGTAGCACAAATGAGACCAGTATAGCTATTTTGTGATAATAAAAGTGTTATATACATTGTTGAAAATCCAGTGTTTCACGAAACAACTAAGCACATAGAAATTGATTGTCATATCGTTAGAGACAAATTTGTGCAAGGGATCATTCGTCCTATGCCCATTAGGACTGAGCTGCAGTTGGCGGATGTATTTACTAAGCCTCTTGACTCAAGAAAACTGCAAGACCTGACTTCTGCAATGGGATTATGTAACATATATAGCAAGTTAGGTTTGAGGGGGGGGTGTTGAAGATGGTGATAAGTTGGAGCTTGATCAAGCAATGCAATCGGATCAAGCAATACAGATCAAGTTTAATCCGTTGGATCAAGAGTGAGAATCAAAGGCCAAGATGATTCATTGATGAGCTGGCAAAAACGGTTAAGAAGCGGTTATGGATGGGAGTGTTTGTGGCTGAATGAGTGTGCAGCACCATGGTGCACAGCAGCACCTCAGAGGAAGGTTTGGAGAAGAAGGTTGAAGGCGGCAAATTTTAAATGATGTGAATTGACAGTTATGCCCTTAATGATGTAGTGGGACTTGATGTAAATAGAAGGGTAGTTTAGTAACTTTTGGTTTGTTTTCTTCGTCGTTGGTTTTTTGCCCGCTTGTATAAAGTGCTGCATTAGCTGCAGCATACCTCATTCGATCAAAAAGTTTCTTTCATCAATTGATTCAGTTTTCTCTCAATTTCGGTAGTTAACTCTTGTGTAGTTTGCTCTTGATCGATTCAATTATTTTTGACAATCAAGAAGACTATCAGCGCTGTTTTTGCGGCGTTCTTGGACTCTCAATGGTTTTCATATGTGTGTGACTAAGCGGACGCCAGACTTTGATCCAAAATATGACAATCCAATTGTTCCTGTTTGGGTCTCCATTCGTGGATTGCCCCTCTTCCTGCATAATAAATCCGCACTTTGGGATGTAGCACATATGATAGGAGAACCGCTTCAAATATATTCTGCTACTTTGCAAGGCATACGGCCTTCTATGGTCTGACTCTGTATGGAAATTGATATATCTAAGCCACTTCCTGTCCGCTTACATATTCAAAGCTGACAACATGAATTCTACCCGTCCATAGATTATGAAGGCGTTCCACTTTTTTGTTCTAACAATTGTGTCTTGGGGCATGAGATCAAATTATGTCCTAAATTGGAAGGAAGAGTTGAGGCTGTAGAGAAAATTGCACCTCCAGCAAAAAGTTTGGCTAAACAACAGGCTAGATGGACTCCGAAAAAGTTGGGCATCCCGCTCCTTTATGCAGTCCCTTCGGATCCTACAATGGCACAGCGGGTTATAGTCAATCCTGACTTGGATACTCCACTTGGTAATGACGAAGATCATACCTTTACATCTACAGATATTGGCCAACAGGCTATTGCGCATCTTCAGCCACAACAGGATGACAAATTAGAGCCGATACAAATTTCGACTGAACAAGATTTTTTTGTCCTGGGCAAGTCACATGGGCTATGTGATGAACCAGCTGATGGGCCTTTGGCTGCAAATGTTTCAAATTCAGAGTTTGTAGCGCCCGGTCCGATACCGGACATTGGTACCAATGCATTTGCTGTAGTCTGCTACGAGAACTACAGGGCGTCGAAGCAGATCAAGCACTCGTCATTCATGATGTAGGAAAAATCAGCGAAAACTTTGTAAAAAATTAAAATTCCAAACTTTTTTTAAACCCAAATGAAATACAACAGAAATGTACCAAGTACGGGAAAAAATAATATATCTCCCAATACAAAAATGTAAATAACAAAAATCAACAAAAGAATTAACATAGCCTATGCACTTCAGTGTCCATCATCTCAATGAGCCCATTCACCGTCGCCTTCAAAGATCATCTCATATTCGGGCTCACCTGAAAAGAAATGGAGTATCTATTCTTAGCAAAAACATCGCTAGCAAGTAACCTGTCTATACCCCTTACGGAACCACACACGACGAGTCACCAATACATAAATCAATGCATAAAATAAGGTGCTCGGGGTTAGCAAATAACATTTTATAAGTAGACATCAAAGCCAAGCAGGTCACATAAAAGAAAGCAGGTAATGAACAATCACGTATCGAATAAAATGTACAAACTAACAGGTCGTATGCACATATCGTTTTTTTCATGCCATATCTTATGCTTCATGTCACCTGATGTATGCACATTTCCAAAACAACGCATTGAACTGAACGGAACAAAAATATATGCCTTTTCTCACAAACAAGTTATGCATGCCATTTCGCAAAGCTTCTTCTTCTCTATCTTATCCTTTGCGTAGCAGAAAACATTATACCCTGTGGATGCTCAGCCCACAGCAAAACAGAACTTTATACCCCGTGCTGAAAAGTCCTTGGCCCCATAACAGAAACTTTATACCCATCCGTTGATTACAGGTCACGCTTTTATACCCTGTCACTGCAGGCGTGACTTTTATACCCTGAAATCAACCAGCAACCACAAGCTTGTCTTTTACAAAGTTCTTTACACATACGTGTCTTTTCACAAGCAAAACTCATGTCATGATTCAAAATGCTCATGTCGTGATACAATATGCTCATATCATATCATGTCAGGCTTATAACATACACACTCACTTTATATGTTAAGGACAAGGTCACAGTTCCCAAACATACTTCACTTGCACTATTTCACACACTCGGGTCTCGCAAATCCATCTAAAACTCATGCTCAGTCTCCCTTCTTCACACTTAGGGTTACCAACCTCAACATACCTCAAGCACACTTCAAAGACAGTCCTTAGATTTTACACTAGTCCCAAACACCTCACACGAGTCCCTTAAACAACTTGCCATTCATTTCCTATCATTTCAAAAAGATTTAGTTCTGATCGATCTATGTCCAGATCCTGGACATCGATCGATCGATCGATTCTCCCTTCCTAATCGATCTATGTCTTCCAGAGAGTTTCCTGGACATCGACGATCGATATGCCCAGTGGATCGATCGATGTCGTCCAGAGAGTTTGGCAATTCTGCCAGGGCCACTTGGATCGATCGAAGTCACCCAGATCATCCAAGTCCCTGTTTCAACAACTTTTCACCATGTTTAACCCCAATGTCGACCAAACCTTCAAACCACTTTCTTCCAAACCTAGTAAACACTAAAATCAATCCTAAAACTTGAATCCAACCTACATATGCACTCATGACATCAAGTTGAACCTTAGATACCTCCAATAGCATAAACTTTAGGCTTCCTACCATTCACGCCTTCGAACACATACGCAAAACCGTCAAACCTCCATTAAATTTGCAGTCACTCACCCTACGATCCTTCAAACCTTCTTCAAACCAACTCAATTCATCTAGGGCACAAGCAACAAAAGAGATAGATAAGCACCAAGGAACAAATTGCATCGAAGACGACACCTTTAGGGCATATTTATCAAGAATCAAGAAAATCAAAGATGTTCTAAGAAATTGGCACAAAAGATCATAACTTTACTCAATCCACAACCATAAATGCACATAGTTGATCAAATAACATAAACGGACCAAGATTACAAATGTGTGATCCAATTTTCTCTTTTTAAAAAAATAGGGCCTGTTGAATCAAAATTGCATAAAACGTATAGAAAGGTCACTTACCTTCGAATCTAGTTAATCTTATGGTGATCGGGTTGAATTTTGAGACATATTTCTCGTAGGATCGGCCGCAGTCTCTTCCTTTCTCTTCTTTCTCCTCTACCCGCTTTCTCCCTCACTCAGAAGTCGACTCCCCTTTTCTTTTCTTTGTAACCGTCGACTTCTTTCCTAGGGAGTTATACGCAATGTATAGCTCCTTCAGTTTTTAACTAGGAAGGGGCAGTTTTCGTATTTTGGATCTAATTTTCCTAATTTCATCTTTTTGATTATTTTTTCACCTACAATCATTTATTTAGACCTCATAAACATAGTAATTAATAAAATTATATTTTTATGCTGTTTTTAAATTATTTAGCGCCAGACTCGAAAAACGCAAGGTGTGATATTACATCTCCCTTACAAAAAGCTTCGTCCTCGAAACTTACGTACCTTAATTGAAGAGTTGAGGGTACCTCTCCTGCATTTGTTCGTCAAGCTCGCAAGTGGCTTCCCATTCTGTGCGATTGCTCCACTGGACGTTCACATAAGGAATCATTTGCTTTCTTAACACCTGTTCCTTCCGGTCGACGATCCTCACCGGCACCTCCTCGTAAGTAACATCCTCTTTAAGTTCTAGAGGTTATGCCTCAAGCACATGGCTCGGAGCCTTCACGTGTTTCCTTAATTGTGAGACGTGGAAGACGTTATGGACTTGCACCAATACTGGAGGCAATGCCAGCCTGGACGCCAAAGCTCCCACCTTCTCAAGAATCTCATAAGGACTAATAAATCGGGACTTAGCTTGCCCTTCACTCCAAACCTCATAATACCCTTCTTAGGTGATACTCTTAGATAAACCTTTTCACCTACATCAAACTCCAAAGACCGTCGCTTGGAATCTGCCCAACTTTTGTTACGGTCCTGGGCTTCTTGAGTCCGTCTCGAATAATCTTCACCTTCTCTAACGTCTTCTCAAGTAGTTCGGGACCAGTGATGGCCCTTACACCAACTTCATCACAATAAATAGGAGACCTGCACTTCGGTCCATACAACGCTTTAAAGAAGGCCATGTCAATCGCACTGTGGTGACTGTTATTGTACGAAAACTCCATTAACTTCACCATTCCGTCCCAACTCCCTTTGCATACTAGAGCACAAGCCCTCAACATATCTTCAAGTGTCTAAATGGTCCGCTCCGACTATCCACCGGTCTGAGTGTGATAGGTTGTACTCATTCTTAAATTCATACTTATTGCTCCTGAAATGCTGCCCAAAATTTAGAAGTAAATTGTGGGTCTCGGTCAGACACTATGCTCACTAGAAAGTTTTGCAGGCTGGCTATACTGTCCATATATAGACTCGCCAACTTATTGAGGGATGCTTCACTCAAGACAGGTAGAAAATGTGCAAACTTAGTTAACCGATCCATAACAACCCAAATCATATCGTACCCACTTCTTGTCTTTAGTAAACCAGCTATGAAATCCATCATGATGTGTTCCCATTTCTATTCTGGAATCTCTAACGGCATCAATAATCACATGGCCGTTAGTGTTCAGGCTAAACTTGCTAACACACCAGACATCTCTTAGTGAACTCCAGCGATATGCCTCTTCATTCCAGACCACAATAGTACTTTTTGAGATCTCTATACATCTTGGTGCTACCGGGGTGTATCGATAACTTAAAGCTATGAGCCTCCTGCAAATATCTCTCTTGTGAGTTCATCCACTTCAGGAATACACAGTCTCTCTCTAAACCGAAGGCTCCTGTCATCACTGAATTGAAATCCATCAACCTAACCGTGCTTCAGCTTCTCCACAATCTCAACTCAGAGTCTTATCACTCTTCTAATCTCTTTTAACCGACCAATCAAACTCAGGGTGATGTCAAAGCCGTCAAACGTTCCCTATGGAGTCAACTAAATCAAACCACATTCTTCCATTTCTCTTTCCAAGCAGTGGATTCGTCGCATGATTGGATTTCCTGCTTAACATATCCGCCACCATTCTTATCTTTACCTGGGCTGGTATGAATAGTCAAGTCATAGCTTTCAACAGTTGCAACCATCTCTACTGCCTCATGTTTAACCTCCTTCTAAAAGAACAGGTACTTCAGGCTCTTGTGATCAGTGAACACCACACTTCTTTCCCATATAAATAGTGCAGCCAGATCTTCAGGGCAAAATACAACTCCCTGCAAGTTCAAGATCGTGCGTCGAATAATTCTGCTCGTAAAGTTTTAGCTGCCTTGAGGCATACATGATGACTCGTTGTGTTGCATCAAACACAACCTATAAGGTAAACTATAGACCAAACTCGATTTGCAGCAAAACCATAACTTATGCTATAGTTTACGTACCTAGACCATTCTTCGACGCATCACTGTAGATCACAAACCTATCAGTACCAGAGGGTTGATGAGCCAATATTGGGGCTGTGGTTAACCTCTTCTTGAGTTCCAGAAGCTTTTCTCGTATTCGGCTGTTCTACTCAAACCTGGACTTCTTTTGAGTTGAGGCGACTGAGGGGCACTGCCTATTCTGAGAATCCCTCAACAAACTTCATGTAGTAGCCAGCTGAACCCAAGAAACTCCGCACTTGCGGTGACATTCATGGGTTTAGGCCACTGGGTAATCGCTTCCAGTTTCTTTAGATCTAGAGACAATGCCCTCTTCTGATATCACATGACCAAGGAAAGTACACTCCTCAGCCAGAACTCACATTTGCTTAATTTGTCGTATAGTTGCTTCTGTCTCAGAATGCCGAAGTCAATTCTCAGATGCTCAGCGTGAGTTTGTTCGTTAAGGGAGTACACCAGACTATCGTCAATGAATACCACATTAAATCTATCCAACTATTTCTTGAAAGATGGTATTCATAAGGTCCATAAAAGCTGCAGGGCATTTGTCAGCCCAAATGCATCACTAGGAACTCATAGTGGCTATATTTTATGCGGAAAGCTGTCTTTCCAATGTCTTCGGTCTCTCACCCGTAGCTAGTGGTACTTTGACCGAAGGTCAATCTTAGAGAAAATCCTAGCACCCTTGAGGTGGTCAAACAGATCCTCGATCTGCAACAGTGGATACTTATTCTTGGTGGTAATTTTATTCAGCTCTCGATAGTCAATACAGAGCCTCATACCCATCCTTCTTTTTCACGAACAATACAGACGCTCCCCAAGGTGACAGACTGGGACGAATAAATTTCTTGTCCAACGCTCCTGAAGTTGTTCTTTCAACTCTTTCAATTCCGTCGGAGCCATTCAGTAAAAGGGCTTTAGAAAAAAGGTTCGGCTCCTGGAAGTAGATTTATCTCGAACTCGACTTCCCTCGGAGGTGGTACTCCTAACAGTTCTATCGGAAAACACGTCTGTAAATTCGTTGACCATCGGAATCTACTCAATGAATGTTGTCTCTTGAGTAGCATCCATTGCATGCACCAAGAACCCCTCAGCACCTTTCCTAAGGCTTTTCCCAACTTGGGCAACAGTTTGTTGAGAAATATGTTTGGACAATTTTCAAAGTCATGATTTTAAGTGGTGAATACTTAAAAATGTCACACATGATGTGATATGTGGTTAAAAGTTGAAAAAGTTGACATCGATCTCTCAGGTTTGTTGCACATCGATCGATCTATGTACATAGATCTCTCACATCGACATGTAAGATAGTGAAAGTTCAAGACCTTACTGTGAGACATCGATCTCTAAACCTGAGACACATCGATCGATCGATGTACATCGAACCCTCACTTCGATCGATAGATGTAGGTCAGAGACAAAACTTGAACCTTTCTGTGAGATATCGATCTCTGAAGCTGAGGCACTTCGATCGATCGATGTCTAGGGTTTTTAGAAATATTTTTCTAAAAAGTGTTTAAATGATTTTTTTCATTTGTATATGATTTATACATGCTTATTATATGATTATCATATGTTTGGTGATTATAATTGTCTTGTGACTAACGTGCCTTGGAAGTTTCTACAACTTACCAATAAGGGCAAAATTGCAATTTTGAGTTTTTTTAGGAACATGACACGGTGAATATATATCAAGGACTTTTTCACATATTATTTATCAAGACAAAGGTGTTATAATATCATTTCTGACCATCGGGGTCATTTCTGGAGTTTTTCATATACCAGGGGTATTTTGGTCATTTTACCCCTGAGGGTATTTTTGGTATTTTCACTCAAGGAATCTCTTGAGCATATTATTATCTTCATTCTGGAGCTGAGTTATTATTAATTTGAAAATTATATGGTGATTTTATCTTATTTCTCTCACATGATGATATTGTTGACTATAGCTGGATATGTTACGATTTGAGATGTCACATTGTATTTTTTCATTGAAGACCCTCTTATATATGTTATAAGAGCATATTTATCATCATTATTCAGAGTTGTTCAAGGTGTCAAAGGTGTGGAAATGTTCATGACATATAAGAAGAAATATGAGAATTTCGGTGTTACACGTTGACATAATCTTGTCAACTATTATCTATTAATTTCTTCTTCAAAAATCTGAGTTGCTACACATATATGTATGCTTAAAAAGTGCACATACAGTTGGATATGAGGTGGTATTCATTTTATGAGTTGGTGACAAGTGGACAAATAAAAAAGGAGCACTTGGAATTTTCAAGTTTGTAACCAACGGCTACTTGGTTTTCTTGGCAGCAGAGTTTTGAAGTCAAATGAAGACTTCACATGTCCTATTATTGTGCTTTAAGTTGGGGATAATTTGGTGGTATTATCCTTTCTTATTTAATTAAGGAAAATCAAAAATCATTTTTGGAAAATATGAGAGTAGCCAACGGCTACTTGCACATCTTGGAGCTTAATTTTGAGTTTGAAATATTCAATTCTCACATGCCTATTTTCATGACAAGAAGTTGAGGTATTTTGGTGGCATTATCTTCTCTTTTTATCTACATTTTGCAAAGGATAAATGAGACTTGCCATGATGGAAATTTCGGCCAACATGACATTGCCAAGGTGGACCAATTATTGTGTTTTATTTTTCCAAGTGTACAAAGGCCAACCAGTGATGAGAAGACATTTGGACTTGATGATGAAGATGGTGACACATTTGAAGTCTTATCTTCAAGGCACAAATCACACTATAAATAGAGGCAATGGTGAAGAAGATAAAACACACTTGAAGCTTACAAGCATTTGTTGAATTGTCTAGCTATCATCTTCTTCTTGTTGTTGTTCTTGTTCCATTCTTTGTAGCAAAGGTGTTCTTGTTGTTTTTGTTGTGCTACAAGCCTCTTGAGCTTCATTTGTAAGATTGATTAGCCATCTTTATAAGGCTACATCAATAGGTGGTAGAGGTGTTGCAACTAAGTGTTGCAACTAAGTGTTGCTTAGAAGGTGATTATCCAAGTCTTGAGTAGGGTTGGTGTATAACCCAATGATCAAGCTTGTTTCTTGTTGTAAGGTGATTCATTTCATAGTGAAATCAAAGGAAAGGTGTTCTTTGGGACTGGATTAGGTCACATTGACCGAACCAGGATAAATTCTCGGTGTTCTTGTCTTGTTTCTTCATTTCTGTTTTCTGCCCCTTTTTTACTGCAGTTTTCACACAAATTCTCACAATTTTAAAAATAGCTAAACATTTTCAAAATTCATGATTTTTGGTGGAGTTATATTTCAGAATGTTAGCTTTCATTTGCAACAAGAATCACTTGATTTGAGCAGGGGAAAGTTAGTCTTTCAGTCTTTGCAAAATAACTGCTCCAATCTGGCTACAATCTGACCAGTTTTGAGAAAACTTGAATTCTGTATTTATCAAGAATTGTTTTAAGGTCAGGGCCTTTTGAAAACATCATCTAAACATCCTAAGGAGTGTTTTGATATAAAGATCAACCTTTTTGGTTGAGTATTCAAAAAGAAACACGTTTTTCAAAATCAGCAATTTTCTGTCCAATTCTGTCCAGATTGACCATCTGAATCTTTTTATTTGTTTGAAGGGCTAACCATCTTATTTTTGTCTGATTTTTGGATAGAGTCTTGTTAACACATTGAAGTCCGATTCTGGAAAGGTTCATAATTTTTGGAGTTGTGTACAATTATTTTTGAATTTTTAAAAAATGGGTTCTGAATCTGAAGTGGTCTCAGATTCTGTTTTCAAAGGGGATTTTTACAAATGGTTGTAGTCTAATTTCCGCTAACTACTATTCGCCTCCCTCTAGTGGTGTTTATTGCAGGTGCACGGTCCAACAATTGGTATCAGAGCGAGGTCTGTACAACTCAAAGAAGCAAGATTCAACATCGTACAATTAATACAAAGCCAAGAAACAATTATTCTTTGTAGCCTGCTAGTTTCAAAACAAAGGTATTTACAATGGCAATAGTATCTCACAAAGGTGAGTTGGAAGGTATGTCCACCAAACGCCCTCCTCTTTTTGATGTCAATTGTTTTGTTCATTGGAAACTAAGAATGAGGCTATTCTTAATGGCTATAGACATCGTTTTATGGTCTATAGTTGAAGATGGACCGTACATTCCAATGAAAGTTGTAAAAGTTAGTGGAGTCACTCAAGAAGTAGAAAAATATAAAAGTAAATGGACATCGGAAATAAAAAGAAAATGTCAATGAATGTTAAAGCTATGCAATTACTCTTGAATGGACTTACAACGTCTGAAGCAGGATATGTTTCAAATTGCACAAGCGCACACGACATGTGGAAATCACTTGTATTAAAGCATGAAGGTACTAGTGGTGTTAAAGAGTCAAAAATAAACATGCTTATGACTGAATTAGAGACTTTCAAAATGTTGCCGAATGAATCCATAACATCTATGGATTTGAGGATTACTAATATTTTCAATGCCCTTGAAGCTTTAGAGAAGTCATTTTCGAACAATGAAAAGGTTCAAAAGGTGCTACGAAGCCTTCCTGCTGAATGGGATCTAAAGGTGACTGCAATCGAGGAGACAAAGTCAATCACTAAGATGGATGAATTGATCGGGTCTCTTAAAGTCTGAGGTAAAACTAAACCAACGAAAGTCCGAGTCATCTAAACCATCAAGTAAGTCAATAGCGTTCAAAACAACTGAATCACATACAAATAATGATGATAGTAATAGTGAGACTAAATTAGATGATGACTTGATATGAATAGCGAGAAAACTTAGAAAGCTTTCAAACGTCCTAATAGGAATAAACAACGTTCTTCTTCTTCTTCTTCTTCTCAACCTAGGAAAAATAACACAAACAAATGGTATAATAAAGAATTAAAATGTTATGAATGCGGTCAAAAAGGACATATTTCATAAGATTGTCCCACGAAGAAAAATAATAATAATAACAACAATAATAAACAAGCCAAGGACAAGGAGGCACAAACGATAAAGACAAAGGAGTCTAAGGCAAGGAAAGGAAACGAGCAATGAAGGTGAGCACATGGAGCGACTCATCCGACTCAGAATCAGAAACTGAGGAAGCTCAAGTCTGCTTCGTATCAAACGAGGTATGTTCTTCATCTGATAGTGATTCTGATAGTGACATGACATCTGATGAAATGTATGAAGAGTTCTTAAGAATGCATGCTCACTGTAAGAGGCTCTCTTGAAGATGTCCAACTTGGAATTTTCCGATCAATTAGAATCTCTTAAACAAGAGTCTACTTATACTCTTGATTCTTTAGAGAATAAAATTGAATCATATAGGAAAAATGAAAAAAAGATAAAAACGGAAAATAATATGTTAAAGTCCAAGTTGGAAAGTTGTGAACATGAAATAATACAACTTAAGTCTTCTAAACTTGACTTAGAAAAAAAGTTAGAACAATTTAATTCGGGTGCAAATATGTTAGATACACTAATCTCATCACAAAAGTATGGAAGTGATAAAACCGGATTAGGATATAAAGAAGAAGATGACAAATTAGATAAAAAGACTATGTTTGTATCATCAACTACTAAATTATGCCTATATGTATACAAATGCAACTAGACATAATAAAATGCATCCAACTTTTTATGAACCTAAGCATAGGCAACACTCTTATAAGTCTTATAGAAATACATATGAACACACTTATATAGCGCCATTCAAGAAACAAAATTGCATGCCTTATACACATTATAAAAATCGGCCATCATATAATGATTATCAACCATGGCGCAACATGTACAACAATGCATCTTCAAGTATGTGGAATGATCATCTATATACTTATTCTTCTGATTTTACAAATTATAACGATGCTAAAAATGAGCCTAGAAGGTATGTTCAAGTTTGGATACCTAAGGGATATCTAAACAAGAATAGTACCCCTAACATTCAAGGACCCAAATAAAGGGTACCTAAAACTTTGTTTCCATTGTCGGAAAAACGTACGGAATGCAAGAAGGAGGCAAAGTCAAAGAATCTAAAAACCAAATGGATTTTATATAGTGGATGTTCGAGGCATATCACGGGGAACCCCAAACTATTCATCGAATTGGAACATATCAAGAATGGAGGAAAAGTAACATTCGGTGACAACAACAAAGGACAAGTTGTAGGAAAAGGAACAATTGGGGACCCTAACACATTTCAAATACGGAATGTGTTGTTAGTAAGCAATCTCTCTTATAATTTACTTAGTATTTCTCAACTTATAGATTGTGGTTATAATGTCTCTTTTCTTCACAATTCATGTGATATAATAAATGAAAAAGGAGAAATAGTTTTAAAAGGAAATAGAGACGGTAACATTTATACTCTTACCTTATATAATATGTTAGATGCTAAGATTAAGTGTCTAATATCACATGACTTAGATGTAAATTTATGGCATAGAAGATTAGGCCATATAGGAATTTCAACCATTAAGAAATTGTCTAAGAAGAATTTAATTAGAAGAATGCCTAAGTTAGACTTAGATAATTTTCAAATGTGTGAAACATGCATTAAAGAAAAAACACATTAAAGAGACATTAAAACCGAAACATGAAGTGAGTACTAGTCATGTACTAGAATTGCTTCACTTAGACTTATTTGGTCCAAGTAGGACAAGAAGTCTAGGTGGACACTACTATGTGTGTGTCATAGTAGATGATTACTCACGCTACACATGGACGTTGTTCTTAACACACAAAGACGATGCTCCATTGGCAATCGAAACTCTTATTAAGCAACTTGAAAACATTTACGAAGAAAATGTCAAAAGAATTAGAAGTGATAGAGCTGGAGAACTTAAAAACAAAGACGTAATCAAATTTTGTGAACAATATGGAATTAAACATGAATTCCTACCACCTAGAATACCACAACTCAATGGAGTTGTCGAACGTAAAAATAGAACAATTCAAGAAGTTGCTAGGACAATGCTGTATGAAAATAAATTACCTAACTCTTAATGGGCTGAAGCTGTTAGTTGTGCATGCTATATTATAAATAGGCTTACTATTAGAAAGAAATTAAATAAAACGCCTTATGAATTGCTAAACAATAGACAACCTAAAATAGATTATCTTAAAGTATTTGGATGTAAATATTTTGTGTTGAACACTAAGGATAATCTAGATAAATTTGAACAAAAGTCTATTGAATGCATATTTGTTGGGTATTCAACTAATTCAAGAGCATATAGGTGTTATAATCCTGCATCTAGAAAAATAATTGAATCTATACATATGAAATTCAATAAAAATGCATGTTTTGAAGTTAGTGATAAAACTCAACATAAACCTGAGAATAATGTTGAAAATATGTTTGATGATGATGTATTACTTGAGCCTGTACTTGAACATCTAGAACCAACTCCCTCTGAACAAGACATGCATGAACCCTTAGATGAAATAAATGAAGAGACTTTGCAATTGGAAGATACAACTAATCATCCAATTACATATGATAACGTTCACACTAATGAAACATTTGAATAAGATGAGGGTGAACCTAGTCAATCTAGGAATTGGTGGCACCCTAAAGAATTAATCATTAGGGATCCAAGTGTTGGGGTTAGAACACGTAGAAACATAAGTCAACTTGAAGACATAGCTTAATCTCACAATTAGAACCTAAGAATGTTAAGGAAGCCTTAGGTGATATATCTTGGATACATGTTATGCATGATGAATTAAATCAATTCACAAGGAACAATGTGTGGGACTTAGTACCTAAACCCGAAAACAAGTCAATAATAGGAACAAATGGGTGTTTAGGAATAAAATGGATGAACAAGGAAAAATTACAAGAAATAAGGCTAGACTAGTCGCACAAGGTTATAATCAACAAGAAGAAATAGATTATGAAGAAACCTTTACACCCGTTGCACGACTAGAAGTAATTAGATTGTTACTTGCAATTGCAAGTCTAAGCAATATTAAGCTCTTCAAGAGTGCATTCTGGAATGGATACATCCAAGAAGAGGTGTTTGTCAAACAACCCCTTGGATTCGAAGATCCAAAGAATCCTAACCATGTCTACAAGCTTAAGAAAGCTTTATATGGTTTAAAACAAGCTCCAAGAGCTTGGTATGATAGATTTGCAAACTTTCTTATTGAAAATAATTATCAAAGGGGAACCATCGACAACACATTATTTCTAAGAAAAAAAGATAATGACTTGTTAATAGTTTAAATATATGTAGACGATATTATCTTTGGTTTAACCAACCCTACCTTAGTAAAA
>AP025062.1:20551467-20567724 GCA_036186865.1 Eustoma russellianum | reverse complement strand
AAATGTCAATGGTAGGAGAATTGAACTACTTCTTAGGCCTTCAAATCAAACAAACCCCTCAAGGAATTCACATTAGCCAACTTAAGTATGTCAATGATATGATTAAGAAGTTTGGCTTTGAATAGTTGAAACCTACAACTACCCCCATGAGTGTCAGCACCAAACTTGATAAGGATGAAAATGGTAAACCTTTTGATGACACACTTTATAGGTCTATGATTGGCTCATTGTTATACTTAACTGCATCAAGATCTGATATTATGTTAAGTGTGTGTATGTGTGCTAGGTTTCAATCTTGTCCTAAGGTATCACATTACAATACAGTGAAAAAGATTTTTAGATATCTTAAGCATACACCTCACTTAGGACTTTGGTATGAGAGAAACGCTAAGTTATAATTGTACGCATATAGTGATGCTGATTATGGTGGTTGCAAGTTAGATAGAAAATCCACTAGCGGTACATGTCAATTCATAGGAACCAACTTGATCTCTTGGTTTTCTAAAAAGCAAGCTAGTGTAGCTCTTTCTACCACTGAAGCCGAGTATATTGCTTTGAGTTTATGTACTACCCAAATACTTTGGCTTAAATAGAAACTTAGTGATTTTGGCATTAAAATGAGCAAGATTCCAATTTTCTGCGATAGCACAAGTGCAATCAATCTTTCTCGGAATCCGGTGCTTCATTCTAAAGCCAAACGCATTGAGGTGCGATACCACTTTCTTCGCGATCATGTTCCAAATGAGGATATAGTCATAAACCATATAAGAACTGATCACCAAATCACTGATATCTTTACCAAACCCTTAATCAAGCCACTTTTGAAAACTTACGAGCCAAGTTAGGTATGATGACTTACGATACCATTGCATAGTTCTATCTTTTGCATGATTTGCAAAATAAAGGGGGAGATCGAATAAGAACATGATTTGATTTTAGTTGGTAAATCATTTAGTTGGTAAGTCATATGCTAAGTTTTGCTAAGTTTCAATTTCAATTGGTATAAGTTGAGTATAGGTTAAGGGGGAGAGTATGAGTTGAGGGGGAGTGTACTATTTAAAATTTTGTTAAAAACAAAGTTTGATAAACAATTGTTTATAAGTTGTGACATTAAAATCATGTTAGGTTATTTTGAAAATCATCCAAAAGGAGGAGAATGTTGAGGAATATGTTTGGATAATTTTCAAAGTCCTGATTATAAGTGGTGAATAATTAAAAATGTCACACATGATGTTATATGTGGTTAAATGTTGAAAAAGTTGAAAAAGTTGACATCGATCTCTCAGATTGTTGCACATCGATCGATCTATGTACATAGATCTCTCACATCGATCGATCCATGTAAGACAGTGAAAGTTTAAGACCTTACTGTGAGACATCGATCTCTAAACCTGAGACACATCGATCGATCGATGTACATCGAACCCTCACTTCGATCGATCGATGTAGGTCAGAGACAAAACTTGAACCTTTCTGTGAGACATCGATCTCTGAAGCTGAGGCACTTCGATCGATCGATGTCTAGGGTTTTTAGAAATATTTTTCTAAAAAGTGTTTAAATGATTGTTTTCATTTGTATATGATTTATACATGTTTATTATATGATTATCATATGTTTGGTGATTATAATTGTCTTGTGACTAACGTGCCTTAGAAGTTTCTACAACTTACTAATAAGGGCAAAATTGGAATTTTGAGTTTTGTAGGAACATGATACGGTAAGTATATATCAAGGACTTTTTCTCATATTATTTATCAAGACAAAGGTGTTATAATATTCATTTCTAACCATCTGGGTCATTTCTGGAGTTTTCATATGCCAGGGGTATTTTGGTCATTTTACTCCTGAGCGTATTTTTGGTTTTTTCACTCAAGGAATCTCTTGAACATATTATTATCTTCATTCTGGAGCTGAGTTATTATTAATTTGAAGATTATATGGTGATTTTATCTTATTTCTCTCACATGATGATATTGTTGACTATAGCTGGATATGTTACGATTTGAGATGTCACATTATATTTTCATTGAAGACCCTCTTATATATGTTATAAGAGCATATTTATCATCATTATTCAGAGTTGTTCAAGGTGTCAAAGGTGTGGAAATGATCATGACATATAAGAAGAAATATTGAGAATTTCGGTATTACACGTTGACATAATCTTGTCAACTATTATCTATTAATTTCTTCTTCAAAAATCTGAGTTGCTACACATATATGTATGCTTAAAAACGTGCATATACAGTTGGATATGAGATGGTATTCATTTATGAGTTGGTGACAAGTGGACAAATAAAAAAGGAGCTAGTTGGCAAAATGCCAACTTGGAATTTTCAAATTTGTAGCCAACGGCTACTTGGTTTTCTTGGTTATTTTCAGCAGATTTTTGAGGTCAAATGAAGACTTCACATGTCCTATTATTGTGCTTGAAGTTGGAGATAATTTGGTGGTATTATCCTTTCTTATTTTATTAAGGAAAATCAAAAATCATTTTTGGAAAATATGAGAGTAGCCAACGGCTACTTGCACATCTTGGAGCTGAATTTTGAGTTTGAAATATTCAATTCTCACATGCCTATTTTTATGACAAGAAGTTGAGGTATTTTGGTGGAATTATCTTCTCTTTTTATCTACATTTTGCAAAGGATAAATGAGACTTGCCATGATGGAAATTTCGGCCAACATGACATTGCCAAAGTGGACCAATCATTGTGTTTTATTTTTCCAAGTGTACAAAGGCCAACCAATGATGAGAAGACATTTGGACTTGATGATGAAGATGGTGACACATTGGAAGTCTTATCTTCAAGGGTCAAATCACACTATAAATAGAGGAAATGGTGAAGAAGACAAAACACACTTGAAGCTTACAAGCATTTGTTGAATTGTCTAGCTATCATCTTCTTGTTGTTGTTGTTCTTGTTCCATTGTTTGTAGCAAAGGAGTTATTGTTGTTTTTGTTGTGTTACAAGCCTCTTAAGCTTCATTTGTAAGATTGATTAGCCATCTTTATAAGGCTACATCAATAGGTGGTAGAGGTGTTGCAACTAAGTGTTTCTTAGAAGGTGATTATCCAAGTCTTGAGTAGGGTTGGTGTATAACCCAAGGATCAAGCTTGGTTCTTGTTGTAAGGTGATTCATTTCATAGTGAAATCCAAGGAAAGGCGTTCCTTGGGACTGGAGTAGGTCACATTGACCGAACCAGGATAAATTCTCGGTGTTCTTGTCTTGTTTCTTCATTTATGTGTTCTGCCCGTTTTTTACTGCAGTTTTCGCACAATTCCTCACATTTTGAAAAAATTGCTAAACATTTGCGAAATTCGTGATTTTGGTGGAGTTATACTTCAGACTGTTAGCTTTCATTGGCAACAAGAATCACTTGATTTGAGCAAGGGAAAGTTAGTTATTCAGTCTTTGCAAGATAACTGCTCCAATCTTGCTGCAATCTGACCAGTTTTGAGAAACCTTAAATTCTGTATTTATCAAGAATTGTTTAAGGTCTGGGCTTTTTGAAAACATCATCTACACATCCTAAGGACTGTTTTGATATAAAGATCGACCTTTTTGGTTGAGTATTCAAAGAGAAACACATTTTTCAAAATCATCAACTTTCTGTCCAATTCTGTCCAGATTGACCATCTGAATCGTTTTATTTGTTTGAAGGGTCAAAAAATCTTATTTTTGTCTGATGTTTGGACAGATTCTTGTTAACACATTGAAGTTCAATTCTGGAAAGTTTCATAATTTTCGGAGTTGTGTACAATTATTTTTGAATTTTTCCAAAACGGGTTCTGAATTTGAAGTGGTCTCAGATTCTGTTTTCAAAGGGGATTTTTACAAATGGTTGTAGTGTAATTTCCGCTAACCACTATTCACCCCCCAGTGGTGTTTATTGCATGTGCACGGTCCAACACAGTTATATACAACTTTTTGGGAACTTTCTTCCGCTCTGCATCTCCTTGGAAGGTTACGTCTTCCATCCCAAAATTTTTAACTGTCACCTGCTTCAATCGACAATCAATGTTGGCGTGATACTTGGCCAACCAGTCCATTCCCAATACGACGTCAAAGTCGTACATCTGAATAGGAATCAGCGTGGTAGAGAACATTTGCTCTCTGAACTTCAACTCACAATCCCGTACTGCTGGTGTGAAATCATAATTTGATCTCCGGCCGCTTGGACACGGTACGGAGTCTCTAACCACTTGGTAACCTGCTAAGGGGCTTAGTGAATCTCTTTGCCACGAAAGAGCGACTCATGCCGATATCGAAAAGCACGTTGGCAGGCATCTTATTTACTAAAATCGCACATAAGGTCATAACAAGTTTCACACAGGAGTTAAACACATAAGGACTCACTTCAAATCGAAATTTAAACTTAATTTAAATTGTACCTGCTACCACATTGGTGGCTTCTTGGATGTCAGTGTCCGTCATGAGATGCACACGGGCATTCGCTCTCGGCTTAGCCCTCGGCTGCTAAGCTGTCTCTCCCCTAGCATTCTTCTTCATTTCTGGGCAATCTCTACTAAGATGGACCACCTGTCTGCATCGGTAACACGCTCCTGCCAACTTCCTACACTCGCCCACATGGCTGTTGTTGCAGTGTGGGCAGACTCCCACAGCTTGCTGTACAACTGGATTCTGTGGTGGGAGTCTTTGAAATTTTCTCACCGGGCCGGTCTTGGGAATCTTGACCCAATGTCCGGGTCTGCCATCAACTCTCGCCTCCTCCCTTGGGCTCTTGCCTCTGTCAGACAACCCTACACTAGCTTTCCTCGCTTCTACTCTACGGAAGTCACTTTCGACACGAAAACACGCATGCGGCATATCCTCATAGGTCCTCATCACTGCGTTCACTATCGCCAACTGAGTTCTGGAGTCCAATCCCATCTCAAACTTCGTCATCTTTAGGCGATTATCGGATATAATTGCGGGATCAAACTTACCCAAGGCGTGAAAACAATCAGCATACTCCGACACTGTCATCCAACCCTGCTCAAGTCTGTCGAATGCCCTTATTTTGTCAATGATTGCCGTCTCTGGCACGTAGTACTTCAAGAAGGCATCACTTAATTATGCCCAAGAAATAAGTGGGGTCATCCTCAATACCATTCTAGCTCACCATTCACCCGCCTTGCCACACAAAGGAGGTGTGGCCACATCCACTTTGATCTCCTCAAGCACTTACACCAGCCTGAAACATTTTTCTACCTCAGCCAATCAATGCTGAGCCTCGTCGGGGTCTGTACATCTCCCAAACTCCGGAACCCTAATCTTCCTCATTTTCCACTAGAAAAACAAGATATTATGCTGCGGTGGTGGAGGAAGTGGAGGTTGCTGCCGCTGAGCATACCCCTGTGTAATCACTGTCAGTGCATCCGTGAGCAACTAGGGTAGAACCACTTGTGGTGGCTGATTTTCTGGCCCATTGTTACTAGCATTTCCTGCGTTGTCCCTTCGTGGAGGAATTTTCTAACAGATCAACACCATCGTTAGCAATCAGTAAATGCGGGACATTACTAAAAGCTCAAATACATAAGAACGGGGTGGGGTATGAAATAAGAAAATGAGTACAAAAATCAAGTGATTTAGTACGAAAATTAAGTGATGAACACGCTTGCACACACCCATCCCAGATCATACTTACACCCTAAGTATTCAGCGCTTATGCCTAAAGATCAAATTTAAAAAGAAATCATATTGTAAGTTACCAAAAGATCATGAACCTAAGTTTCCGAGATAGATCTGAAGCCTAGGCTCTGATGCCATCCATAGCGCCCTGGCCCAATACCGGACATCGGTATCATTGCACCCGTCGTAGTTTGCTGCGAGAACTACAAGGCGTCGAAGCAGATCAAGCACTCGTCATCCATGATGTAGGAAAAATCAGCGAAAACTTTGTAAAAATTTAAACTTCCAAACTTTCTTTTAACCCAAATGAAATACAACGGAAATGTACCAACTACGGGAAAAAATAATATATCTCCCAATACAAAAATTAAATAACAAGTTTATCAACAAAAAAATTAACATAGCCTATCCACTTCAGTGTCCATCATCCCAATGAGCCCACTCACCGTCGTCTTCTTCAAAGATCATCTCATATTCGGGCTCACCTGAAAAGAAATGGAGTATCTATTCTTAGCAAAAACATCGCTAGCAAGTAACCCGTCTATGCCCCTTACGGGACCACACACGATGAGTCACCAATACATAAATAATTCTTAAAATAAGCTGCTGGGGTTGACAAATAATATTTTGTAAGTAGACATCAAAGCCAAGATGGTCACATAAAAGAAAGCAGGTAATGAACAATCATGTATCGAATAAAATGTACAAGCTAACAGGTTGTATGCACATATCGTTTCTTTCATGCCATATCTTATGCTTCATATCACATGATGTATGCACATTTCCAAAACAATGCATTGAACTGAACGAAACAAAAACATATGCCTTTTTTGGCAAACAAGTTATGCATGCCATTTCACAAAGCTTCTTCTTCTTCTCTTATCTTATCCTTTGCGTAGCACAAAACTTTATACCCGGTAGATGCTCAACTCACAGCAAGACAGAACTTTATGTCCCGTGATGAAAGGTCTTTGGCCCCATAGCAGAAACTTCATACCTTGATGTTGATTACAGGTCACGCTTTTATACCCTGTCACTGCAGGTGTGACTTCAATACCCTGAAATCAACCAGCAGCCACAAACTTGTCTTTTACAAACTTCAGGGCTTCTTTTCACACACGTGTCTTTTCACAAGCAAAACTCATGTCGTGATTCGAAATGCTCATGTTGTGATGCAATATGCTCATATCATGTCATGTCAGGATTATAACATACACACTCACTTTAAGGTCGCAGTTCCCAAACATACTTCACTTGCACTATTTCACACTCTCGTCTCGCAAATCCATCTAAAACTCATGTTCATTCTCACTTCTTCACACTTAGGGTTACCAACCTCAACATACCTCAAGCACACTTCAAAGACAATCCTTAGACTTGTACACTAGTCCCAAACACCTCACACGAGTCCCTTAAACAACTTGCCATTCATTTCATATCATTTTTAAAAGATTCAGCTTAAATTCTGCAGAACTTATCGATATGGCCTCCCGATCGATCTATGTCCAGATCATGGACATCGACCGATTGATGTCCCCCTTCTTAATCAATCTATGTCTTCCAGAGAGTTCCAGTTATGCACCCCCTGTACATCGATCGATCGATGCGGTCCATCTGATCAATCGATGCTCAGTTTTCCTGGACATTGATCGATCGATGTCTCCCAGTGGATCGATCGATGTCGTCTAGAGAGTTTGGGAATTCTTACAGGGACACTTGAATCGATCGAAGTCACTCCCAGATCGATCCAAGTCCCTGTTTCTGCAACTTTTCACCATGTTAACCCCAATGTCGACCCAACCTTCAAACAACTTGCTTCCAAACCTAGTAAACACCTAAAATCAATCCTAAAACTTAAATCCAACCTCCATATGCACTCATGACATCAAGTTAATTATTAGATACCTCCAATAGCATAAACCCTGGCTTCCTACCATTCACACCTTCGAACACGTTTGCAAAACCTTCAAACCTGCAGTAAATCTACTGTCACTCACCTTACAATCCTTCACACCTTCTTCAACCCAACTCAATTCATCTGGGGCACAAGCAAGAAGCATGATAGATAATCTCCAAGGAACGAATTGCATCAAAGACAACACCTTTAGGGCATATTTATCAACAACCAAGCAAATCATAGATATTATCAGAAATTGGCCCAAAAGATCGTAACTTTACTCAATCCACAACCATAAATGCACATAGTAGAGCAAATAACATAAACAAATCAAGATTACAAATGTGTGATCTAATTTTCTCTTTTTAAGAAAATAGGGCCTGTTGAATCAAAATCGCTTAAAGCGTATAGAAAGTTCACTTGCCTTCAAATCTAGGTACTCCTTCGGTGATCGGGTTTAATTTTTAGACAGATTGCTCCTAGGATCAGCCGTGGTCTCTTCCTTTTGTAGGATCTGCAAGGCACCACTAGAAGGGGGGGGGTTGAATAGTTGGTGCGAAAAATGTGGTTTTTAAAATTGTTTAAAACCAAACAACTCAACTTCTGAAAACAGATTCTGTTTTCAGGACCAGTTTTAAAACATTTTTAAAACTAGGTTTTAGGTCTCCAAAAATTCTGACATTTTGAGAGAAATTAGCCTCAGATGTTATGAGGATCTCCTAAAAATTTCAGATTTAAATTCAACCTTTAACCCCTTCAAAAATCGTTGGTGGTCAGATTGCGCGAATCTGCCAGAAACGGTAGACTGTTTTGAAAAATTTATTCCTATTTGTATTTAACTCCAATTGCTCGGAAATTTTAACCACTAACCCCTTTTATGTTGTATTTAAATGGGTTGAAACAGTTTTGAAAAATACTTTCGGGAAGTTAGTCAAATACACTCAAAGTCTCAACCTTTGCAAACCTGAAAATCAGACTGCACTAGTCTCAGAACTTTGGATGTTTGATTGACTTATACTTATCCAAAAGGGTTGAAACTTGTTCCAAAAACCCTAGGACGTGTGGCTATGTTTCTGGAAATTTTTGTAATTTTTGAAAATCGTTTACTATTTTTACAAACATAAACAAAAGGAGTAAACAGTGTAGAAACAGAATATAAATGCTGAAAGTAAATGACACCGAGAATTTTATACTGGTTCGGTTATAAACAACCTACTCCAGTATCGAGGAACACCTTCCTCGGTTCACACTAGTCACACACACGCAAGTACACCTTACCACAGGGTTGATGGAGTTACACACCAACTCCAACCCTTTACAAACCTTGTACGGTGAATACAATTCGCACGAACACCACCACCTTGCAAGATTGAGGATTGATCACACCTGATCAATCTTTTACAAAGATAAAGAGTATGTGGTGGTATATTACAAGCCTATTCAAGGATAAGAATAAAAGTACAATAGGCTTTCAAGAAGAAGAAAGAAAGAGAGTGTAGAAGAAGAGAAGGCTAGGCGTTTTTGTCACTTGAAAATGCAATGCTTGTTCTTGTCTTTGTTTTGCTCATCTCCTTCCTTTTTAACACATATGGCTGTCCCCCTTGGAGTCTTTCCCCTCTTAAAAATTGTCTTCTAAGTCCTTGGGAGAATGTATGGCATCATTGTGACATAATCTTGCTTACTTGGCACCTTCTTATTAGATGATCATTTAACCTTTGCTTACTTGGCACTTCATGATTGGGTGAATGTTGTCATCATTTGATGACTTGGAAAATCTGAATATTTCACTAAAAGCATGTGCCAAAATCAACTTAAATTAGTTGCCATAACATCCAAGATTACCACATAAATTAAGCAAGATAATTTCTCCACTAAATCAAGACAAAATTCGGCCATAACCACTACTTGACATGTTGAAATTTCAGCATGTGTTACTTAGTGAGATAATTCAAATAACTTCCAAATTTCCATTGATTTTTCTTTTAAACTAAATCACCAATTTGTAGCAAATATTCTTATCAAATTGGAAATGAATTTTGGACACCAACAAAGCCTAGAAAACGTTCAAGATACATTCCACACATGCTGAAAAATTTCAGCATGTGTGATATTCAAGATATCACAATTTATGGCTTTGTATTTCATTCAAATTTCTTCCATTTCTTCTTCCAATTATCCACATAATTCAAGACACAAAATATATGCTTTTTAATCAGAAAATTCGGCTAGCTATATCTTCCCATGCTGAAATTTTCAGCATGTGTTTCAAATGAGACAAAGTTTGAAACCTTACCATTTGTAGCTTCTTTCTTTAAATCACCAACATTGTATGATTGATTCTTGAACAATCAATATGCAAACAAGGCTCCACATATGCTCCATCTCAGCTGTAGGTGGCGTGTATACATGTATATGCATGTGCTGAATTTTATTTTTGCTAACTTTATAAAATAGTGCACATTTAATAATACACACATGTTATATTCCAATCAGCCCTTAATTTAATTTTCTAGAACACTTTAAGATGTATGACATATGTAAAAAGTGTCTAGATATGTGTTGTATGATGTGCCAAAAATGTTCCATGTGTTGTGTAGGTAGAAAACCGAATTTTCGATATTTATCGATTACCCGATTATTCTCTAATTAAATTCTAACTTTTTGCACATGTCATATATATTATGTTACACATAATATATATAATATAAACTTTAATTCTCAGCACTTGTCTCGTCTAAAGTGGCACCATTAACATGTGACAAAATTAAAATTGGAATCTCCACAATTTGGCCTTAATGTGGGGTGATTTGTGTGTGCCAACATGGAATGATTTTATGGCTGAAAATATCATCATAGCCACGAAATTAATAATGATTTTTGAGGTGTAGGGGCTGGCCATCTATTTATGGCAAGTACGTGACACGTTGGTGAAGTTTCGGTATTCGTCCGATACGACAATTTTCGGCTTAGAACCTTCTAACGTGTTGTATTTAATTTGTCATCACCATGACTTATATCAATTGATATAAGACCTGAATATACTCATAAATATGAGTTAAGTATGGTGGTGTGACGTTAACGTACGTACGTAAAATATATAACGTGTCGGTAGTACGTTAGAATACATGTGTATGTGCCTTTTTCAAAATATCAGAAAATATATGTATTTATATATATATATATGCCGTGTATATTAAATGTGGAGAGGAAGAGAAGACTTTCCTTTATTGGTCTTGTTGCCTTTGTGCCTTTTCCAAATGTAGCTTCCTTTAATGAACTACTTAGTTTAATTAACTAAGTACTTCACTTAATGAACTAGTTTAGTTCATTAATGGTGGCACCTGAAAATAGTATAAACACAACAAATGTTTGCCATATGATGTAAGCTTTAACGCTTCATGGCTCGTTAGTACAGCAACATTATATATGAGCTAAATAAGGCAAGTAATAAGCAATATATCATGCACACGTTTATATCATGCACACGTTTTTGTCACGCTCATTTAAATCACATATTTTTAAATCACTCAAACCCCTTTTTCTCTGCAATCTCCCCCTTTTGATGATTTTCAAAATAACCTATGCACATGATTTAAATCCTATCGCTCCCCCTTCAATTATGCATAAATTCAAAATTTTCGTATCCGTTCCCCCTTGATGTATGCAATTAGTATTAATTAGTATCTTTCTCTCTCCCCCTTAAATCATGCTTTCTCTCCCCCTTTATTTTGGAAAGTAAATCAAAAGATACATGTAAATAAGGAAAGAAAATCAAATCACGTCAAATCAAATCATATCAGCTGAAATCATGCCTAATTTAGAACGAATAGATACATACGTGGCTTGATTTAAGGCTTTGGTAAAGATATCCGCTACTTGTGCTTCTGTGCGTATGTGATCTATGACGATATCACCATTGTTTACGTGATCACGAAGAAAGTGATAGCATACTTCTATATGCTTAGCCTTAGAGTGTAACACGGGGTTCTTAGACAGATTGATGGCACTCATACTATCACAGTATATAAGGATTCTATTTACAGTAATTCCAAAGTCCGAGAGTTGTTGTTTTATCCACAACAACTGTGTGCAGCAAAGGCTAAGTGCCATGTAGTCAGCCTCAGTAGTGGACAAAGCAACGCTTGCTTGATTTTTGGAAAACCATGAAATGAGTGAGTTTCCTATAAATTGGAAAATCTCACTCGTGCTCTTTCTATCTATTTTACAGCCACCATAATCTGCATCAGTATAAGCATGTAAGTTAAATTCGGAATCTTTATCATACCAAATCCCTAAGGTGGGCGTGTGCCTAATATAACGGAATATTCTTTTTACCGCATTATGGTGAGACTCCTTAGGTTGACTCTGAAAGCGTGCACACATGCATAAACTGAACATGATATCAGGCCTACTAGCAGTTAAATATAGTAAAGAACCAATCATAGACCGATATAAGGCATTGTTAAAATCCTTACCATGTTCATCCTTATCCAATTTGGTAGTGACACTCATAGAGGTGGGGGATGGTTTCAAATTTTCAAAGTTGAACTTTTTAATCATGTCATTTATGTACTTAGCTTGACTTATGTGAATGCCTTTACTCGTTTGCTTAATTTGCAAGCCAATAAAATAGTTAAGTTCACCAACCATAGACATTTCAAATTCGGATTTCATGCATTTTTCAAAATCTTCAACAAGTTTATGTGAGGTAGAACCAAAAATAATGTCATCAACGTTTTGAATTATAAGTAAATCCGTTTTATCTTGTTTCAAAAATAGTGTACTATCTATAGTGTTGTACCCCAATGATCATGTATATGAAAACTATGAATATGAGACGGAATGAAAGCGACAATTTCTTCTAGCACGAGTTACTTAAGTCAACTTAACCCTCTTTACTTAATTATCATTAAGGTGATACCAAGCCAAATTAAATAAGGGAAACTTCAAGAAAGTAATACATGAAATATAGAGTTATATGAACCATACATACCAATATATATGTATGTGCGTGTATATGATATATGTGTATGGAATGTATAAACACATAGTACACCTAGGCGTGTATATACATATGTATACATACATATGTTAATTTTAGAATATGATGAAATAAAGAAAAACAATATAGTGCATGAATTACAAGAAATCTCAAGTTGCCAAGAAGCCTAGATTTTCGGCCATACATGGAGAGGTTCTAGAATTCTCTAGGAAATTTTATTAGCTAAAATAATTACTTAAAGTCTACTACACCATTAAGACAAGAAGTTATTATGCAAAGAATAAATAGAAAATAAAATAGACATGCATTTAAGGAACAAGTAAGACAACTCATTAAAGAAGGAAGTAGTGTGGTTGAGGTCATAAAGACCCCAACCTAAAAATCGGCCATCATGCCTAATTAACTATGGAGGATTTCAAAACCTACCATGGTTACTCCTTCCTTGAACCAAGGTTAAGATAACCATGATTTGATAAAGTAACTTGGGTTAGCCCAAAAGTAACTATAGTTTGAATAAAGTAACCAAGGTTATACTAACTTAACCTTGATTAGCACTCAAGAAACCCTAACCCTCCCTATTCTCCCTCCAAAATTGGCCAAGCCTCCCTCCTCTCCTAGGTTTTTAAATTTTTCAAGACAACATCATACAATCATCTAGAAAATTCTTCCCAAGCAAGCCAAGCAACACTTAGCAAAATTCCCTCTTACTCTCACAAATATTTCGGCCCCAACATTTTGAAGGATAAGAGTTTAACTTTAACTTCAAGACTCAAGAAGACATCTAGGTAAGTCTTATTCCAAGTTCCCTTAAGTGAATTCTTATTTTGGTAAAGAATGAAGCTAACATGAGTCCTTTCACTTTCATCAAAACCGTATGCTCAAGGAAAGGAAGGAGAAGGATTTCACCACATCTCACTTCATAACCAAGCAAAGACAAGAGCTTTAGCTTGAAGAGGCAAGTATACTTTAACCCCTTACAATATATGTGATTATGTGCATACTTGAATGTCTAGAAGCTTAAGACAAGATTTTAGTGAAAATATGCCTAAGTTATTACCTTTTATTATGTTTTGAAAGGTTGGATGATAGACCTCTCTTATGTTGCAATATAAAGCAAGTTTAAACTTGAAATAAGAGTTAAAAGTGATGGATTAGGGACTGCCCTATGTTTGATATTGAATGAGACATGATTGGAATGGAACCTAGCATTTTTAGTGATTTTAATATGTGAAATTGTTGGACTAGAGGACTGTTTTTTTAGAAGGAATGAACAGCCCTTATGAACGACTTTTGCATGGTAAAAAGGACTTGAATTAGTATAGGGAAGCCTTATTATGTCTATTGAATGACCATTAACTTGGATTATAGGCTAAAGAACAAAATTAGGAAGGAAAGGATACTTCTATGCATGTTGGTTGAAAACAGAGTTCTGGACAGATTTTATGCTAAATTGATGGACTTAGTTAAGGACCTTCTAAACGTTGGATTGAGCTTATTTTTGGTGTGGTCGTAGCTTATCATGTCTATTTTATTGTGGAGTTGGAATTTCTGGAAAATCATTTGTGGATTGGTCAGAAATGAATTTTTAGTATCAAGGGCTCAAAACAGTTTCTGGTTGTACCACCTTAGGGAGAGAAATTATTTAAGTACCTTAAACATCTTGGATTGACCTGAAATTTTTACAGGAAGTACTTAAGACATAGAGCTAAGTATCCATGTAAAGAAATTGATTTTATCTATTGATCTTGGGGGTAAACCATTGAGGTAAAATTGGAGCAACATTCTGGAAAACAGGGCAGATTGACCTTTTGTGCTTGTATGACTTGTATTGTATTTATTTTGACTTGTTTTGGTGAATGGGCATTTGGATATTGTTCATGAAAGAAATAGAAAAGATTTTCAGGTGCTAAATGAGCCCCATAATGAGTTTATGGATGGAGACAAGGTAAGAAATGGAGTTGAGAGTGCAGCAGAATCCCTGTTGTACCCTTGTTGGGAATTATTTTTATTGAGGTACCTACGCTTGTCGGAATCGCATGAAATTTGTACAGAATGCAGTTAAGATCATGTGGTGCATGTCCATATTTTTAGTTTCTGGAAAATAGGCTCAAAAGGTTGAATTTGAGGCCGGGCAATACAGGACATGCTGCTGGATCGTTTTCCAGCCCATGAAGAAAGTTATTTATGATGTTATCAGTGCATTTTACCATGTTGCATCCCATGCACTTGCATTGACATGCTCATATGTTCCATGCTCATGATTTTATTGATGTTTTATATAAAGTTTCTGTTTTGAAAGAATTTCGTCCCTTCTGGCCAGCTTAACCGCTACAGATCCAGGGTTAATTGATCTGAAGAAGTATAAGAACCGATCCAGGCCCGGTATAATAGGTCTGATGAAATATAAGAACCGATCCAGGCCCAGTATAATAGGTCTGAAGAGTATAAGAACCGAGCCAGGTCCGGTATAATAGACCTGAAGGTGATCATGTTATAAGAACCGAGTCATGCCCGGTATAATAGGCTGACACACTCTCTTGTTTTATGATGAGCATGATTTAAAAGAAAGAAAGAAAGTTCAAGCATTTTTAAGAGCATGTCTAAATGAAAGAAAGAATGTTTCCCGTTGCATTTGCATTGCATTCACATTTTCATACACGTTACGCATGATACCTATTCATAGAAGTAAGGGTTGGCTATGGCACGTAGAATCTAACTAAGTGATGACACTTAGATCTTAGCTAAGTATTGATATGACTTTAAGTATGATGCTTCGGAAAGGTAATGGCAGGTATGTTTTAACTTAAGGAATTGGGGTTTGATTCTTGTATGCCGTTTTCTCTTTATTTTACGGTGTTATTGTATACTTCCTGGCGACTTTGTTGCTCACCCATTTATTCTTCCCCCCAGAGCCAGGTAATGAAGTCGAGTGGATTGATGATGAGCCAAGGGTGCCATACCCATAGGTTATTGAAGTCGTTGTTAAGAGAATGGTAATGGAAGCTTTTGATGAGCCTTTGGGATATTTTGGGACTTAGCTACTTTCGGATTCTTTTCAGATAATGTTTGTTTAATTTCGCGGTGTAGTTTGCTATCGGTTCAGTTTGTATAATTTTGCTATGTATTCGCGATTTGATGCTTTCGGATTAAGGTTCAAATTCTGCCGTATTTTATCTACCTGTTAAGATCGTGACTTTGTAATCCATGTTTATCCATGGGTTTTATGAGTTAAGTATCGACGCTTTGTACTTTTCTGAAAGGGAAGGTACGGCGGGTGCACCGTACGAGGGATAGCCGAGTACGGGGCGCTACAGGTGGTATCAGAGCCGAGGCTCTAGATTCGGGCAGAACGTAGAAGCTAAGTTATGATCTTGGAAATCTAAGAATTGATCTTAGACTTAAGTCATGATCTTAGAAAAGAGATGGCATTAGCTTAGACAACTTAGATTGGAAATAGGGTCCCCTGGTTGACTTGCTAGCCTGATATGTAGCATATTAACTCTTTTTCCTGCTTTAAATTCCTTTTTCCAAGCATGTCTAAATTCAGTCAGTCACTTCGATCCATATATACATATATATATCTTTCTGCTCCGTATACAGATGGTTCGGACTCGTGGTAGACCTCGCAGAGATGCTGCCCATGCACCCGAACCAAACCCTCCACAACCTCAAGAACAAGTCCCTCCACCTCCTCCTCAGAATCAGAATCCTCTGCCTCCC
>AP025062.1:20527674-20551457 GCA_036186865.1 Eustoma russellianum | reverse complement strand
GAATCAGAATCCTCTGCCTCCCCCTCCAACGCAGGATAAAAATCCCCCACCAGCTCAAGGAAACCCTCTTCCGCAAGTGCCACTTCTTATTCCGGATTTCCAAGCATTCTGTCAGACCGTAACTCAGATTGGCCAGGGAATGATTCAGCAAGTTGCCCCTCCTCCTCCTTATGAACCGATAAGAGATGCGCAGTATTATTTTGAGAAGCTCAAGCGAGCGAATGTGCCGCCTTTTGAAGGCAAGTCTGACCCCGATATGGCTGAAAAATGGCTAGATGAAGTGGAGAACTGTTTTGAACTGAATGGAGCCCCTGATAATATGAAAACCCAAGCTGTGAGGCCTTTTCTCCTTGGTGAGGCGAACCAGTGGTGGAAGGCTAAGCTGCAACCTTTGCCCCGACCCATTCCATGGGAGAGATTCATCCAAGAGTTCAACAAGTTTTATTTTCCCCCGTCAGTAAAGATGCAAAAGAGGCATGATTTTGAAATGTTGAAGCAAGAACCTGGTATGACTGTGTCTGAATATGTGAGCAAGTTTCTGGCTTTGGGTAGATTTTCTCCGGCTACGATGAATGATGAGGAATCTAAAATGGTGAAGTTTGAGAGTGGGCTGAACCCAAGGATTCGCACTTGGTTGGTAAATGTTATCTCTGCTGATTATGAGGCGCTCGTTGATGCATGTTATCGGATCGAGAAGGATATCATTCGTCGCGATGCGACGGTGGACCAGAAAAGAGGAAGGGACACTTCCGGTGATAAAGGAGCAAGGAAAATGACTAGACAGAATTTTCATGGGAGGCAAGGTAGACAGCAGAATCAGAACCAAAGAGGAAATCAGAATCGTGGACAGCGCCGTGGGCAGAATCAGAATAATCAAAGAAATAATCAAGGAAATCAAGGACAGCAGCAGCAGGCCATTCCCATGTGTCCCCATTGTCAGAAGAATCATTTGGGCGAGTGCTATGTACAAGCTGGTAAGTGCTTTGGTTGCGGCAAGACTGGTCATATAATTAGGGATTGTCCTGATAAGGGAGCTGCTTGTGTTGGATGTGGAAAGACTGGGCATATTCTGAGAGATTGTCGTGAGCGTGGTGGTCAGCAGCAGAGGAACCAACGTCAGCGCTCGAATGCGCGTGTGCATGTGATGACCGATGCTGCAGTTGAGGAAGCTGGAGACGTCATGGCTTGTATGATTTAAATTTATGCCAGGCTAAATTGATAAATATTATATTGCTGCGTAGTTAAAGCTTTGCATGATTCAGGCGTTATTCTTGTATGTTATATGCCCGCAAATGCGTTGTTTGATAGTGGCGCCAGCCACTCCTTTATATCTAAGAAATTTGCTAAGGGATTAGACCATGATCCCATCCGGCTGAAATCACCCTATCGAATCCAAGCCGCTGGTGATCAAGTACTTACGTCTCATTATCTGTATAAGAATTGCGCGGTCGAGCTCGATGACCATCAGTTCGCGACTGATCTGATCCCGATTGCTATGAGTGACTTTGACATTATCTTGGTATGGACTGGTTGTCTAAGAACCATGCCCATATTGACTGCAATCAGAAGAAAGTCACTTTTAGAGCCCCGAAGCAAGAGGAAGTATCATTTCAAGGAGGTCCCAAGTTGAAGAAGTCAAAGAATATTTTTGTGAATACAGCTCGTGCCCGTCGAGCGTTGCGAAAGGGATGTCAAGGCTATCTTGTTTATGCTCTTAGTGCCAAGCAGGCAGCAGTGGACATTTCGCAAGTTCCAGTAGTTCAAGAGTTTCTTGATGTCTTTCTAGAGGAACTACCAGGACTTCCCCCTGATCGAGAAATTTCCTTTGAGATAAACCTCATCCCCGGAGCTGAGCCCATTTCTAAAGCTCCTTACCGCATGGCACCCGCTGAGCTGAAGGAACTAAAAGAGCAATTACATGAGTTATTGGAAAAGAAGTTGATTCATCCAAGTGTGTCGCCATGGGGTGCCCCAGTGTTATTTGTAAAGAAGAAGGATGGAGGTATGCGGCTGTGTATTGATTATCGAGAACTCAACAAGATCACCGTAAAGAATAAGTATCCGTTGCCTCAGATCGACGATCTGTTCGACCAGCTTCGGGTCAGTAATTACCAAGTCTTATTTCAATATAATAATCATGAATAATATCTAAAGTATCCTAATGCAGGGAGCTCGGGTGTTTAGCAAAGTGGACCTAAGATTTGGATATTTTCAATTAAAGATAAGAGCTGAGGATATTCCTAAGACAGCATTCAGGATGAGATATGGACATTATGAATTTCTCGTGATGCCTTTTGGACTAACCAACGCCCCTGCAGCGTTTATGGATCTTATGAATCGGGTGTTTCGGGACCAGTTAGATAAGTATGTGGTCGTCTTTATTGACGATATCCTGATTTATTCGCCTGATGAGGAAACTCATATAGCCCATCTGAGGACAATACTTGGTATTCTAAGAAAGCATCAACTCTATGCAAAATTCAGTAAATGTGAGTTTTGGTTGCATAGTGTGTCATTTCTGGGCCATATTATTACTGAAAATGGGATTTCGGTTGATCCCAGAAAGATTGAGGCAATTACTGAGTGGCCGAGGCCGACCAATGTCACCGAAATAAGGAGTTTTCTCGGACTGGCCGGTTACTACCGCAAGTTTGTTGAAGGATTTTCAAGGATAGCTATGCCACTCACTAGATTGACTCAGAAGAAGACAAAATTTGTATGGAATGAGGATTGTGAAAGTAGCTTTTCTGAGCTGAAGGCAAGGTTGACGTCTGCACCAGTTTTGGCTCAACCCATTTCAGGATAACAGTTTGTGATCTACAGTGATGCTTCCAAGAATGGATTGGGTTGTGTTCTTATGCAGAATGGGTGTGTGATCGCGTATGCGTCTCGCCAGCTTAAGCCGTTTGAGCAGAACTATCCAATACATGACCTTGAGCTTGCAGCAGTTGTATTTGCTCTGAAGATTTGACGTCATTATCTGTATGGAGAGAAGTGTGAGATCTTCACGGATCATAAGAGTTTGAAATACCTCTTCACTCAAAAGGAGTTGAATATGCGCCAAAGGCGATGGCTTGAGTTGATCAAGGATTATGACATCTCTATTCAGTATCATCCAGGTAAAGCTAATAGAGTTGCTGATGCTTTGAGTCGTAAGACGAGTCATCCCCGTCAACCACCTCTACAGCGTGATATGGAAGAGTTTGGTCTGGAAGAAGTGAATTCGATTTCCGACGTGCTTGCAAAGTTAGTAGTGGTTCCTTCTTTGATCGGTAGGATTAAGGAGACTCAAGATAAGGATGATGCATTGATGAAAGTTAAGAGCAAGCTGAAGGAGAAGCCATCTGACGATTTTGAAGTCCGTAGTGACGGCAGTTTGTGGTTCAGAGGTCGATTGTGTGTGCCTAATGATGATGCGATAAGAAGTGAAGTGCTTCAGGAAGCCCGTAATTCTCGATTGTCTATTCACCCAGGAGCAAATAAGATGTATCATGACTTGAAGCAAAAGTTTTGGTGGCCAGGAATGAAGAATCGGATAGCAGAGTTTGTTGAGAAATGTCTTGTATGTCAGAAAGTCAAAGCAGAATATCAGAGGCCAGCTGGATTATTGCAACCACTTGAGGTGCCTGAGTGGAAGTGGGATCACATCGCTATGGATTTTGTGACCGATTTACCTAAGACAAGAAGTGGATATGTCACTATTTGGGTTGTTGTGGATCGTCTGACGAAGAGTGCTCATTTCATGGCGATGTCGATTAAAGCACCCATGGAAAAGTTGGCTTCTATGTATGTTGATCAGATTGTATGTTTGCATGGAGTTCCTATGAGCATAGTTTGTGACCGAGACCCCCGCTTCACATCAAGGTTTTGGACGGCATTTCAGAAAGCGATGGGTATGGAAGTTCGCATGAGTTCAGCTTTTCATCCCCAGACTGACGGTCAATCAGAGAGAATAATTCAAACATTGGAGGACATGTTGCGTGCTTGTGTGTTGGACTCTGGAGGAAGCTGGGATAAGAGTTTGAAGTTGGTTGAGTTTTCATGCAATAACAGCTATCACAGATCTATTGGAAATGCTCCTTATGAAGCTCTTTATCGAAGAAAATGTCGATCGCCATTGTATTGGGATGAGATTGGAGATAAGATTTTCACAGGACCTGACTTAGTGGAGCAAACCAAGGAAAAGGTTATGATTGTAAGACAAAGATTGAAGGCTACTCAGGATAGAAGCAAGGCGTGGGCCGACGTGAGGCATCGACCACTTGAGTTTCAAGTAGGAGATAAGGTATTCTTGAAAGTATCTCCATCGAAAGGAGTAAAGCGGTTCGGAATTAAAGGGAAACTTAGTCCTAGATTCATTGGACCATTTGAGATCTTGGAAAGGATTGGAGAAGTTGCTTATAGACTTGCACTACCACCATCGTTGTCTCAATTACACAATGTGTTTCATATATCTCAATTGCGTAAGTATGTGCATGATTCGAGCCATATTATGGATGAGCAACCTTTGAGGATTGAAGCTGATATATCATATGTTGAGGAGCCCGAAAGGATAATTGATAGGGAAGTGAAAGCATTAAGAAATAAGTCAATTCCCCTGGTCAAGGTGCAATGGAAGAACCATTCAATTGATGAGGCCACTTGGGAGTTAGAGGAAGGCATGAAGCAAAAGTACCCCTATCTCTTTGACAGTTCATAAGTTTCGGGGATGAAACTTTATTGAAGGGGGGAAGGATGTTGTACCCCAATGATCATGTACATGAAAACTATGAATATGAGACGGAATGAAAGCGACAATTTCTTCTAGCACGAGTTACTTAAGTCAACTTAACCCTCTTTACTTAATTATCATTAAGGTGATACCAAGCCAAATTAAATAAGGGAAACTTCAAGAAAGTAATACATGAAATATAGAGTTATATGAACCATACATACCAATATATATGTATGTGCGTGTATATGATATATGTGTATGGAATGTATAAACACATAGTACACCTAGGCGTGTATATACATATGTATACATACATATGTTAATTTTAGAATATGATGAAATAAAGAAAAACAATATAGTGCATGAATTACAAGAAATCTCAAGTTGCCAAGAAGCCTAGATTTTCGGCCATACATGGAGAGGTTCTAGAATTCTCTAGGAAATTTTATTAGCTAAAATAATTACTTAAAGTCTACTACACCATTAAGACAAGAAGTTATTATGCAAAGAATAAATAGAAAATAAAATAGACATGCATTTAAGGAACAAGTAAGACAACTCATTAAAGAAGGAAGTAGTGTGGTTGAGGTCATAAAGACCCCAACCTAAAAATCGGCCATCATGCCTAATTAACTATGGAGGATTTCAAAACCTACCATGGTTACTCCTTCCTTGAACCAAGGTTAAGATAACCATGATTTGATAAAGTAACTTGGGTTAGCCCAAAAGTAACTATAGTTTGAATAAAGTAACCAAGGTTATACTAACTTAACCTTGATTAGCACTCAAGAAACCCTAACCCTCCCTATTCTCCCTCCAAAATCGGCCAAGCCTCCCTCCTCTCCTAGGGTTTTAAATTTTTCAAGACAACATCTTACAATCATCTAGAAAATTCTTCCCAAGCAAGCCAAGCAACACTTAGCAAAATTCCCTCTTACTCTCACAAATATTTCGGCCCCAACATTTTGAAGGATAGGAGTTTAACTTTAACTTCAAGACTCAAGAAGACATCTAGGTAAGTCTTATTCCAAGTTCCTTTAAGTGAATTCTTATTTTGGTAAAGGATGAAGCTAACATGAGTCCTTTCACTTTCATCAAAACCGTATGCTCAAGGAAAGGAAGGAGAAGGATTTCACCACATCTCACCTCATAACCAAGCAAAGACAAGAGCTTTAGCTTGAAGAGGCAAGTATACTTTAACCCCTTACAATATATGTGATTATGTGCATACTTGAATGTCTAGAAGCTTAAGACAAGATTTTAGTGAAAATATGCCTAAGTTATTACCTTTTATTATGTTTTGAAAGGTTGGATGTTAGACCTCTCTTATGTTGCAATATAAAGCATGTTTAAACTTGAAATAAGAGTTAAAAGTGATGGATTAGGGACTGCCCTATGTTTGATATTGAATGAGACATGATTGGAATGGAACCTAGCATTTTTAGTGATTTTAATATGTGAAATTGTTGGACTAGAGGACTGTTTTGTTTAGAAGGAATGAACAGCCCATATGAACGACTTTTGCATGCTAAAAAGGACTTGAATTAGTATAGAGAAGCCTTATTATGTCTATTGAATGACCATTAACTTGGATTATAGGCTAAAGAACAAAATTAGGAAGGAAAGGATACTTCTATGCATGTTGGTTGAAAACAGAGTTCTGGACAGATTTTATGCTAAATTGATGGACTTAGTTAAGGACCTTCTAAACGTTGGATTGAGCTTATTTTTGGTGTGGTCGTAGCTTATCATGTCTATTTTATTGTGGAGTTGGAATTTCTGGAAAATCATTTGTGGATTGGTCAGAAATGAATTTTTAGTATCAAGGGGTCAAAACAGTTTCTGGTTGTACCACCTTAGGGAGAGAAATTATTTAAGTACCTTAAACATCTTGGATTGACCTGAAATTTTTACAGGAAGTACTTAAGAAATAGAGCTAAGTATCCATGTAAAGAAATTGATTTTATCTATTGATCTTGGGGGTAAACCATTGAGGTAAATTTGGAGTAACATTCTGGAAAACAGGGCAGATTGACCTTTTGTGCTTGTATGACTTGTATTGTATTTATTTTGACTTGTTTTGGTGAATGGGAAATTGGATATTGTTCATGAAAGAAACAGAAAAGATTTCCAGGTGCTAAATGAGCCCCATAATGAGGTTATGGATGGAGACAAGGTAAGGAATGGAGTTGAGAGTGCAGCAGAATCCCTGTTGTATCCTTGTTGGGAATTATTTTTATTGAGGTACCTACGCTTGTCGGAATCGCATGAAATTTGTACAGAATGCAGTTAAGATCATGTGGTGCATGTCCATATTTTTAGTTTCTGGAAAATAGGCTCAAAAGGTTGAATTTGAGGCCGGGCAATACAAGACATGCTGCTGGGTTGTTTTCCAGTCCATGAAGAAAGTTGTTTATGATGTTATGAGTGCATTTTACAATGTTGCATCCCATGCACTTGTATTGACATGCTCATATGTTCCATGCTCATGATTTTATTGATGTTTTATATAAAGTTTCTATTTTGAAAGAATTTCGTCCCTTCTGGCCAGCTTAATCCGCTACAGATCCGGGGTTAATTGATCTGAAGAAGTATAAGAACCGATCCAGGCCCGGTATAATAGGTCTGATGAAATATAAGAACCGATCCAGGCCCGATATATAATAGGTCTGAAGAGTATAAGAACCGAGCCAAGTCCGGTATAATAGACCTGAAGGTGATCATGTTATAAGAACCGAGTCATGCCCGGTATAATAGGCTGACACACTCTCTTGTTTTATGATGAGCATGATTTAAAAGAAAGAAAGAAAGTTCAAGCATTTTTAAGAGCATGTCTAAATGAAAGAAAGAATGTTTCCCGTTGCATTTGCATTGCATTCACATTTTCATACACGTTACGCATGATACCTATTCATAGAAGTAAGGGTTGGCTATGGCACGTAGAATCTAACTAAGTAATGACACTTAGATCTTAGCTAAGTATTGATATGACTTTAAGTATGATGCTTCGGAAAGGTAATGGCAGGTATGTTTTAACTTAAGGAATTGGGGTTTGATTCTTGTATGTCGTTTTCTCTTTATTGTACGGTGTTATTGTATACTTGCTGGCGACTTTGTCGCTCACCCATTTATTCTTCCCCCCAGAGCCAGGTAATGAAGTCGAGTGGATTGATGATGAGCCAAGGGTGCCATACCCATAGGTTATTGAAGTCGTTGTTAAGAGAATGGTAATGGAAGCTTTTGATGAGCCTTTGGGACATTTTGGGACTTAGCTACTTTCGGATTCTTTTCGGATAATGTTTGTTTAATTTCGCGATGTAGTTTGCTATCGGTTCAGTTTGTATAATTTTGCTATGTATTCGCGATTTGATGCTTTCGGATTAAGGTTCAAATTCTGCCCTATTTTATCTACCTGTTAAGATCGTGACTTTGTAATCCATGTTTATCCATCGGTTTTATGAGTTAAGTATCGACGCTTTGTACTTTTCCCAAAGGGAAGGTACGGCAGGTGCACCGTACAAGGGGTAGCCGAGTACGGGACACTACAGGTGGTATCAGAGCCGAGGCTCTCGATTCGGGCAGAACGTAGAAGCTAAGTTATGATCTTGGAAATCTAATAATTGATCTTAGACTTAAGTCATGATCTTAGAAAAGAGATGGCATTAGCTTAGACAACTTAGATTGGAAATAGGGTCCCCTGGTTGACCTGCTAGCCTGATATGTCGCATATTAACTCTTTTTCCTGCTTTAAATTCCTTTTTCCAAGCATGTCTAAATTCAGTCAGTCACTTCGATCCATATATACATATATATATATATATACATATATATATATATACATATATATATATATACATATATATATATATACATATATATATATATACATATATATATATATATATATATACATATATATATATATACATATACATATATATATATATATACATATATATATATATATCTTTCTGCTCCGTATACAGATGGTTCGGACTCGTGGTAGACCTCGCAGAGATGCTGCCCATGCACCCGAACCAAACCCTCCACAACCTCAAGAACAAGTCCCTCCACCTCCTCCTCAGAATCAGAATCCTCCGCCTCCCCCTCCACCGCAGGATGAAAATCCCCCACCAGCTCAAGGAAACCCTCTTCCGCAAGTGCCACTTCTTATTCCGGATTTCCAAGCATTCCGTCAGACCGTAACTCAGATTGGCCAGGGAATGATTCAGCAAGTTGCCCCTCCTCCTCCTTATGAACCGATAAGAGATGCGCAGTATTATTTTGAGAAGCTCAAGCGAGCGAATGTGCCGCCTTTTGAAGGCAAGTCTGACCCCGATATGGCTGAAAAATGGCTAGATGAAGTGGAGAACTGTTTTGAACTGAATGGAGCCCCTGATAATATGAAAACCCAAGATGTGAGGCCTTTCCTCCTTGGTGAGGCGAACCAGTGGTGGAAGGATAAGCTGCAACCTTTGCCCCGACCCATTCCATGGGAGAGATTCATCCAAGAGTTCAACAAGTTTTATTTTCCCCCGTCAGTAAAGATGCAAAAGAGGCATGATTTTGAAATGTTGAAGCAAGAACCTGGTATGACTGTGTCTGAATATGTGAGCAAGTTTCTGTCTTTGGGTAGATTTTCTCCGGCTACGATGAATGATGAGGAATCTAAAATGGTGAAGTTTGAGAGTGGGCTGAACCCAAGGATTCACACTTGGTTGGTAAATGTTATCTCTGCTGATTTTGAGGCGCTCGTTGATGCATGTTATCGGATCGAGAAGGATATCATTCGTCGCGATGCGACGGTGGGCCAGAAAAGAGGAAGGGACACTTCCGGTGATAAAGGAGCAAGGAAAATGACTAGACAGAATTTTCATGGGAGGCAAGGTAGACAGCAGAATCAGAACCAAAGAGGAAATCAGAATCGTGGACAGCGCCGTGGGCAGAATCAGAATAAAGAAATAATCAAGGAAATCAAGGACAGCAGCAGCAGGTCATTCCCATGTGTCCCCATTGTCAGAAGAATCATTTGGGCGAGTGCTATGTACAAGCTGGTAAGTTCTTTGGTTGCGGCAAGACTGGTCATATAATTAGGGATTGTCCTGATAAGGGAGCTGCTTATGTTGCATGTGGAAAGACTGGGCATATTCTGAGAGATTGTCGTGAGCGTGGTGGTCAGCAGCAGAGGAACCAATGTCAGCGCTCGAATGCGCGTGTGCATGTGATGACCGATGCTGCAGTTGAGGAAGCTGGAGACGTCTTGGCTGGTATGATTTAAATTTATGCCATGCTAAATTGATAAATATTATATTGCTTCGTAGTTAAAGCTTTGCATGATTCAGACGCTATTCTTGTATGTTATATGCCCGCAAATGCGTTGTTTGATAGTGGCGCCAGCCACTCCTTTATATCTAAGAAATTTGCTAAGGGATTAGACCATGATCCCATCCGGCTGAAATCACCCTATCGAATCCAAGCCGCTGGTGATCAAGTACTTACGTCTCATTATCTGTATAAGAATTGCGCGGTCGAGCTCGATGACCATCAGTTCGCGGCTGATCTGATCCCGATTGCTATGAGTGACTTTGACATTATTCTTGGTATGGACTGGTTGTCTAAGAACCATGCCCATATTGACTGCAATCAGAAGAAAGTCACTTTCAGAGCCCCGAAGCAAGAGGAAGTATCATTTCAAGGAGGTCCCAAGTTGAAGAAGTCAAAGAATATTTTTGTGAATACAGCTCGTGCCCGTCGAGCGTTGCGAAAGGGATGTCAAGGCTATCTTGTTTATGCTCTTAGTGCCGAGCAGGCAGCAGTGGACATTTCGCAAGTTCCAGTAGTTTAAGAGTTTCTTGATGTCTTTCCAGAGGAACTACCAGGACTTCCTCCTGATCGAGAAATTTCCTTTGAGATAAACCTCATCCCCGGAGCTGAGCCCATTTCTAAAGCTCCTTACCGCATGGCACCCGCTGAGCTGAAGGAACTAAAAGAGCAATTACATGAGTTATTGGAAAAGAAGTTGATTCGTCCAAGTGTGTCGCCATGGGGTGCCCTAGTGTTATTTGTAAAGAAAAAGGATGGAGGTATGCGGCTGTGTATCGATTATCGAGAACTCAACAAGATCATCGTAAAGAATAAGTATCCGTTGCCTCGGATCGACGATCTGTTCGACCAGCTTCGGGTCAGTAATTACCAAGTCTTATTTCAATATAATAATCATGAATAATATCTAAAGTATCCTAATGCAGGGAGCTCGGGTGTTTAGCAAAGTGGACCTAAGATTTGGATATTTTCAATTGAAGATAAGAGCTGAGGATATTCCTAAGACAGCATTTAGGACGAGATATGGACATTATGAATTTCTCGTGATGCCTTTTGGACTAACCAACGCCCCTGCAGCGTTTATGGATCTTATGAATCGGGTGTTTCGGGACCAGTTGGATAAGTATGTGGTCGTCTTTATTGACGATATCCTGATTTATTCGCCTGATGAGGAAACTCATACAGCCCATCTGAGGACAATACTTGGTATTCTAAGAAAGCGTCAACTCTATGCAAAATTCAGTAAATGTGAGTTTTGGTTGCATAGTGTGTTATTTCTGGGCCATATTATTACTGAAAATGGGATTTCGGTTGATCCCAGAAAGATTGAGGCAATTACTGAGTGGCCGAGGCTGACCAATGTCACCGAAATAAGGAGTTTTCTCAGACTGGCCGGTTACTACCGCAAGTTTGTTGAAGGATTTTCAAGGATAGCTATGCCACTCACTAGATTGACTCAGAAGAAGACAAAATTTGTATGGAATGAGGATTGTGAAAGTAGCTTTTCTGAGCTGAAGGCAAGATTGACGTCTGCACCAGTTTTGGCTCAACCCATTTCAGGAGAACAGTTTGTGATCTACAGTGATGCTTCCAAGAATGGATTGGGTTGTGTTCTTATGCAGAATGGGCGTGTGATCGCGTATGCATCTCGCCAGCTTAAGCCGTTTGAGCAGAACTATCCAGTACATGACCTTGAGCTTGCAGCAGTTGTATTTGCTCTGAAAATTTGGCGTCATTATCTGTATGGAGAGAAGTGTGAGATCTTCACGGATCATAAGAGTTTGAAATACCTCTTCACTCAAAAGGAGCTGAATATGCGCCAAAGGCGATGGCTTGAGTTGATCAAGGATTATGAGATCTCTATTCAGTATCATCCAGGTAAAGCTAATAGAGTTGCTGATGCTTTGAGTCGTAAGACGAGTCATCCCCGTCAACCACCTCTACAGCGTGATATGGAAGAGTTTGGTCTGGAAGAAGTGAATTCGATTTCCGACGTGCTTGCAAAGTTAGTAGTGGTTCCTTCTTTAATCGGTAGGATTAAGGAGACTCAAGATAAGGATGATGCATTGATGAAAGTTAAGAGCAAGCTGAAGGAGAAGCCATCTGACGATTTTGAAGTCCGTAGTGACGGCAGTTTGTGGTTCAGAGGTCGATTGTGTGTGCCTAATGATGATGCGATAAGAAGTGAAGTGCTTCAGGAAGCCCGTAATTCTCGATTGTCTATTCACCCAGGAGCAAATAAGATGTATCATGACTTGAAGCAAAAGTTTTGGTGGCCAGGAATGAAGAATCGGATAGCAGAGTTTGTTGAGAAATGTCTTGTATGTCAGAAAGTCAAAGCAGAACATCAGAGGCCAGCTGGATTATTGCAACCACTTGAGGTGCCTGAGTGGAAGTGGGATCACATCGCTATGGATTTTGTGACCGATTTACCTAAGACAAGAAGTGGATATGACACTATTTGGGTTGTTGTGGATCGTCTGACGAAGAGTGCTCATTTCATGGCGATGTCGATTAAAGCACCCATGGAAAAGTTGGCTTCTATGTATGTTGATCAGATTGTATGTTTGCATGGAGTTCCTATGAGCATAGTTTGTGACCAAGACCCCCGCTTCACATCAAGGTTTTGGACGGCATTTCAGAAAGCAATGGGTACGGAAGTTCGCATGAGTTCAGCTTTTCATCCCCAGACTGACGGTCAATCAGAGAGAACAATTCAAACATTGGAGGACATGTTGCGTGCTTGTGTGTTGGACTTTGGAGGAAGCTGGGATAAGAGTTTGAAGTTGGTTGAGTTTTCATACAATAACAGCTATCACAGATCTATTGGAATGGCTCCTTATGAAGCTCTTTATGGAAGAAAATGTCGATCGCCATTGTATTGTGATGAGATTGGAGATAAGATTTTCACAGGACCTGACTTAGTGGAGCAAACCAAGGAAAAGGTTATGATTGTAAGACAAAGATTGAAGGCTGCTCAGGATAGAAGCAAGGCGTGGGCCGACGTGAGACGTCGACCACTTGAGTTTCAAGTAGGAGATAAGGTATTCTTGAAAGTATCTCCATCGAAAGGAGTAAAGCGGTTCGGAATTAAAGGGAAACTTAGTCCTAGATTCATTGGACCATTTGAGATCTTGGAAAGGATTGGAGAAGTTGCTTATAGACTTGCACTACCACCATCGTTGTCTCAATTACACAATGTGTTTCATATATCTCAATTGCGTAAGTATGTGCATGATTCGAGCCATATTATGGATGAGCAACCTTTGAGGATTGAAGCTGATATATCATATGTTGAGGAGCCCGAAAGGATAATTGATAGGGAAGTGAAAGCATTAAGAAATAAGTCAATTCCCCTGGTCAAGGTGCAATGGAAGAACCATTCAGTTGATGAGGCCACTTGGGAGTTAGAGGAAGGCATGAAGCAAAAGTACCCCTATCTCTTTGACAGTTCATAAGTTTCGGGGACGAAACTTTATTGAAGGGGGGAAGGATGTTGTACCCCAATGATCATGTACATGAAAACTATGAATATGAGACGGAATGAAAGCGACAATTTCTTCTAGCACGGGTTACTTAAGTCAACTTAACCCTCTTTACTTAATTATCATTAAGGTGATACCAAGCCAAATTAAATAAGGGAAACTTCAAGAAAGTAATACATGAAATATAGAGTTATATGAACCATACATACCAATATATATGTATGTGCGTGTATATGATATATGTGTATGGAATGTATAAACACATAGTACACCTAGGCGTGTATATACATATGTATACATACATATGTTAATTTTAGAATATGATGAAATAAAGAAAAACATGAGTCCTTTCACTTTCATCAAAACCGTATGCTCAAGGAAAGGAAGGAGAAGGATTTCACCACAACTCACTTCATAACCAAGCAAAGACAAGAGCTTTAGCTTGAAGAGGCAAGTATACTTTAACCCCTTACAATATATGTGATTATGTGCATACTTGAATGTCTAGAAGCTTAAGACAAGAGTTTAGTGAAAATATGCCTAAGTTGTTACCTTTTATTATGTTTTGAAAGGTTGGATGATAGACCTCTCTTATGTTGCAATATAAAGCATGTTTAAACTTGAAATAAGAGTTAAAAGTGATGGATTAGGGACTGCCCTATGTTTGATATTGAATGAGACATGATTGGAATGGAACCTAGCATTTTTAGTGATTTTAATATGTGAAATTGTTGGACTAGAGGACTGTTTTGTTTAGAAGGAATGAACAGCCCATACGAACGACTTTTGCATGCTAAAAAGGACTTGAATTAGTATAGGAAAGCCTTATTATGTCTATTGAATGACCATTAACTTGGATTATAGGCTAAAGAACAAAATTAGGAAGGAAAGGATACTTCTATGCATGTTGGTTGAAAACAGAGTTCTGGACAGATTTTATGCTAAATTGATGGACTTAGTTAAGGACCTTCTAAACGTTGGATTGAGCTTATTTTTGGTGTGGTCGTAGCTTATCATGTCTATTTTATTGTGGAGTTGGAATTTCTGGAAAATCATTTGTGGATTGGTCAGAAATGAATTTTTAGTATCAAGGGGTCAAAACAGTTTCTGGTTGTACCACCTTAGGGAGAGAAATTATTTAAGTACCTTAAACATCTTGGATTGACCTGAAATTTTTACAAGAAGTACTTAAGACATAGAGCTAAGTATCCATGTAAAGAAATTGATTTTATCTATTGATCTTGGGGGTAAACCATTGAGGTAAAGTTGGAGTAACATTCTGGAAAACAGGGCAGATTGACCTTTTGTGCTTGTATGACTTGTATTGTATTTATTTTGACTTGTTTTGGTGAATGGGAATTTGGATATTGTTCATGAAAGAAACAGAAAAGATTTCCAGGTGCTAAATGAGCCCCATAATGAGTTTATGGATGGAGACAAGGTAAGGAATGGAGTTGAGAGTGCAGCAGAATCCCTGTTGTATCCTTGTTGGGAATTATTTTTATTGAGGTACCTACGCTTGTCGGAATCGCATGAAATTTGTACAGAATGCAGTTAAGATCATGTGGTGCATGTCCATATTTTTAGTTTCTGGAAAATAGGCTCAAAAGGTTGAATTTGAGGCCGGGAAATACAGGACATGATGCTGGATCGTTTTCCAGCCCATGAAGAAAGTTGTTTATGATGTTATCAGTGCATATTACCATGTTGCATCCCATGCACTTGCATTGACATGCTCATATGTTCCATGCTCATGATTTTATTGATGTTTTATATAAAGTTTCTGTTTTGAAAGAATTTCGTCCCTTCTGGCCAGCTTAACCCGCTACAGATCCGGGGTTAATTGATCTGAAGAAGTATAAGAACCGATCCAGGCCCGGTATAATAGGTCTGATGAAATATAAGGACCGATCCAGGCCCGGTATAATAGGTCTGAAGAGTATAAGAACCGAGCCAGGTCCGGTATAATAGACCTGAAGGTGATCATGTTATAAGAACCGAGTCATGCCCGGTATAATAGGCTGACACACTCTCTTGTTTTATGATGACCATGATTTAAAAGAAAGAAAGAAAGTTCAAGCATTTTTAAGAGCATGTCTAAATGAAAGAAAGAATGTTTCCCGTTGCATTTGCATTGCATTCACATTTTCATACACGTTACGCATGATACCTATTCATAGAAGTAGGGGTTGGCTATGGCACGTAGAATCTAACTAAGTGATGACACTTAGATCTTAGCTAAGTATTGATATGACTTTAAGTATGATGCTTCGGAAAGGTAATGGCAGGTATGTTTTAACTTAAGGAATTGGGATTTGATTCTTGTATGCCGTTTTCTCTTTATTTTACGGTGTTATTCTATACTTGCTGGCGACTTTGTCGCTCACCCATTTATTTTTCCCCCAGAGCCAGGTAATGAAGTCGAATGGATTGATGATGAGCCAAGGGTGCCATACCCATAGGTTATTGAAGTCGATGTTAAGAGAATGGTAATGGAAGCTTTTGATGAGCCTTTGGGACATTTTGGGACTTAGCTACTTTCGGATTCTTTTCGGATAATGTTTGTATAATTTTGCGGTGTAGTTTGCTATCGGTTCAATTTGTATAATTTTGCTATGTATTCGCGATTTGACGCTTTCGGATTAAGGTTCAAATTCTGCCGTATTTTATCTACCTGTTAAGATCGTGACTTTGTAATCCATGTTTATCCATGGGTTTTATGAGTTAAGTATCGACGCTTTGTACTTTTCCGAAAGGGAAGGTACGGCGGGTGCACCGTACGAGGGGTAGCCGAGTACGGGGCGCTACATATAGTGCCTCGTTTAAAATCATTATCTAAAAGGAAAGTAGCAAAACGATCATACCATGCTCTTGGTGCTTGCTTTAGTCCCTATAGTGCCTTCTTTAGTTTGTACATGTGATCGGGATGTTTCAAATCTTCAAAACCGGGTGGTTGCTTCACGTATACTTCTTCTTGTATAAATCTGTTTAGGAATGCACTTTTTACGTCCATTTGATATATTGTGAAATCTTTCATGCAAGCAATAGCAAGTAATAGTCGTATAGCTTCTAAACGTGCTACGGGTGCAAATGTTTCATCGTAGTCAATTCCTTCTTCTTGATTATAGCCTTGTGCTACAAGTCTAGCTTTATTCCTAACGACCTTTCTTTCTTCATTCATTTTATTCCTAAACACCCACTTTGTGCCTATTATGGTCTTATCTTGTGGTCATGGCACTAAATCCCATACATCATTTCTAACGAATTGATTAAGCTCATTATGCATAGCATCAATCCAAGAAGAATCACTCAAAGCATCATGCACATTTTTTGGTTCAATTTCGGAAATCATAGCATGGAATTGATTTATTTCATCCGAAGTAATTCTTCTACGTGGTCGCACACCGTGAGTGATGTCGCCTATGATGAGATCATGTGGGTGATCTCTATGCCATCTTGGTTGATTATTTTCTATGTTATCATGCATTTCTAAGTGATCATGCATTTCTAGTGTGTCATTCATGTCATGCATATCAAATGTACCATCATCTTCATTCAACACGGGTTTCAATTCAAAGTCATCATCATATTCTTTATCTTTATCAATCTCACCAAATTCATTAAACTTCACATGAATAGATTCTATGATTTGTCTAGTGAGAGGATCATAACATCTATATGCCTTTGAATTTATAGAATATCCAACAAAAATACACTCAATTGATTTGGATTCAAATTTATCTAAATTATCTTTTGTATTCAAAACAAAACATTTGCATCCAAACACACGAAAATAGTCAATCTTAGGCATGCGATCATTTAAAATCTCATATGGCGTCTTAATTATTTTCTTTCTAATAGATAAGCGATTTACTATGTAGCATGCACAATTTACGGCTTCCGCCCATAGAAATCTAGGCAATTTATTTTCGCATAACATAGTTCTAGCGATTTCTTATAATGTTCGATTCTTTCTTTCTACTACTCCATTTAATTGTGGAGTTCTAGGTGGCGAAAACTCATGCTTGATTCCCTTTTCTTCACAAAATGAAATCATATCTTTGTTTTTAAATTCACCGCCTCTATCGCTTCTTATCTTTTTCACATTGACACCATATTGATTTTCAAGTTGTTTAATTAATTTCGCAATTTCAATAGCACTATCATCCTTATGTGCAAGAAATAAAGTCCAAGTATAACGAGAAAAATCATCAACAATCACGCATGCATAGTGGCACCAACCAAGGCTTGTAGTGCGACTAGGACCAAACAAATCAATTTGTAGTAGTTCTAAGACTCTAGTCGTGCTTATTTCATTCTTAGGCTTAAGTGACTCACGTGTTTGTTTGCCTTTTATACAAGATTCACACAACTGAAAGTTGTCTAAATCAAGTGTAGGCAATCCTCGTACTAAGTTCTTTCGTTGGAGTTTTTCTAGTGTGGAAATACCAATGTATCCTAAACGTCTATGCCATAAATTCACATTGGGTTCATTTGACATAAAGCACTTAACTTTAGCGTCTACCGCACCATCCATAGAAAGCGTAAAAATGTTACCTTCTCGTTTTCCTTTTAAAACGGTTTCTCCATTTTTATTTATTATATTGCAGTAAGGGTGAGTGAAGCACACATCAAAGCCATTGTTAATAAATTGAGAAATGCTAAGAAGATTGTAAGATAAGTTGCTTACCAAATAGACGTTGGAGATTTGAAGAGTGCTTGGATTTCCTATCGTACCTTTTCCGATAATCTTGTCTTCGTTGTTGTCTCCAAAGGTCACGGATCCGCCTTTTGTGACCTTCTTTAATTTTGTGAACAAGCTCGGTTCACCCGTCATGTGCCTCGAGCAGCCACTGTCAAGGAACCACTTTATAGTTGTATCTTTTGATGTGTGGACTCCCTGCAATGTGCAAAAATGATTTAGGTACCCTTTTAACTTTGGGTCCTTGCGAGTTAGTTAATCACCTCTTGGTAAAAGTACCTTTCGGTACCCATACTTGGGTGATCCTTCTCGGTCTAGCAAATGGCAAGAATGTAGATGAAGGTGCGATATAGTAGACATGTGGTGAATGCACTTTGGGCCTTTGCCCAAGAACTCCTTTATACTCATCGAATGAAGGACGTTTTTGATATGTCCTTGTGTGTGTGTGCGTAGTGCGTGGATGATATGAATGTCGTGTATGCATCACTCTTTTCTTTTCATATCTATATGGTACAAAATTATATTTCACATGATATGAAGAGGAAGTGGGGCGTGATGAGGGAATAGGCAGTTTTTGCGTCATCTTAGACGCCACTTGAGGCTTTGGGGTGTCTACTTTCTTAGACACAACAAACTAAGTTGGTTTGATGGACACTTCATTAGTATCAACGTATCCCAAACCCGTTTTGTCACTGTCATGCTTTTGAGATAAGATAATACGATGCATCATGTTAGATCCCGTATCAAACTGTTTCATCATTTTCTCTAGATCTATATTCCTTGATTTCAAATATGAAATCTCGGATTTCATTTCGTTATTTTGAGTGGTTAAAGATGAAATCTCTGTCTTTAATGTAGTAATGATGCATGATGACTCTTTCTTTGAATCGTTTAATTGAGCGACAAGATTCTCGTTAGAAGATTCTAACAATTTCTTGTCTTCAAATAATCGCTTCTTTTCCTTAGCAAGAGTCTTAGTGAATTTATGCAATTCTAATTACTGACTAAAAAGATCATCATAAGAAGGCTCAGAGTCAGAGTCAGAATCAGAATCAGATGGTACCTCATTAGATGCTTTGGACACAAAGCATACTTGTGTAGTCTCTTCTTCGGTTTCTGTCTCGGAATCCGATGTATCACTCTAGGTGGAGGCCTTTAGAGCACGTTTCCTTTGCTTGGGTTCTGAGACGAGTCTATTCTTGTTCCGCTCCTTGTCAGGGTATTTATTTGTTTGTTTTTCTTTATTGGGGCAGTCATATGATAAATGTCCAAGTTTTCCACATTCATAACATTTAACATCTTTATCATTTGACTTGTTCTTATTTCTTTTAGTTGTAGTACCCTTATTTTTGTTTCTAAATGACCTTCTCATAAATTTTCTTAATCCTTTAGCCAATAAAATTAGGTCATCGTTATCCGATTCAGAATCACTATCATCTACGTGATCGGAAGAAGTAGAGACGTATTCATTTGATTTAAAAGCAATAGTTTTACCTTGTTTAGTTGATTCCGATTTCCGTATGGTGAGTTTATTTTCATACACCTTAAGAGTCCCAATTAACTCTTCCATCTTTATTGATTTCGTTTCTTTGCTTTCTTCTATTGCAGTTACTTTAGGGTCCCACTCTGATGGAAGGCTTCGTAAGACTTTCTGTACTTTTTCCTGCATGGTAAAAGCTTTACCAAGAGACTCAAGAGAGTTATAGATGTTAGTCAAACGAAGATCCATATCAACAATAGATTCATTAGGCAATAGTTTAAACGACTCAAGTGTGGACATAAGCATGTTTATCTTTGACTCTTTTACTTGACTCGTGCCTTCGTGTTTCATTTCTAGTATCCTCCACATTTCTTGTGCACTAGAACAGTTTGAGACATAACTCGACTCACTCTTACTTAATCCGTTTAGGAGCAATTGCATAGCCCTAGCATTCATGCTGAGTTTCTTTTTATCATCACTTGTATATTCTTGTCTAGGTTTGACAACTTCTAGTGTGACTCCGTCTACGAAGGATAACTTAGATGGAACAAAAGGACCATCTTCTATAATCGACCAAAGATCAATATCTATTGCCATAAGAAAAAGCTTCATTCTTAGTTTCCATTGAATGAAAGACTCACCGTCAAAAAGAGGAGGCCTTTGGCTCGACATATCTTCTTGCTCGGTTTTGAGATTTGTGGTTGCCATCTCACTGAATCGTTGGATCCTTTGTAGTGAGTGTTCTTGCTTTCTGATACCACTTGTAGATCTGCAAGGCACCACTAGAAGGGGGGGTTGAATAGTTGGTGCAAAAAATGTGGTTTTTAAAATTGTTTAAAACCAAACAACTCAACTTCTGAAAACAGATTCTGTTTTCAGGACCAGTTTTAAAACGTTTTTAAAACCAGGTTTTAGGTCTCCAAAAATTCTGAAATTTTTAGAGAACTTAGCCTCAGATGTTATGAGAGTCTCCTAAAAATTTCAGATTTAAATTCAACCTTTAACCCCTTCAAAAATCGTTGGTGGTCAGATTGCACGAATCTGCCAGAAACGGTAGACTGTTTTGAAAAATTTATTCCTATTTGTATTTAACTCCAATTTCTCTGAAATTTTAACCACTAACCCCTTTTATGTTGTATTTAAATGGGTTGAAACAGTTTTGAAAAATACTTTCGGGAAGTTAGTCAAATACACTCAAAGTCTCAACCTTTGCAAACCTGAAAATCAGACTGCACTAGTCTCAGAACTTTGGATGTTTGATTGACTTATACTTATCCAAAAGGGTTGAAACTTGTGCCAAAAACCCTAGGACGTGTGGCTATGTTTCTGGAAATTTTTGTAATTTTTGAAAATCTTTTACTATTTTTACAAACGTAAACAAAAGGAGTAAACAGTGCAGAAACAGAATATAAGTGCTGAAAGTAAATGACACCAAGAATTTTATACTGGTTCGGTTATAAACAACATACTCCAGTCTTCGAGGAACACCTTCCTTGGTTCACACTAGTCACACACATGAAAGTACACCTTACCACAGGGTTGATGGAGTTACACACCAACTCCAACCCTTTACAAACCTTGTACGATGAATACAATTCGCACGAACACCACCACCTTGAAAGATTGAAGATTGATCACACCTTGATCAATCTTTTACAAAGATAAAGAGTATGTGGTGGTATATTACAAGCCTATTCAAGGATCAGAATATAAGTACAATAGGCTTTCAAGAAGAAGAAAGAAAGAGAGTGTAGAAGAAGAGAAGGCTAGGCCTTTTTGCCACTTGAAAATGCAATGCTTGTTCTTGTCTTTGTTTTGCTCATCTCCTTCCTTTTTAACACATATGGCCGTCCCCCTTGTAGTCTTTCCCCTCTTAAAAATTGTCTTCTAAGTCCTTGGGAGAATGTATGGCATCATTGTGACATGATCTTGCTTACTTGGCACCTTCTTATTGGATGATCATTTAACCTTTGCTTACTTGGCACTTCATGATTGGGTGAATGTTGTCATCATTTGATGACTTGGAAAATCTGAATATTTCACTAAAAGCATGTGCCAAAATCAACTTAAATTAGTTGCCATAACATCCAAGATTATCACATAAATTAAGCAAGATAATTTCTCCACTAAATCAAGACAAAATTCGGCCATAACCACTACTTGACATGATGAAATTTCAGCATGTGTTACTTAGTGAGATAATTCAAATAACTTCCAAATTTCCATTGATTTTTCTTTTAAACTAAATCACCAATTAGTAGCAAATATTCTTATAAAACTGGAAATGAATTTTGGACACCAACAAAGCCTAGAAAACGTTCAAGATACATTCCACACATGCTGAAAAATTTCAGCATGTGTGATATTCAAGATATCACAATTTATGGCTTTGTATTTCATTCAAATTTCTTCCATTTCTTCTTCCAATTATCCACATAATTCAAGACACAAAATATATGCTTTTTAATCAGAAAATTCGGCCAGCTATATCTTCCCATGCTGAAATTTTCAGCATGTGTTTCAAATGAGACAAAGTTTGAAGCCTTACCATATATAGCTTCTTTCTTTAAATCACCAACATTGTATGATTGATTCTTGACCAATCAATATGCCAACAAGGCTCCACATATGGTCCATCTCAGCTGTAGGTGGCGTGTATACATGTATATGCATGTGCTGAATTTTATTTTTGCTAACTTTGTAAAATAGTGCACATTTAATAATACACACATGTTATATTCCAATCAGCCCTTAATTTAATTTTCTAGAACACTTTAAGATGTATGACATATGTAAAAAGTGTCTAGATACGTGTCGTATGATGTGCCAAAAATGTTCCATGTGTTGTGTACGTAGAAAACCGAATTTTCGATATTTATCGATTACCCGATTTTTCTCTAATTAAATTCCAACTTTTTGCACATGTTATATATATTATGTTACACATAATATATATAATATAAACTTTAATTCTCATCACTTGGCTGGTCTAAAGTGGCGCCATTAACATGTGACAAAATTAAAATTGGAATCTCCACAATTTGGCCTTAATGTGGGGTGATTTGTGTGTGCCAACATGGAATGCTTTTATGGCTGAAAATATCATCATAGCCACGAAATTAATAATGATTTTTGAGGTGTAGGGGCTGACCATCTATTTATGACAAGTACGTGACACGTTGGCGAAGTTTCGGTATTCGCCCGATACGACAATTTTCGGTTTAGAACCTTCTAACGTGTCGTATTTAATTTGTCATCACCATGACTTATATCAATTGATATAAGACCTGAATATACTCATAAATATGAGTTAAGTATGGTGGTGTGACGTTAACGTACGTACGTAAAATATATAACGTGTCGGTAGTACGTTAGAATACATCTGTATGTGCCTTTTTTAAAAAATCAGAAAATATATGTATTTATATATATATATATGCCGTGTATATTAAATGTGGAGAGGATGAGAAGACTTTCCTTTCTTGGTCTTGTTGCCTTTGTGTCTTTTCCAAATGTAGCTTCCTTTAATGAACTACTTAGTTTAATTAACTAAGTACTTCACTTAATGAGCTAGTTTAGTTCATTAATGGTGGCACCTGAAAATAGTATAAACAAAACAAATGTTTGTCATATGGTGTAAGCTTTAACACTTCATGGCTCGTTAGTACGGAAACATTATATATGAGCTAAATAAGGCAAGTAATAAGCAATATATCATGCACACGTTTTTGTCACGCTCATTTAAATCACATATTTTAAAATCACTCAAACCCCTTTTTCTCTACACCTTTCTCTTCTTTCTCCTTAACCCGCTCTCCCTCTCTTAGAAGTTGACTCCCCTTTTCTTTTCTTTGTAACCATCGACTTCTTTCCTAGGGGAGTTATACGTAATGTATACCTCCTTCACATTTTAACTAAGAAGGGGCAGTTTTGGTATTTTGGGTCTAATTTTCACAATTTTATTTTTTCGATTATTTTTCCACCTACAATTCATTTACTTAGGCCCCATAAACAATAGTAATTAATAAAATTATATTTTAGGCTGTCTTTAAATTATTTAGGGCTGGACTCGAAAAACAC
>AP025062.1:20461407-20527664 GCA_036186865.1 Eustoma russellianum | reverse complement strand
ACGTTAACGTACGTACGTAAAATATATAACGTGTCGGTAGTACGTTAGAATACATCTGTATGTGCCTTTTTTAAAAAATCAGAAAATATATGTATTTATATATATATATATGCCGTGTATATTAAATGTGGAGAGGATGAGAAGACTTTCCTTTCTTGGTCTTGTTGCCTTTGTGTCTTTTCCAAATGTAGCTTCCTTTAATGAACTACTTAGTTTAATTAACTAAGTACTTCACTTAATGAGCTAGTTTAGTTCATTAATGGTGGCACCTGAAAATAGTATAAACAAAACAAATGTTTGTCATATGGTGTAAGCTTTAACACTTCATGGCTCGTTAGTACGGAAACATTATATATGAGCTAAATAAGGCAAGTAATAAGCAATATATCATGCACACGTTTTTGTCACGCTCATTTAAATCACATATTTTAAAATCACTCAAACCCCTTTTTCTCTACACCTTTCTCTTCTTTCTCCTTAACCCGCTCTCCCTCTCTTAGAAGTTGACTCCCCTTTTCTTTTCTTTGTAACCATCGACTTCTTTCCTAGGGGAGTTATACGTAATGTATACCTCCTTCACATTTTAACTAAGAAGGGGCAGTTTTGGTATTTTGGGTCTAATTTTCACAATTTTATTTTTTCGATTATTTTTCCACCTACAATTCATTTACTTAGGCCCCATAAACAATAGTAATTAATAAAATTATATTTTAGGCTGTCTTTAAATTATTTAGGGCTGGACTCGAAAAACACTGGGTATGACAGAGTTGGTTCCTGCTGATCGTGAAGAAAGGTACCATTCGCTCATGCACAGTCCACAAATTGATGTGACAATTGTCGTTGCCATTCAAGCTAACAATGGGACTACGATCTGGGCTACATGGAAGAATGATACGCCGGCAGTAGCAAAATATGTTTCTCGTTGTCTTACATTTTCTACTGAAATTCATGGCAGTAATTTACCTCTGGAGGACCGAGTCATTACCCTTGTAAACCTCGTCGAGCAAAAGATGATAGAATTCTATGTTCTCTGGATTTCTACAATCAATTTCCAGGCCTGAAAGTACAGCATTTACAAAGGGTTACCTCGGATCATGCGTCACTATTTTTACCCGCATCACTACGCAGTATATGGGGCCTAAATCCTTCCGGTTTCTTAATATTTGGGCTGAGCATTTCTTGCCATTTGTGAGAGCTAAGTGGTCTGAATACCCAATGATAGGAGGAATATGCGTCATTTACTATAAATTGCAATGCCTTAAAGAAGACTTGCAACATTGGATTATTCATATTTTTGGAATTGTCTTTGATACCTTAGTAGCCGCTGGACGTAATGTGTCAAGGCTTGAGGTGGAGTACGGTCGACAGCCCTCCCCTAAGATGTGAACTTAATTGCAGGCGGCACAGGCAGAATATAATAGGGCAGCAAATATGGAGCTACGGTTTTGGGAGCAAAAGTCACGGGTAAAATGGCTAAAAGGAGGTGATGCCAACACAAAATATTTTCATAACATTGTTAAAGATAGTTGGCAGCGACATGCTATTTCTCGCATATATAAAACTCCCGAGGAACTATGTCAGACTGAAGTGAATATTCAGGCGGAAGCGATTTCTTACTATTCAAGTCTTTTCTCTGGGAACGTGTGACTGCAGTTGATGAGTTACTGCAATATATTCCATCTCTCGTTACTTAAGAGATTAATGATCAACTACTTTTTATGCCATCAGTGGAGGAAACTAAAGACGTCGTGTGGGCTCTTGCCCCACATAGTGCAGCAGGACTGGCTGGATACAATGGCTTCTTTTTTCGACATTGTTGGGATGTCGTGTCTCTGGATGTTTATAAAGCGGTAAAGTAATTCTTTTTGGGTTTCTGAATTCCTCAAGCTATGGAAAGCACATTGCTTACTTTGATTCTGAAAAAAGCTTCACCTATGACATTTGCAGACTTCCATCCTATAAGTTTTCAAATTTTATAGCCAAGGTTGGTACAAGAATATTGACCTATAGACTAACGCGAATACTAGCAGGCATCATATCGATTGAGCAAGCGGGCTTTATGCGTGGCCAAGATGTCTCTGAGCATATACTCCTTGCACATGAAATGACACAGCTAATGGACAAAAGAGTTTGTGGTGGTAATTTAATGATTAAGTTGTATATGATGAAGGCGTTTGACCACGTTAGCTGTGCTTCTTACATCAATTATTGGCCAAGCTAGGTTTTCATACCAAGTTTATACATCTTATATTTTATCATCTGGAATGTACATACATGTCAATTCTTATTAATGGCAAACCATGTGGGTTTTTTCAGCCTACCCGAGGGGTTAAGTAGGGAGATTCCCTTTCCCCATTATTATTTATCTTAGCATTGGAGGTTTTTTCCAAAGGGATAAATTCTTTGGTACATGCAGGCACTTTAACAAGTTTTTCCATGTGACGGATACAGCCTCTTATCTCTCATTTAACATTTGCAGATGATCTCTTATTGTTTCTAAATGGGCCAGTGCACAATTTCAGGCGTGTTCGGACTTTTCTGGATTCATATCAGGCGGCATCGGGGCAATGGGTCAATTTTCAACAAAGTAATTTTATTCCTTCTTCACATGTGACTCCACGAATGTCTCGTAGGATGGCGCAGGAGCTAGGGATGTCCGCAAATACATTGCCAATTACATATCTTGGCGTTAATCTTTATCGAGGGCGAACACGACCACTTTACTGTATGGAATTGTTGACCCATATGGATGCGAGTCTTCAATGTTGGCAGAACTAGTTTCTGTCACCAGCATGCAAGTTGATTTTAATTAAATATGTTATTAGTGCTCTTCTAGTTCATACACTTGCTGATATCTCTTTGCCAAAGAGTATTATGCATGCAATTCGGCATCGAATATGCAAATGTTTTGGGGGGACATGTATAACAGAGGTAAATATCATTGGGTCAAATGGAACACATTATTCACGCCACAGGATGAGGGTGGTCTAGGTCTGCATCGCCTTGATTTCTTGCCTTTGGCTTATTCGGCTAAATTATGATGGTCCTACAATATGATAAGTTCATTATGGGCGGAATTTATGGGCTCCAAGTACGGCGGCTGATTGGAGTATCAACCTTGGGTTACAGACCCCATGTGCTGGAAGCGTATTTGTGCGGCACATTCTTTTTTCATTGCATAGGTTGATGAGTTCTACGTAGCTATGTGTGGAGAGCTGACTCAAGTGGTGAATTTACTCTGAAATCTGCATACGCTGTATCCTGCCCTGCTGGGGTAAAGCTTTTTTCACATGGGTTTATTTGGCATCTATACAGATCCCGATAGTACACATTTTTGTATGTAAACTATATCATGGTGCTCTTCCACTGCAGGATAACTTGTAGCGAATCATGATTATTGGTCCCCACTTGCTTCCCCTTCTGTCGCTCTTTCTCAGTTACAATAGATCATCTCTTTCTACGTTATACTTCTATTGGGAAACTTTGGTCACATTATGCTTCTTTACTCGATGGTCCGCGATGGTCCACAGCTGCTTCACTACTCTTTGTGGCAATATCTCCTAGCCCGGTGGACTTCCACCCGTGGTGGCACTCTCAAGGGATGTTTGCGTATTGTAATGCCAGGTTTGATTTTGTGGAATATTTGGCAAATGTACACATCTGTTGTGTTTGGAGAGGAGTGTTGGTCATCTATCAAACTACAAGAAATGATACTCAGACATATCTATATTTGGTGTTGCGCTCAGGTAGGCACAAAGCATGCTCCATTAGATCCATATTTGATTTCACTCGGCCTCTCCCCTAGACTTCACAATCAAAGGCCACGGGTAGTGCGCTGGCTTGCTCCACCCTCTGGAAGATTTAAGTTGAACGTTGATGCAATGCTTGGCTCCTTATCAGCTGCAGGTGGGACTGTTCTACAGGACTATGCTGGAAAGTTTTATGGTGCAATAGTATTTTACCTCCTGGTTACTTCGCTGTTTCATGTTGAACTGCAGGCTGCTAGTTTGGCTTTGATTTACTTTCTTCAGCGATTCCATAACATTGATTTGGAGGTAGACTCCATTGCAGTTGTTGACTATGTTCGACCTCATACTACTGCTAGGATGTGTTCTTTTCTTCTATTGGGTGGTGCTACTATTTCACATGTTCCAAGACAGGCTAACATGGTAGCCCATCAATTGGCTCAGCATGGGCAACTCAATCATGGGTTCATTACATTTCAGAGATATGTTGATTTGCCCGCTATTATTAAAGCTGCCATGCACACATATACGTCTACATCATATTTTCAAACATAACAAACGGATGTTTAATGTAGAGCTACAACTATTGAGTAGTTTCATGTGTCGTCGAGAGGCACAGGCAACCCGGGTAATCTTCATTTCATGATTTTATGATACTCCCTTTAATCTATGGTGTTTGATATTGTGGCCTAGGGATCTTTTATGGTGCTTGTTGCCTGTATCTGTGAATGCAGGCAACAAGGGTACTTGTCTTCCACCTCTCAAATATTACTATTGTATCTTATATGCCTATTTGTTGTTGCTCACTTCCCCACTCGGTGTTTCTTGAATGGGTGTACGGCGGCTGCTACGTGGGAGCTTTCCATGTTGGCTACTGGTGTTCCTCATCATTCCATGGCATGCTATCTAGGACTGCCGCAGGCTTTTTTCCTACGCCTAATTTCATGGGGATCTTTCTTGCTTCATCACTTGGATCTCTCATGCTGTCACACTGATCGCTGGCTTATCTACTTCTGAAGGCTTCTATCATATTTTGTCACTATGTCTATGTTTTCATATTGCAATAAACATTTCAACTTCATAAATATGTACGCTTTTTTCCTTCGACCAAGGTTTTGTCCGGCATATCTATATCGTTGAATGTTTCTCTCCCTAGTAGACATCACTAGATAGGCAATGTAGGCTGTGCTCACATGAGTTATAGTTTGAACAATATTTTTCTTACTGATGACCTGGATGTACTAAGGTGATCTTCTACCACAAATGAGGCTTTATTAATAAAACACATTTTTTCCGACAAAATATTTTTTTAGGTGAAGGACGGGCGGCACCGTCTGGGTATTTTATTAATAAAAGAACCCTCACTTGTGGTGGAGGAATACAGTGGTTACATAACTAATACTAGCTATGATGGGAGACTCTCCCAAAATAAATAGACAATGCAGAAAAGATAAACAAGCTAGTGTAACACCAATGAAATACAACGACAACCATAAACAATAAGTGAAAAAATAAGCAAAAAAAATCTAATCCAATGTAAAAAGTGGTGTCGCATGTCCTAGAGGTGTAGAGCAGGTAGACACTGCCAGAACATCAAAGCAGGAAGCCAACGCCACGGAGTGGAGATGTACCTCAGAAAACAAAACATGTAAACTTTTACGTATGTGAAATGTGGAATAAACCAGAAGGCAAGGAGTATGGAAAAAGCCAAATGAGTACCCAGGTTGCCCATAGCCAAGATTGGCACGGGCAACAGTAAGTGTAATCCAAACCAACATGTGTCCCCTAAACTGTAGCCATTAATGTACCCAGTTGGGAGGACAACAAACATCAGCAAGGAAGAAACAAATGACATCAGGCAACTAACAAACTGTGAAGCACATATAAAATAAGCATATTACAAAACATACTTGGCCGCTGGATCAGAGTGATGTAGGCAAGAAGGCAGGTGAGCGCTACGGCCATATGATCCTTATGAACGAATATACTCTGCATGAACATCCGTCCGCAAGCTACTAGTAGCAAGCGCGGGGAGATCCGAAAGACGATTAAATATGCATACGTGCCGCACCATGAGACCATGCAGTGCAAGAAAATGCGCTACCGAATTATCCGCTTGGGGTACATAAGCGAGGGCAGAGCGTGTGATCCGTAGGAAAAGCTTCAGACCTTTGTAATCCATGCCCAAACATGCTGATAGGGTGACTGGCTTATTGATCAAGGATAGCTGCGACGTACATCTGTCTCAATATGTAAATCAGAGTAATCTAGCGCAAAAAGCGTAAGTGAGAATAGCAGTGCCTTCAACTCTGCATGCAGTGGTAGCAATGCCGGTAGAGGAAAACAAAGCGCCTGGGCCAATTGGCCTTTGTCATTACACAAGACTACTCCTCCAGCCGCCCCTCTATGGCCTGCAGCGGAATCGACATTAAGTTTTAGCTTAGCAGTGGGAGGTAAACACCATCGAATAACTCGAATTCGGCTCGAACGTAAAGGAGGCGAATAATGTGCATCCAGGAAAGGTTGAAGCGACGCAGCAAACTTATGTCCAGAAATATAAGAGCACCATGTAAAAACCCCAACTCGAATACGCTCCCAAAGGCGAGCTAATGAAAAACTGTCACCCCCAAATTGAATAGCGGTATATTCCTTCCAGATGGCCCAAGATGCAAGTAATGGGACCAACACGGAGAGCTGGCCGGTGATAGATGTAGTGTGTGCCATGAGCCACCACCTGCGCAAAAACTGCCTGAAAGTCAACTCAGTGGGAGGAGGGCCATGGAATAAGAAAGACAAATGAAGCCATATCGCATGGATCACTGGACATGCATAGAAAATATGATTCTGCACTGCGGAATCACAACGGGAAAAAACACAACGTGTAGGAAAAGCCACAGGCCATGCACAAGTATTATCCGGCATAGGAAGAGCCTTGTGCCATAACCTCCACAAAAACACTTGCCCCTCAGTAGAAGTACATTTCCACCAGATATAGCCGGCTAATGGAAAATGGATTCCCTACGGACGACAAGCTTCACATGCACTCTGAAGACTGAATTGCCCATGCACATCGCCAGACCGAGATAGGCCGTCATGAGTGACTTGAACGCACATGGTACAAAATGAATGAATGTGACACAATCTCTTCCAGCCAAGAGAATCATAAATAAAAGCATGCAACCCATCTCTACATCCATACTTCTGCCGAAGATACAATGTCCAAACCGAAGTCGATGCATGATATGACCACAACAACTTACGCTCACAGGCCTTCTGTAATGCCTCTAAATTACGAACGCCCAAGCACCTCTCCATCTTTGGATAACATATAGAGTCTCATGCCCTCCAATGATGTCGATGCCGCCATAAGAAATGGGACATTTTCCGACTCAATTCTGCAAGCACACTTTTTGGTAGACATGCAGTAGCCATAAGATGCAAAGGCATAGAGGAGAGGACCGACTGAATAAGTGTCAATCGACCTACCGTACTTGTCGCTGTGACCAACCTATCAATCGAGAATCAAAATGATCAAGCAATGCTGCACAATAGCGACAGATTTAAATACCTTTAAAGAGATATAAACCCAAGTATTTAATGGGAAGTGTAGAGATGCACATGTCTGGAGCTGAAGCCACATGCTGGGAGGAGCCATTGCCGCTGACCAGTAGCTGACTTTTTTGATAATTTACTAATTGCCTCAGGCCCTCTGATGTTGCTCCAGAAACATCTTGAATGTTTGCAAATTGCCGATAATATCATTCAAGAAAACCAACAAGTCATCCGCAAAGCAATGATGTGAGACCACCGGAGCTCGGCCACTATTGAAACCCATCAAGCGGCCCGTCTGGAACTAGGGTCTCGACACGGTTCACCCGCCGTACTCCACTATGAGAAGTACAAGGCGTTGATAACATCTATATGCATGTTGACATAAACATGTATCAAATAGCAGAAGCATCATAAAATAGACAGAATAAAACATAAATGACATGCAACATATATCGTAACTAAATCCGAGTACATCATAACGTAATCGGTACATAATTGAAAGGAATACATGTCGGCGATAACAAAAGTAAGTCTAAAACAGCTGGGCCCACTAGACTGCTCATGTGTATCCTACCCTAAGCTGATCATCTATGAAGGCCAACTCAGGGTCTCAGGGCTCTACAAGATTGTAAAATAAAGAGTGAGCGATAATGAATCACTAAGCAAGTATGTATGCCCAGGTTTTTCATGTGTATCATGCATGGGAGACGGGGTGATAAAGTGAATACGATACCAGTAAAGAACATATCACGTCTTTGTTTACCATAAAGTGACAGATAAGGAAATTCACATAAACATCGTATAAATGTGTAAAGTGTGAAAAATAAAGTCACTGAAGAACTTATATAAATTTCGTATTACCTCATTCATTACTTGTTCAATAAGCTTCGAATCCGTGTCTTGTGCTAAATTCCACTTGGTTATGTTCATGTCGTGAATCACTCTCTAAATCTTAAGTCTACTTATAGTCTAAGTATGTATCCTATAGGGTGACTCGGAGCATATGCATATTCTTGATGAAGTTGTAACATGACTCTTTTTCATAAACATTTCAAAACGTAACATTTTCAAAACTTTCGTTTTAAAACTGTTTCCAAACGTGTCTATATCACTTTTCATGTACGAACGTTACGCATGACAGACCGATTGATTACTCATATGGTCGCATATACCGATATGAATCATATGTTCCAAACATGGTGTTACATCATACGTATATGGAAATAAATGTGACATCTGTAAGGCGAAGATCCTTTGTCCCGGACAAGGTGTTACAGTCGGCCAATAGGGTAGGGAATATGGATGCCCATGACACCAACCTCACCTAGGTTCCATTGTCATGCGGCGATTCGGTCAACTGTAACATACTATATGCTCCTGACATCCTCCACCCTGCTCTTGATGCCAGGCCGACCTCTGATCATATCATATCAACATATAACCTATACATAAGTGTGTCATCAAAATCAATCGTCTCGGATATAGTTTGTTTAAAATTCTTTTAACCTATACATAAGAACATTTCTGTCAAAATATGTCGTGTGAGAAAATCTTTTTGTTTCAAAATTTGACTGAAATACGTATGCATGTGGGCTCGGTTTTGGCTTGCATTACTCATATAAAATTTCAACGCTTAACATCTAACATTTAGCTCATGTTTCATATCGTAAACTTAAGTGAAATACCAATTTTACCCTTTTTTAAAGCTCTCGGTTTTAGGTACACAAAACAACCTACTTTTTGGGCTTTGAAACTAAAATGTTTATCTTAATTTGTCCAATTCTCATTTTACTTTATGGCCATCCAAAACAGCTATTTTTAGGCTTGTCATGTATCACCATTTCCTCAATTTTACTTATTTAACATATCATTCATTTAACCATTCATATGTTACATCGTACACATATTCTTATATACATATAATCAAGTAAACTTAAACAACTTCCTTGGCACCTAATTTCACCACTTGGCCGAGAGTGACCAAGGCCATACACACATGATTTTTCATTTTAATTACTTTACATACAAGTATGATGAAAATGCTCATTTAATATTTAACATATTCCAATCATGGACATGCAACTTAACATGGTGACATATAACATACATAACTTAGACACTTTTCTTCATGATCATGTACTGTACTTTTCATTTCAACACATTTAAAATCTTTCATGTTAGTTTCTATCATAAACATAAACATAAGAACCATGATCATGATGATGATCATGTTAAAAATTACATGCAAATACATAGGATGATGGAAATTATGAAAGCATACATCCTTAGGCTATGAGCATTAAGAATACATATCAAAATGATGGTGATGAAGCATGCCTAAAGTGGCGCCCCAAAACAGCCCACTTATGGATGTTTATGTATGAAAATGGCATGATGATCATCAAAGAAACAATCCTTTGTGGCCAAGCATTATAGCATAAATTATGATGTACCATAATCATGCTAAATCAAGACCATCAATATGCATAAACAATAAAAATCATGGAGAAACACATATGTGATGATCATCATGGAAATACATAAGAAATTGATGCAAAGTGTGGTTCTTAGTACACTTTTTTCAAGAAAGTGTAACATGCAACCAACACTTTTCATGAAATGAGACATGCATGCTCTCTTACCTACTACATATAACATGCATGTTCTACGAGACTTATCCATGTTTTAAATTCCACATGCATGACACTTTTCATATATTCAAGAATCACACACAAGTGTTCATATATTTAGCATGCAAGAACACTTTTTACATATTCATAGAGATAAAGTTTCTTGAACATAATGCATGCATGATCCATATTTGTAGATGAACATATATGATATATTTTTGAGCATGCATGAAGAAACCAAGAAGAATACATGCCTTGTTCTTGGATGTAGACTTAAAAATGGAAAAGATTCCTTCTTCTTTCTCCCTTGGTAGTACACGGCCTAAAGGCCAAGAAATGAAGAAGAAATGGTCACTATTAGGGATGAACACTAAGGGAAATCTAAAATCAATTATTAATAAAGATTTTACGTTTGGAGGTCTTTGAAATTTCTAATTTTTCAACTTAGGAAACTTCTTCTTCCTCCTCTATGAAGCTCACGGTCAAGTGAGAAAATGAGGGGAAAGATTGAGCCTTTTTGGAAAATGGATGATGAAAGGATGCTTAGAAGGGTGATTTTGGCTCTTACCTTCAATTTCCTGCACTTGGAAGGTTGGTTCTTCACTTGAAATTTGAAGAAATTTTTTTCCTCTTGCTAAAGGGAGGCCACGGGTGGGGAGGAATTTTGAGAGTGTTTGAGAGGAAAAGAATGTCTTGAAAGTATGAAGGAGAATTGAAGAGAGAGAGAGAGTGTGTGTGTTGTGATGTAGTTGAAATGGGAGAAATGAAGAAGGTTGGGTAAAAATGAAGTGCTTATGCTTTCTTTGGTTGTCTTGGCAAAGGTATAAGGGAGGAAATGAGAGAATCTTAACATAGTGCTTGGTGGGAAGAGAAAAATGTGATGTGTAAGACATGCATTGATGGTGAGTGATGGACGAGATGGGTGTAAGAAGAAAAGAATAAAGTGAGAGGAGAAAAGGAAGAAAGGAAGAAATGGTTGTCTTGCATATGGGAGGAAAAGAGTATGAAAGGGTTGTGTAAGGTTTGTATGAAATGTTAGTGGTGGGAAGGATTGTGTGTAAGAAGAATAAAATGGAGTAAGATGTAAGGAAACTTTGCCTTATATGCATAGGGTGGAGGTCAAGTGGGGTGGGGGGAGTGAAGTGGGGGTATTCTGTTGAGAAAAAGGGTTTAAGTGATTTACAAATGCATGATTTAAACGCTACGTGCTTACGAAATGCATGAATAAATTATTACTTGACACATTTATGCGATAAACATACTTTATATGCTTATATATACTGTTGCCGTACTAACAAGCCATGAAGCGTTAAAGCTTACATCATATGACAAACATTTGTCGCCTTTGTATTATTTTCAGGTGCCACAACTAATGAACTAAACTAGTTCATTAAGTGGAGAGCTTAATTTAATGAACTAACTAGTTCATTAAATGAAGACATATTTAGAGAAAACTATATGGCAATTTCACACGCCTAATATATTTTTTTAACCCGTAAAATGTAGTTTTATTGATGTAACCCTCACTTGTGGCGGAGGAAAACCATATTACACGAAAGATAAGTCATCATATGTGAAATGAGAGTATAGTGCAGTTATAATATGCAACCTCCAATCATATATGATATGTCACATTAAAAACTTGCCAAGTAAAACCACCCTTGTGGACAAAACCTTGCCGAAGGAAAAAGCGTGAATATTTATATGAGGAGAAGCTAGTGAAACCAGTAAGCATGAGTAATAAAGGGTCTAAAACTAAAGGTCCAGCCTCTTAATGTAGTGATTCTGCAAGCTTTGTGGTTCTTTGTTCTCCAGTGTAGATGACTCTGTTGAGTAGCATATCTCCTCCAGCGTGTTCCATACAAAAACATGCACATGCCAAAGAGCAAAGTAAGGAACAGATCATGTAAAATCAACATGTGAAAAAATATGTGTGATGAAGGTGGACTACCCGTGTTGTCTGTATACAATGATACAGACAACCATCCAACATGAAATGCTGTAAGTAATACGATGAAAATGCGTACCCAGGTTGCCCATATCATGGGTTGATATGGGCAACAGTCAAAATCAATAGATGTAAAGTAGTTCTCATCCATGTCGAAAGTTCTGTACATGATCTGTCTTCACTATTGCACGTACTATAGGTGGAAGAACTTGAAGACTGTCGAATTGAATGAAGAAATGATGGAACTGACCGTATTGGGCTAGATAATGTGCAGCCATATTAATCTCGCATGGAATATATGTCAACATGACCAACGATGAAGTGAGAAGAGTATGCAAAAAACGCGCCAAAGTAGTTGTATGATCATGAACATTTGTCAAAACACTCTGCGCATCTGCCTCAACTTCCATATGATAGCCAAATCAAACAAAGTACATCACTGCCAATACTGTAGCCTGCAACTCTGCCTTAACCGGAGATGATACAGGCAAAGGGAAAGAAATAGCTCTGATAACCGCACCATTGTTGTCTCTCAATATCGCTCCTGCCGTTGCTGAAGATCGCCCATGTGCAGCATCTACATTTAATTTATGCCTCCCAGAAGGCGGTAGCAGCCATCGGACTATCCTACATCGTGGAGATGGTAGAAGTGGAATTAGGCCTAGTTGAACCAAAGAGGCATCTGGCTCGATGTATTTCTTCCCTTTGTGGTCCAATGTCCATTCATATGTTGATCTTTTAATTTGTTCAATCACCAATCCGCAGGACCAGCATCCCTCGCCAAATACAATAGACGCATAAGACTTCCATATTTCCCACATTATGAAACCTGGAATTATAATACGGAGTTGACCCTTCAGTGATTTCCCTTGTGTGGATATCCACCATTGCCGTAAGAGTGAGCGCATGCTTTGCGAGTCCCCCATTGGGCCCTCAAGACAAGAAGCAAAATATCTCCATATAGGTAATATCTCTAGACATTTAAGGAAAATATGATCATCAGTAATTGTATCCACCAAACAAAAGGGGCATCGAGTTGGGTACACCGCTGTAAATCTGGCTAGATTCTTGGGAGTTGGTAGAGCCCCATGATAAAATCTCCATAGAAAAAGTCGTTGCTTCGGATACATAAGCTTGTGCCAGATAAATTGATGGGAAAAGAGTCGAACACTTGCATTTCTCACTTGAGAATGAGCAATCTTTAAGCTAAACTCTTCATTTGGCATACATGTCCATTCAATGGAATTAGCATTTGTGGTCGTCTGCATAAGGCAGAGGGAATGTGTGCGGCAGATTCTCTTCCAAATCGGTGAGTCTGTTATGCGCTGTGAGAAGTCATGTCTCCCCCCATATTTGGTGCGAAGAAAGGTGCAGAAAAAGGTATGTTGCGTTTGATATCTCCACCATAACCGACATGAATATGCAGTCTGTAGATCATCCAGTCGCCTAAGACCCAAGACTCCTTCCTCTGTAGGTCGAAAGAGCTTATCCATAGATATCCATGCATGCCTTTGAGCGCCATCCTTGGCTCCCCAAAAAAATTTGCTCATCATGCGATGTAAGATGTTGACTGTGCTGGATGGCAACAAGGAAACTACGAGAATATGCAGTGGAATGGCAGAAAGCACATGTTTAATAAAAATTAATCTTCCTGCATGATTCAAAAATTTGTTCTGCCACATATTTAATTTGGTCTGAAAAGCGGAAATCAATTGTAAATAATGACTGGTGCGAGCCTTTCCTTTGAATAGTGATATACTCAAGTACTTAATTGGCAGTGAGACCGCTTGCATCTGTATCGTGCTTTCCATTCGTCGTATCTGTGCGGTGTGAAGATGTACTGGAGCTACAAATTGACTCTTTTGGTAGTTAACAGCCTGCCCTGATATAGCTGTAGAAACTCCCAAAATCGAGTAAGATTGCGGAAACTACCATTAATAAAAATCAACAAATAATCGGCGAATGCTAGATGAGATAAGCATGGACGTGCTCTTCCTACATTATATGGTTGAATAGCGCCTTGCGATATCAAATGATTCAAACCTCTTGAAAAGACTTCCGAAGCAAGAATAAACAAAAGTGGAGATAATGGGTCTCCTTGCTTGACACCATGAGAAGGCTGGAAAAAGCCAGATGGAACACCATTGATGAGGATAGAAATGTATGTCCCTTGAAGATGGTTAAATATCAAGTTGATCAACCACTGTGAAAAGCCAAATTATTGAAGAAGCTTTGTTAAGAAATGCCAATTAACTCTATCAAATGCTTTCATCATGTCTAGTTTTATCATAACATTTGACCCACGTATTTTTTTGTCTAAAAGATGGACCATTTTCTTTGCCAACAATATGTGATCAGATATATCGCGACCTTTTAGAAATCCTGCTTGTTCTTCAGATATTACCTTGTGTAGAATTGGTTGCAGCCTGGTTGCCAGTATTCTTGTTGCAACTTTGGAGACAAAGTTTGCCAAGCTAATTGGTCTAAAGTCAGAAAACTTCTGTGGAGCAATCTTCTTTGGAATTAAGGTTAGCAAAGTGCTGCCCATTGCCTTCGGTAGCGGTATACCCAAGAAATATTCTTGCATGTCCTTTACTACATCATCTTTGACAAATTGCCAACACGAGAAACAATTGTCCATTATAGCCGTCTGGTCCTGGAGCACTTTTTGGATCCAATGACCATACTGCTTCTTTGACTTCTTGTAATTGCGGCAATGCACTCAGCATTTCATTATCCTCTTGAGTAACCAGTGTTGGGATCACATTCAAGAGTAGTTCTGCATCTTCACTGTGTTCTGCTGTGAACAGTTGTGTGTAATAAGAAACTTCCTGTTGCTGGATGGATTCTGCAGTATCACACAGTATTCCATCTTCGGTGTATATCGAAGTTATGGTCTGTCTGTGGTGTCTATCTTTCACTATACTATGAAAATAGGAAGTGTTTGTGTCACCTGCTTTCATCCATTTTAGCCTAGCCCGCTGCTCCCAGTATAATAATTCTCTTCTTGCTGCTAGTCTATACTGTGCCTGGGCTTGCTGATACTCTTGATGATTCTATGGCGTAGTATGCATATCGTATATTCTCTCTAATCTGATAGCTTCTTGTTCTGCTTCTTGCAACTTATCAAAAATGTTACCAAATATGGTTGTGTTCCAATTGCGTAGATCTTTTTTCAAAGATCGTAGCTTATCATACAAACCCTGCATTCCCCCTCTTGGCTTGTAGGATTCCCATGTTGTTTGCACATAAGGTAGGAAATTAGGATGATCTAGCCATACATTCTGAAAACGAAATGATCTGTGACCCTGCCGTTGTTGCTGCACACATCGCAATAGTAGGGGTCATGATCAGACGTGAGACGTGGTAGATGTTTGACTCGTAGAGATTGGAATCGATTATTGAATGATTCAGAGCATAAGATACGATCTAATCTTCTTCTTACCACACCTAATCCTCGCCCATTGGACCATGTATACATAGGGCCATCAAATGGAAGCTCAATAAGAGAACAATAGGAGACAAAGTCATTAAATTCCTCTAGAGAAGAAACTGCTGGAGTTGATAGACCAATATGTTCGTCAACTAAATGAGATGTATTAAAGTCTCCTCCTATCAACCAAGGCTACATATGATCATGGTGATGATGTTGTAGTGCTGACCATAAACGTCGACGATCCGTAATTGTGTGCAATCCATATACTGGGGTAAACCAAGATATGAAATCCACTTCAATCATATAAAATTTATAGAAAGAACATTGTTCAGTTTGATTTGACTCAAGTAGCCGGAGTGAAGATGCGTTCCATAGCACCCATATCTTCCCATTGCATATTGAGTCAACATTAGTGTAAGACAGTTTGAGTCTAAATCTGCCTAACTGAGAGACTGGCTTTTTTCGTTCAATAATTGCCAGCAAATGTATTTTGTGAGACTTAAGTATCCTCTTCAAACGCACTAACAAAGTGGTTAAACCACCTACATTCCATATTAAACAATTCATTGAGAAGATTGAGAGTGAGAGTGTAAAGAGCAAGTGATCCTTCATGCCGACGGTTGATACGTGCATAACATCTCTTGCTTTGTGCGACGGTGTCTTGGATTTGGATTAAGGGACTCTATGTCAACGTTAATCAACTCCTCTATGGGTCGGATATCTTGGCCATGGGAGTCCATTATACGTTGAAATTCATCTGATGAGGCTTTTAAACCTGCCTTCCAAGCTTCTGTTCCCGTTTCTTCATTTATAGCTGTGGATTGTAACGTTGCTGTATGAGTGTTAGCTTCCTTATGTCCTGGGGATTTAATTAGCTCTGTGCCTGAAACTTTAGTACATAATCAATTGTCACTTTCCTCCCCTAGTTGTTCCAAAGAAACACCTACATTTGGGAGTGTTGTCTAGAGCATATGTTCTTGTATATCTACTGCACATGTTGGTTCCTGAGCTGCTTGTGCATTATTCTCAGTATGTTGTGAATCCAAAATTTGTGTATCAGAGGGTGTTATATCTGTTAATAGACAAGCCGGAGCATCCAATTCATTTCTAGGTTCTTCATTTCCCGTGTCTTCTTCGTTATTGTTCATAGTGGGATTAGTTATCGTCTGCTCATTTTTATTCTCTGGAGGAGGATTGTCTGCAATTTGTAGGCTTGGCTTCGGCAGCAATTGTGTGGTTGATTTTTTTGGGGTCCATCTCTTAGATTGTGCAGCAGGAGGCTTAGGGAGTGCCTCTGCTGGATCTTCTGTGGCCGTACCAGTTGTTAAAAATGGGCAATTCTTTTGTTCATGTCCTAATGTCCTGCAAGCAGCGCAAAAAGATGGGACATTTTCATATTCAACTGCAGGATAAAATTCATTATCTCCTCCCTGTATATGCAGTTTAGTAGGCAAAGGTTTTGATATATCCAATTCCAAACAAAGGCGAACAACAGATGGTCGTAATCCTTGTGAAGCAGCAGAGTCCATCTTTAACGAATATCCTATCATATGAGCAATATCCCACAGTGCAGATTTGTTATGGAGATACAAAGGGAAACCTCGAATGGTGACCCATATTGTAACAACTGGCTTATCAATCTGCGGATCAAAATCAGGTGTCCACTTTGTTACTCGCATCAAATATCCATTCAACGTCCATGTGCGTCGTAAAAAGCAACCTTGATAATCCTCCACATTTGAAAAAGTAATTACCACATGCTTCTCATCTAATAATCCTAACTTGGGTGTAGCTTTGAATCCAATACGTCCATGCAGTTGGCTAACTATTTCATGTTCGGTCTACCGTGCCAAAAAGAGCCAATGAGCGTGTGTTGATAAGGAATTGAATACCGTGATACCTCTTCGACAGAGAATTTGATAGATGGCAACCCCTAAAATCGAAAAACTGGGCGTGTTGATAATAATGACGGCTCCAGGTTTTTGGATAAAGCCTGAAGAAAGGAGGGTTTTTCTGCATGATCCGGTGGCGGATCATGCGTTTCCATGGTGAATGCAAGAAAAGATGAAAACTTACAGTGAATAGATCAATGGCAATGCTAAACCGAGAATAATCGCGTCCAAAATCAGTAGTGTGCGATGAATTCATGATCGCGTCCAAAATCAGTAGTGTCCCTATGATTTCCTTCCTTGATTCGGAGATTTATGCTCTTGCTGTGCCTTTCAGATATTCCTTGGTTGGCACTTTTTGGTATGGCCGGCACCTTTAAAAATTATACGTGAGGTTTTTGAGAAAATTGGATTTCATCATGATCTGCGTATTACACTGATTGATCAAACACATATCTTGCTAAATTTCCGCAACGAGGCCGATTATCTGAGATGTTTTTATCGACGCTCTTGGCATATATCTGGGTGCCACATGAGGATTACGAAGTGGACTGTTGATTTTGATCCTTCATCAGACGTTCCTATTGTCCCGGTTTGGATTGCCCTCCCTGCGTTACCGATTCACCTCCATCGCTGGGAAGCCCTATTTGAAATCGCTCGACCTATTGGAATACCAATTAAACTCGATGTTGCAACCTTGGAAGGGCTGAGACCATCCGTGGCTCGTGTATGTGTTGAGATCGATGTTTCTCAGGAATTGCCACAAAAGATATATTTACAAGCGAAAGGAAGATTAATACTGCAAACGGTAGTCTATGAAGACTTGCCATTATTCTGCACCTCCTGCCGTAGGCTGGGACATGCAACCACTGCATGCACTCCTAAGGAAACATCTAGCATGCCTCCTCCGCCTCCTCCCCCTCCTCCGGCACGTCAGGCCAAAACATGATGGACTTACGTTTAACGAAAACCATTCACACAACCCCCAGCGGTATAGGAACCAATCGCCATTGGCAAAGATAATGTTGACTAAACTGAGCATGCTCCGCTGCAGTCTGTCGAACCAACTAACACTCACGATGATCTCTATGCCACGGAAAATGATCCACTACCATCTGATAATGTTACACTGCAACCTGATAATGATTACAAAGACCATCTCCAGGACGAGTTATGTGATGCTACGGATCACCACGTGCCAAATGATCTTACGTAAATTGATATTGGGCATTCGTCGGATAATGATTTTCCAGTTGATGCTCATGCTGAGGACATCCCTAATGTGCCTGAGGAAGTTGCTCGCCGCATGCAGTTAATGCAACCATCACCTGATGACGAGATATTAATTTCGCGATTGCATGACCAGGCTGAGGAGTCTGCATTCATACCAGTTGTTCCACGTCGTAAACGCCGATCCCGCAAGGATCTACCCCCCTGCCGCCATCAACCATTTTGACGCGCAGTGCGTCTCATGTTATACAGGGAAGTACCTCCAATCTTACTCAATGAATATATTAATATGGAACATTCAAGGCATGCATACCTCATTGCCTCGTTTACAACAGTTGATTAGAGAACATCGTTTGAATTTACTTGCTTTGATTGAACCTAAGCATGCTCCGTCACAAGTAAATGGGTTTGGTTTGCGTCTTGGCTTTTCGCAGTTTTATGCCTCTCAATCGGAACATATTTGGTTTTTCTGGCGTGATAATGAATTCCGTTTGCTTGCCACGCTGGATCAAGATCAAGTGGTCCATTTCACTTTACTGTCTATTTCGCTGCAGCATACCTTTGTTCTATCTTTAGTCTATGCGAAACATACGCCTGCACAGCGCCAAATTCTATGGTGCTCTTTGTGTGACTTTGTCGCGATCTCACAATTACACTGGCTTGTGGGAGGAGATTTCAATACTTTTTGATCCATTGAAGATCATAGTGGCCGTTCCACTCCTTCTTTAACAGCTTTGCAAGATTTTAATGAGTGTATTGAAACATGTTCTCTTATGTCACCTCAATATCAAGGCTCTAGATTTACATGGGCTGAAGGTAGAGGTCTTGGTCGTGTTCGACGTAGATTGGACTGGATCTTTGTCAACTCTATGTTTCAAGATGTGTTTGAGAATTTGCAGTTATCTCATTTACCCCGAGCGACTTCTGATCACACTCCACTTCTATTGTTATGTAAAATAAGTGCTCAGTCTTGCCGTCGTTCGTTTCGCTTTTTAGATGCCTGGCTTCATCATTCAGATTTTCATACATATGCGAAGAATGCATGGATATCATATTTAACAACGGGAGGCATGCATGGTTTCTATACAAAGTTATTTTCCCTAAAGAAAGACATACAAAAATGGAATAAAGATATCATTGGGAACATCTTCAGCAATCTGAAGCATGCAGAGGAACAACTTAATAGCGCTGAAAATAGTTGGGACGCAAATCCCACGGAAGAGGCACAAATGGCCTATTATAAGGCAAAAGCTGACTATTTGCTCGCTTCTAATTATGAAATGAAATTCTGGAAACAAAAGGCGAGGGTAAAATGGCTAAGAGAAGGTGATGCTAATACAAGGTACTTCCACTCACTTGTCAAAGGCAAACGCTCACACCTTCGTATTCAGCAGATTCGAAACTCGACTGGAACACTGCTAACGAATCAGGATGACATTATGACCTCCGCTGTCACATTTTATACAGAGTTATTTGCACGAGAGGCAACACAAAATCATTCAGATATCTTGTCACACATCCCTAGCCTAATATCTGAAGAAGATAACCTCATGCTTACACAGCTTCCGTTGGAGTCAGAGGTAAAAGTGGCAGTGTGGTGTCTCGATCCTCAGAGTGCAGCTGGACCTGATGGTTTTCATGGTAATTTCTACCGTTCATGCTGGTCTATAATACATTCTGATGTACTTAAAGCGGCAAATGAGTTTTTCCTTGGGGTCCCACAACCTGCAGTCATGGCTAGTGCGTTACTTACATTGATTCCAAAAATGCAATCACCACAAATATTTAGTGATTTTCGTCCTATCTGTCTTACAAACTTTTTGAGTAAAGTTTGTACTCGTATTATTGCCACGCGTTTGGGGACGCTATTGCCAAAGTTAATCTCGTCGGAACAAACAGGTTTCCTTCCCGGTCATGATATTTCAACACAAGTTCTATTGGCCCGGGAAATGGTTAATATGCTGGATAGAGGGGGATCTCAATTATGCCTGAAGTTAGACATGATGAAGGCATTTGACTGGGTAAGTTGGGAGTATCTTGAGCTATTATTGCGCAAATTCGGATTCTCGGATTTTTTCATTCGGCTTATCATCAATCATTTACGTGCCACAAAGCTGTCAGTTTTAATAAATGGGCAGCCATCGGCATCTTTCCGTCCATTTAGAGGTGTCAAGCAGGGTGATCCATTGCCCCCATTGCTGTTTATTTTATCATCTGAGGGGTTCAGCAGAGGATTAAAGTCACTAGTTGCAGCAGGCCATATCCAGTCATTTCGGCTAGGGCGCATACCATTTGCCATTTCTCACTTGGCATATGCAGATGATTTACTTATTTTTCTGCCTGGTACACAGCGTAATCTCAGACGTTTTCATGCATTCTTAACTACGTATGAAACTGCATCGGGACAAAAGGTCAATTTTCACAAAAGTAGTTTCATCCCTTCGGCCAACATCACCTCACATCAGAGTCAGACATACAAAGACATATTAGGCATGCGACCTACTTCTCTACCTTTTAGATACCTTGGTTCATATCTTCACAAAGGTATTAATCGATCCTTATATTGCTCTTCCCTGTTACAACATATTGAGGACCGCCCACAAGGTTGGCATGTCCGTCTACTCTCCACGGCGGGACGTCTAGTGCTTTTGCGTTCAGTGATTGCTGTGCTTCCGCTTCATATTCTTGCAGCAGGTGGCTTGCCAAAGTCAGTCATCCATATGATCAACAAAAAGATGGCATCATTCTATTGGGGAAATCGGCATCATTGGGTAGCATGGACAAAAATTACCTCGCCTATTGAGGAAGGCGGATTAGGTCTTCGATATCTTACCATGTTACAGCAGGCAAATCATTGCTGAATTTGGTGGGCATACCAAAAGCAGGACACTTTGTGGAGTCACTATATGCATATGAAATATGGCAAGAGAGGCGATTATCGACCACGGCTCCCGGATTCCGCCTTATGGAAGCTAATATGTCGTATTCATCACACCTGCATCTCTCATACGAGATCTTTTCTTACATGGACACCAACACCCACAGGCGAATTCACTCTCAAGTCGGCCTATGATATTTGTAGGATATCAAGACCAACACAACTCTTTGCAAAATTTATTTGGTTTAAGCAGCATTCCCCATCCACGAAAATATTGCTATGGCGCATTTTTCATTCTGCTATGCCATTTGAGGACTACATTGGACGATATTCGGTGGCACGTCCCACGCAATGTCATTTTTGCAGGCAACACTCGGCCACATTGGATCATGTCTTCCTTCACTGTAGTCGAATTCATCAGTTATGGGCCTCTTTTGCATCAGAGTTACATGGAATACTCCCGACATCACTAAATCTGCGACAGTATCTATTATCTTGGTGGTATTGCTCCACATCTTTATCATTATCTGGGGTTTTAAAAATTGTCATTCCGGCGATTACAGTTTCCAACATCTGGAGACAATACGCTCAACTAGTATATGGGGACTTTACATCCTTTTCCACCACGGTGCTTAGGAATTCCATACAGTTTGACATTCACATGTGGATCCAGAAAATACAGGGATCCAAACTTGCAGCAGGACCGCCTCTTTCCCTCTCGTGGATCCCACGACTTCATCCCCCGCGTCTCCGAGTTGTTCGGTGGAAAACTCCACCTTCAGGTAGACTCAAATTAAATATTGATGCAGCAGTCGGCCGCCACTATGCCGCGGGTGGAGCTATCTTGCGCAATCATACCGTTAACTGTGTGCGTGCGCTCTCTTTTCGTCTGCCTCCATGTACACCTTTGATGGCGGAGATTCAGGCTACTCTTTTTGGTTTTATGTACTTTCTCCCCTTATATCGCTCGCTCATGATAGAATCTGATTGTGCTCAAATGTTATCACGACTACATCAACCACAAAATATCTATGGCAACTATCACCTACGACTTTTACATACGTTACTTCACCATCATAGACTGGAAATAGCTCATACGTATAGGGAGGCCAATATGGCAGCTCACTACCTTGCTCAACATGCAATGATGTGTCCTGAGACATGCTATTTCAATAGTCATAATCTGCCAGCCTTGGTACGTGCCTCACTCACTTTGGATCTCACTTCGGCTAGCTTGCGCACATGTTGACATTCTAGTCTTCCTCATGGATTGGCGCATTTCAGATTATTCTGCCCGTACCATAGTGGATACGGGCAGACACGGTATGCACGGCATTCCTTTGGTCAACTGCTGCATCTTATATATCCTCTGCATATATAATGTTTTCTTTTCTTACTCTGTGTATGGCCGGCGACACAACTACGCTTCCCAACTGGATCGATGCAACCAAGTTTGCACTCCTCGAGTCTTCCATATGGATTGGCATTTTTGCAATCTCTCTGCCTGTACTTTATTGGGTACAGGCAGACTCGGTATGATTTATATTCACTCATCCTGCTGGTTATTCGTACGTCTCTTTCTCCTCATTCACATGCCCTCTTGTTTTCTTTGTGTATGGACAACATCGATACATTGGTGGATTTCAATCGCTGCTGAGATTTCATTTGGTTATGGACCTGGACCACGTCATCACGATCGGACCATCACACCGTCTCTACATCCTTTTCTCCTCATGTCATGGTTGATACAAATATGCTGCTGCCTTCTATTGCAAGTCTTCCAAATGGATTGGCGTGTCTTCTATATCTCTGCTGGAACATTAGTTTGTGCAGGCAGACCTGGTATGATCTTCATTCGATTCACCTTACACATTTCGCTATGTCTCATACCTCTGCTTCACTCAGCCATTCATTTCTTTTATGCATGGACGGGGACACGGATCGCACTTAATTTCCTGGCCACTGACGTGATTTCCGCCTGGACAAGGGACAATCATCAGGAGTGGATGTTCACATGGCTATTTGTTTTGTTACGTTTATGTAATTACCGATTTTTATATTCTTTCATTTTACATGGTAGCGCATCAGTCCATTTATACAAATATGTACGCATTTTCTATCGCCAAGGTTTTATCCACAAGGTTGGTTTTACTTAGCAAGGTTTTAATGCGTCATATCATATATAATATGGATGTTGATAATCATGTACTGCTACTATCGTCATCTTTTCATTTGCTGTAATAAGGTTTTCCTCCGCCATAAGTGAGGGTTTATGCTAATAAAATATCCTTTGATAATATATGTATGTATATATATATATATATATATATATATTGCGCGATCACGCGGGTTCACGTGTAGGGGCACTCTCTTTCCGGCTTCCTCCGTGTACACCTCTACCATGCTGAGATACAGGCTGCAGTCTTTGGATTATTATACTTTCTTCCGCTGTATCGCTCAATTATCCTTGAAACAGATTGCTCGCAGCTAGTATCCGGTTTTTATCGACCAAGCATGGTTCAAGGGAATTATCACCTTCGCTTGCTACATAATTTAACTCATCTCCATCGATTGGACTTTCTACATATCTATAGGGAGGCTAACATGGCTGCCCATTATCTCGCTCAACATGACATGTTGAACCCTAGCACGCAGGTTTTCACCTCTTGTTCTCTTCCCCAATAGTGCGCGGCTCCGTTTCTTTAGATCTCTCAACAGCTCATTTGCGTATACCTTAATCAAGTCTTCCAAATGGATTGGCACACTTTAAATCCTTCTGCCTGCAGTCTGCGGAGTGCAGGCAGACACGATATGCTATGCTTTCCTTTGGTCATGCAATTCTTGTTTTACTATGTATTTTCAATTAACGGTGGTTTTCCCCTTACATGCAATTGGTTTGGCTGCTCCCTTCTGATGTATGCTGTGACTGAGGACAACGAGCACCCATGGTCTTTATCACCAACTTTGGCACTGACCCATGTCGGACAGCCTATCGGCTATACACCCCTATCGTTGTCTGTGTTTTTCAGCACAGGCAACGCTGGTTCGTCTTCTTCTTATCTACTATTTACAATTTACGACCTATCTTCTGCTATCATTTCGACGCCTTTATTTTGTCTCACACTTGCGTTTTTTTCGTTATGGTGGACGACAATGCGCAAATCTTCCACGAGGCAATCCACAAGTAGCCAACTGAGCCTGGGAGACATTGTCAATTCAGCAGGATCTAGCCGCGTTCCTTTGCCTACATCCAGCAATCCTATTCATCAACCGACCGCACTTTTCATTATTCAACCACAATTACATCAATGTATTTAGCTTTCTATAGCGTTAGTATCAATGACAGCTGTATAAATATGTACGTTTTTTCCTTCGCCAAGGTTTTATCCACAAGGGTGGTTTTACTTGGCAAGGTTTTAATGCGGCATATCATATACGACTGGAGATACATCATTATTAGCTCATTATTTCATTTATTTTCATACGACGATGATTGTAATATGGTTTCCCTCAGCCACAAGAGAGGTTTTCAATAAAATTTTCTTTGTATAATATATATATATATATATATATATATATATATCTATATTATTTTAAAAAAGGCACTATACACATATATTCCGACATACCACCGGCAGGTCATATATATTATAAACGTACGTCGACGTCATACCACTATGTACATCTCATATTTATGAGTATATTCAGGTCTTATATCATATGATATAAGTCATGGTGACGTCAAAATTATAATGACATATTACAAGGTCATAAACTGAAAAATTGTCGTATCGGGTGACTACCGAAACATCGCCGACATGTCACGTACTTGCCATGTAAAGATGGCCAGCCCATATACATAAAAAATGCTCAAATATTTCGTGGCTCACATGTTACAAACAGCCACTAAGTCATACCATGATGGCACACACAAATCACCCACAATTTAGCATAGATTTGTGGAGAATTCAAACGCAATCTTATCTTTCCTACTGAGCTATTGGAGCTGAATATACACCTCATTTTATGTATGTTATGTGTGACATAATATACATTACATGTGTAAGAATTTTGAAATTAATCAGAGAAAAATCGCGTAATCGACGAAAGTCAAAAATTCGATTTTCTACGAATATACACGCATGGAACGTTTTTGGCATAGGTTTAACATGTGTCTAGACACTTTTTACACATCCAAGACATGTTAAAGTATTCTAGAAAATTCAAAATAGGCTGATTATTATTTACCATATATGTGTAAATATTGTGCATTATTTGACAAAGCTCGCCAAAATAAAATTTCAGCACATGTGCAGCCTCTCTTATACACCTACTACATCTATGTTGGAGCCAAGGTGGAGCTTATTTGGTACTTCAATTGGTAGAGGATATGCCGCACAAGATTGGTGACATTGAAGAGGGCACCACACAAGAAAAGAATTCAAAAGAGACACATGCTGAAAATTTCAGCACGTCTACTAATGTGGCCGATTTTTTCCCCTTATTGGTGTTCAATTGTCTTCCAAAATTGCAGAGGGATTAATGGTTGATTGTATGGTAATTATTTTACTAGAATTTTAGCACATTTTTTCAGTTTTTTTTAAGAATTTACAGCTCATTACAAGGGTGCCAAGGTGGACCAATTAACAAGTGACAACTAAGCAAGGTCAAGTCATCCTTCCAATCATATTGTACCAAGTAAGCAAGATTGTGTCATCTTCTCCACAAGGCAATCTTTCAAAGACATTAAAGACAATTATCAAGAAGGAAGAGAGCCTTAAAGGGCGGCCAAAGAGAGATAAAAAGGCAAGATAGCCCAAGACAAGGCCAAGTAACAATTCATATTCTCTTAAGTGCAAAAAGCTTGAATACTCTCTTCTTTATCCTTCCTTTTTTCTTCTTCTTAGTCTCAAGCCTATTTTTCATATATTCCAAACATTATATAGGCCTTGGATATACCACCTTGACACGTTCATTGCTTGTAAAAGGTTGATCAACGTGTGATCAAACCTTCATTCGATCGGTGGTGGTATTCGTGATTGTTTTGCTTGATTGTTTTGATTGTAAAAGTGTGGAGTTAGTGTTTAACTCTAATCACCCTTGTGGTAAGGTGTTTGTTGTGTTTAGTGATAACCAAGGAAGGTGTCCTCGAAGACTGGAGTAGGTTGATTTAACTAAACCAGTATAAAATTCTTGGTGTGCTTACTTTTCAGCACTTTATTTTCATCTTCTAGTTTTCTGCATTGTTTTCATTGCGACGGTAAAAATATCAAACGATTTTCAAAAATCATAAAATTTTGCAGAAAGATAGAAACACGTCCTAGTGTTCATTTGGCACAAGTTTAACCTCATTTGGATAAGTCAATCAAACGTTAATAGTTCTGAGACTAGTGCAATGTGATTTTCAGATTTGCAAAGGTTGAGAAAATTCACGTGGTTGACATGCTTCCAAAAGGAATTTTCAAAAACTGTTTCAACCCACAAAAATAAACAACTTGAGAGTCTTATCATAAAAGTTTCAGACCATTTAGAGTTACTAATTAATAGGAATAAAATTTTCAATACAGAGTACAGTTTCTGACAGATTTGCGCAATCTGACCAAAAATATATTTTCAAGGAGTTAGGCTTCGAGTTTTAATTTGAAATGTTTGTGAGTCACTCATAACATCTGAGAGTACAATCTCACCAATTTTCATAATTTTTGGAGGTCTACAACTAGGTCATTTAAATAATTCAAATCGGGATTTTAAAATAGAAACTGTTTTCAGAAGTGAGTAATTTGGGTCAGAAACTTTTAAAAACAAAATTTTCCGCACTCACTATTCAACCCCTCCCCTTCTAGTGGTGTTATACAGGTCCTACATATTCTGGAAGAATATGAGCATTAGTGGAAAGAAAGTGGGTAACTTATAATTTTCTAAATTGTGTATGAAAACTTATTTCATTGTGGAAGAAAAATACAAAATATTCTTCCACTTGTGCATGGTAGAGGGGGCCAAGGGGTATCCTGGGGGTATATTAGTACAAAATTTTATCCTACTTCAATTTTCATGTCCTAAATTGTAGGACATGTATAGCACCACTAGAACGGGGAAGGGTTGAATATTGAGTGCGGAAAATTCGGTTTTTAAAACTTTTTGACCCAAATTACTCACTTCTAAAATTAGTTTGTGTTTTCAGATCCTGATTTGAATTATCTAAATGACCTAGTTGTAGACCTCCAAAAATTATGAAATTTACTGAGGATGTTCTTTCAGATGTTATAAGTAACTCACAAAAATTTCAAATTCAAACTCCAAGCCTAACCCCTTAAAAACACGTTTTTGTTCAGACTGCACAAATCTGCCAGAAACTTTACTCCGAATTGAAAATTTTATTCCTATTAATTGGGAACTCTAAATGGTCTGAAAAGATTACGGTGAGACCTTCAAGATGTTAAAGTTAATGGAGTGAAACAGGTTTTCAAAATTCCTTTAGTAAGTATGTCAAATACGTTGATGTTCTCAACCTTTGCAAGTCTAAAAATCAGATTGCACTAGTCTCAGAACTTTAAACTTTTGATTGACTTATACTTATCTAAATGAGGTGAAACTTATGCCAAATGTAACCTAGGACATGTGGATATGTTTCTGCAAAATTTGGTAATTTTTTAAAATCTTTTTCTATTTTTACCGTTACAATGAAAATGACGCAGAAAATTGGAAACTGAAAGTAATATGCTGCAAAGTAAGAACACCAAGAAGTTAATACAGGTTCGGTTGAAACAACCTACTCCAGTCCTCAAGGATACCTTCCTCGGTTATCACTAAACACAAAAAACACTTTACCACAAGGGTGACCGGAGTTAAACACTAACTCCACCCTCTTTCAATCAAAACAATCAAGCAAATCAATCACGAACACCACCACCGATCGAATGAAGGTTTGATCACACCTTAATCAACCTTTTACAAGCACTGAATGTGTATAGGTGGTATATCCAAAGCCTATATAATATGTGGAATATAAGAATGATAGGCTTGAGACTAAGAAGAAGAGAAAGAAAAGAAGAAGAAGAGAGTAGTCTAACTTTTTGCACTTGAGAGAATATAAATTGTTGCTTGGCCTTGTCTTGCACTATCTTTCCTTTTTATCACTCTTTGGCCGCCCCTCTAGGGCTCCTCTTCCTTCTTGAGAATTGTCTTCGATGTCCTTGGAAGATTGTCTTGTGTAAAAGATGACACAATCTTGCTTACTTGGTGCAATATGATTGGAAGGATGATTTGTCCTTGCCTAGTTGTCACTTGTTGATTGGCCATCATTAGTCCACCTTCACACCCTTTAAATGAGCTGTAAATTCTTTAAAAAATCTGAAAACATGTGCTCAAATTCTAGTCAAATAATTACCATACAATCACACATTAATCTCCTTCAATTTTTGAATAAAATTGAAGACAAAAATGCACTAAAATCCGGCCATAACAAACAACATGTGCTGAAATTTCAGCATATGTTGTATTTTGAATTGTTTCCTTGTGTGTTACCCTCTTCAATGTCATCAATAATGTGTGACTTATTTTCCACCAATTAAGGTGCCAAATAAGCTCCACATAGGCTTCAACAAAGCTGAAAACGGCGTGTGAAATTCCTGCACATGTGCTGAATTTTCTTTTGGTAATCTTTGTCAAATGATGCACACTATTCACACATGTATGGTAAATTGTAATCAGTCTTTATTTGAATTTTCTAGAACACTTTAACATGTCTTGAATGTGTAGAAGTTTCTAGATACATGTTACTTCAATGCCAAAAACGTTCCATGTGTGTAAGTTTGTAGAAAACTGAATTTTCGATTTTCGTTGATTACGCGCTTTTTTTTCGATTAATTTTCAATTTTCAACTTCTTACACATGTACTATATATTATGTCACACATAATATACATAAAATGAGGTGTATATTCAGCACCAATGCTTAATAGAAAACGTCACATGTGTAAAAATAAAATCGAGTTTGAATTCTCCACAAATCTAGGCTAAATTGTGGGTGATTTGTGTGTGCCAACATGGTATGAATTTGTGGCTGATTGTAGCATGTGGATCACAAAAATTTTGAGTATTTTTGATGTATATAGGCTAGCCATCTTTATATGGCAAGTACATGACATGTCGACGAAGTTTCGGTAGTCACCTGATACCACAATTTTCGGTTTATGACCTTGTAACATGTTATAATTTTGACGTCACCATGACTTATATATAAGATCTGAATATACTCATAAATATGAGGTGTATATAGTGGTGTGACGTCGACGTACGTTTATAATATAGTGACTTGGTCGAAATATAAGTATATAGTGCCTTTTTTAAAAAAATGGATATATATATTAAATATATATATATATGGCGTGTGAATTAAAGAGGATGAGGAGACTTTTCATTTCTAATTTTTTGCCATATAGCTCTCTCCAAATATGTCCTCATTTAATGAACTATTTAGTTCATTAACTTAAGCACTCATCTTAATGAACTAGTTTAGTTCATTAATCATGGCACCTGAAAATAGTACAAAGACAACAAATGTTTACCATATGATGTAAGCTTTAACGCTTCATGGCTTGTTAGTACGGCAACAATATATATAAGCATATAAAGCATGTTTTCACATAAATATGTCAAGTAAAATTTATTCATGCATTTTGTAAGTACGTAACATTTAAATCATGCATTTGTAAATCACTCAAACCCTTTTTCTCAACATACATTCCTTTTTCCTCAATTTAAATGTATAATAATGTGTTTCCTATTTCTATATTCATTTACTTTTTTGACCTAATTCATTTGTTGCATAAGGTTTAATTTCTTCGTTTGGTGTTCACCAAAATTTCTACCTACACCGCTTAGCGCAGGACAACAATTTATTCATTTCTATTCAGTACACTCTAACTTATTCACCATAATTTCCTTTGTTTTCTTTCCCCAAATTCCCGGAGATGCGGGTCGTAACATTTCTCTTCTTTACAAAAAGTTTCATTCTCGAAGCTTGTGTATTGAGTCGTAATTAATCGCTTAGGGTAGTTCTACTTAATCCTTCCTTGATATACATTACTACCATCATCACTTAACCTGGCACACCGAATAAGGGCATAGACATGTTTTTTTATAATCATAAATGAAGTGGTTTCGTTTTGGAATACATACTTATCTAGTTACAATAATATCCATTCCATTTTTGAAAGCATAAAGAAAATTGTAGTAATATATGCTTGTTCTACCGCATTCTTCCCTATCACATGTCACGAATATTATTCGTAATCTAGTATACTGAATCAGTATTCGAACACGTTTTTCTAAAATCATAACTTATGTAGCTCTATATGGTTATTTTGGACGTCAAATTTTTGTTTGTAGAATATTGTGGTTAAAACTATTTTAAATACTCGAAATCTAATATTCGAGAGTAATCTGAACAATTTGGGACAGCTGGTATATGTATTTTATTTTTATTTTTTTTCCGAATCAACATTTCACTTTGAAAACTACTTCTCGCCCAGGTACCTTGGATAAGATCTTCAACTTAGATTGCCCAATTCTCACAGAATACACTAAGATTACAAACTTAGGGCATCCTAATTCCTGCGCTTCTGCTGCGCTACTCTGATTAATCGTTTTCCTTTATTTGATTATTTAACGCTAATTCTAACTCAGTTAGATTCCACTCGCATGACAACCATTCACTGTTCATGCTTACTTTTGTTTCGATTCAATCATATTCGGTTCAAGACAAAAAAAAATCTTGACATTTGCGCAGTTGTGTCAATTTTCACCTATCCCAAAATTGTAATAATTTTCTTATTCCACTATCTTTACCAAGTAGGGTGCACTTAATACTACTGATCAATTTCACCAATGCGGCTGATATCTTTAATCTATTTCAATAATGCTATCATCAACATCTTATTTATGTTATCACTCATTATCCGATACGTTACTCACTTCATTGTTCCCATTATTGGTGAATCATTTTTTAGGAATTCTTGTCATACGGAACTAAATCGTCTCTTAGCAGTTACAATTCTCACTTAGTCGGTATACGAGATTCTAATACTGATAACACTAGTCGATATTAAATTGCTTAATTAGACGTACCTGTCACGGTATCCAAGGCATTGGAAACTTTTGTGTCAGTCATACACTAAACTTGGATGTCAGCCCGTGGTTGCCCTCTCTGCTGTTGAGCTTCTCCCGGTGGCCCACTTCTCATTTCCTGGTAGTCTCTGATCATATGTCCAGTCTTACCGCATCTGAAACATGCATGGGGTCCCCATGCGGCATTCGACAGTTTGCTATTTCTTACACTTTTGAAACTTCGGAATAGCTGGTGCTAGTGGATGTCGCTGCTGCTGAAGCTGTGACTGATGCTTAAACGCTGATAGCTGGTGCTAGTGGATATTTGGCCCGCTCTCCGGATCGATCATTAGTATTATCCCAAAGCCTTTTGTCTCTGACCGTCTTGTTTCGTCGCAACATGACACGCTCCACTTGGTAGCAAGCACTCAATAACTCCCTAAAGTTTCTGGGGTTTACATTCACCATCCAAGTTCAGATCTGAGAGTTGAGGCCGCATTTGAACTTACATATTTTGAGTCTCTCGTCCATCATTGTCGAAGGTACATTTCGACCCAATGTGGTGTTTCAATTGGTATACTCACAAATCGTGACACCTGGTTTCTGCTTTAGTTACTCAAATTCCCTAATCCTCTGGATAATCACTGCCGGGGTAATATAAGACTGGTAAAGCCTATCCAGAAATCTCATCCATTCAACAATTCGGGGTAGTGGTTGCATATTAGTTTCGCACCACTGTTTGGCTTCCCAGTCAGGAATGGCCGAATAACCTGCGACTTCATCTCATCAGGCATTTGTATCAACTCGAACCTACTCTCGACTTCATCCAACCATTTCTCAGCCTTATCCGAATCAGGTCCTCTCTCAAAAGCTCAGAACTCGCACTCTCTTAAGCTCCCACAAGAAGAAACCAACACTCATCTAAGACTGTGATGGTGGGAGTGGTAATGCAGCCTGTGTAATCCCGATAGCTTGACCAAGGTGTATTAGTGCGCCATGAAATTCCTGTGTGACGTTTCCTGGGGCATGTATCGGTGGTGGTGAAACATGCTCCTATGGCGGTTGTGCTGACTCTGCAGCTAGTGGTACATGCTGCGAGGAGGCAGCTGAGTGTGCCTATCTGACGGCGGTCTCCTTTGGGGTCGCGTTGCCATCCTATCGAAACAATCATGTCACTATAATTAGTTCACATAATATCATAAGTAAAATTTAGTTTGAGTGTTTTATTCATGTTCCGACAAAAGAGTCTAAGTGTTATGACTTCAAACTAATTTATCCAGTATTAAGTGAAGACAAGGTTATTCTAGTCATTACTATTGAACCATTCTATGGGATCTAATCTAAAGCTATCGCACTCAATCTGAAATCATAACATGGACTCTACGATCTCAAGTTCTATGGTCATAACCTAAGTACATGTCGTTGCTTACTTTATGTTGCCCATTGTAGATCTAGAGCCTCGGCTTTGATACCACCTGTAGCGCACTGTCTGGAACTAAGGTCACGGCACGGTGCACCATCGCCGTACTATGCTATGAAAAGTACAAGGCATCGATAACATCTATATACATGTCGACATAAACATGTATCGAATAGCGGAATCATCATAAAATAGACAGAATAAAACATAAATTACTTATAACATGTATCATAAATAAATCCGAGTAATGTCATCAGTACATAAAGGAAAGGGATACATGTCGGGGATAACAAAAGTATAAAGTGTAAAACAATTAGGCCCACTAGACTGCTCACGTGTATCCTACCCTCGGCTCATCGTCTATGAATTCCAACTCAGGGTCTCAAGGATCTACAAGATGGTAAAAATAAAGAGTGAGCGATAATGAGTCTAGCAAGTATGTTTGCCTGGTTCTTCATGTGGATCATGCATGAGAGGCAGCATGATAAAGTAAATACAGTACCAGTAAAGAACATATCACGTCTCTGTTTACAATAAAGTGACAGATAAGGAAATTCACATAAACATCGTATAACTGTATAAAGTGCAGAAAATAAAGTCACAGAAGAACTTATATAATTTTCATATTACCTCATTCATTACTTGTTCAATAGGCTGCTAATCTGTGTCTTATGCTACATTCCACTTGGTTATGTTCATGTCACGAATCACTCTCTATAAGTTTATCTTAAGTCTACTAATAGTCTAAGTATGTATCCAATAGGGTGACTCGGAGGATATGCATATGCTTCATGAATTTGTAACATGAATCTTTTTCATAAACATTTCAAAACGTAACATTTTTGTAACTTTCGTTTCGAAACTGTTTTCAAACATGGCTATATCACTTTTCATGTACGTACGATATGCCCGACAGACAGATTGATTACTCATATGGGTGTATATACCGATATGAATCCCATGTTCCAAACATGGTGTTACATTATACGTATATAGAAATAACAGTAACATTTGTAAGGCGAAGATCCATTCTCTTGGACAAGGTGTTACACGCGGCCAGTGATGTAGGGAACATGAATGCTCATGCACCAAGCTCTCCTATGTTCCAGTGTCATGCAGTGATTTGGTCAAATGTAACATATTGTATGCTCCTGACATCCTCCATCCTACTCCCAATGTCAGGCCGACCTCCGATCATATCATATCATCATATAACATATACATAACTGTGTCATCAGAATCAATCGCCTCGTGGTATGGTTTGTTTAAAATCCTTTTAAAAACGTATCATGTGATCAGAACATTTCTATCAAAATATGTCGCGTGAGAAAATCATTTTGTTTCAAAACTTTGACTCATATACATATGTATGTGGGCTTGGTTTTGGCTTGCCTTACTCATCTAAAATTTCAGCACTTAACATCCAACATTTAGCTCATGCTTCATATCGTTAGCTTAAGTGAAATACCAATTTTACCCTTTTCTAAATCTCTCGGTTTTAGGTAGACAAAACAACCCACTTTTTGGGTTTTAACCGCTAAAATCTTTATCTTAATTTGTCCAATTCTCATTTTAATTTATGGCCTTCAAAAACAACCCATTTTTAGGCTTGTCATGTATCATCATTTCCTTAATTTTACTTATTTAACAAATCATTCATTTAACCATTTATATATTATGTCATGCACATATTCTTAGACACATATAATCAAGTAAACTTCAAAACAGCTTCATTGGCACCAAATTTAACCACTTGGCCGAGAGTGACCAAGGCCATACATGTTGGACCTGCATAGCACCACTAGAAAGGGTGTTGAATCGTGAGTGCAGAAAAATTGTTTTTTCTGAAAACTTTTATTGACCAATACTCACTTCTGAAAACAGAATCTATTTTTAGACCCTTTTTTGAATAATTAAATGAATAGGTTTTGGACCTCCAAAGTTCGTGATATTTTTACACACTAGTTTAAGATGTTAAGTATAAGTCATAAAAATTTGATATCAAAATTTTAAGTCTAAAGCCATGAAATTTCATTTTTGATTGAACCCTGTCAATTAGTGAAAAACTTTCCTTTATAATGAAAAATTAATTCCCAATTAATGAGAATTCCAAATGATCTGAAATTTTGATGAGATGTCCCTTAAGATGTCTAGCGTAATGTATTGAAACAGTTTTGTAAAATGCCTTTGGAAACTACGTCAACCATGTTGATGTTCTCAACCTCTGCCAATCTAAAAATCAGATTGCACTAGTCTCAGAACTCTGAACGTGTGGATCCCTTATACTTATCTAAACTCAATGAAACTTGTCTTAAATTAAACCTAAGACACTTATCTATGTCTTTGTAAAATTAGGGGATTTTGGAAAAATGTTTGCTATTTTTCTCTTTTGCTTTGAAAACGTTGCAAAAACAGAACTGAAAGTAAAAGTGCAGGAAAGTAAGAACACACAGATTTTTATATTGGTTCGGTCAATGTGACCTAATCTAGTCTTCGAGGACACATTCCTCTGTATTCACTAATCACCAAATTTACCTTAGAACAAGAGTGGCTGGAGTTTACGCCAACTCATTTAATGTCCAACCCTTTACAACAATCACCAAAATCGCTACCACCTCATCGATGAAGGTTTGATCACACCTTGATCAACATTTCACAAGTATGAAATGTATGAGAGTGGTTTATATGAATCCTATATAGAATATAGAATGTATTTTTGATAGACTTAAGGCTTTGTGCAAGAGAAGAAGATAAGAGATGAAGATAACTCTTGCTTTTAACTTGATAGCTTGTAGAATGTGTGTCTTGTTTTGTGTTTAATCTTCCTCCTCAATTTTGTAATGTGTTGCATGCCCTTAGGCCTGAGAAATGTTTTGAAGAAATGTCTTAAATGCCTTTTGAAGATATCTTATAAAGCCTTGTGACATACCTTTACTTATTTGGCGAGATATGATTGGACAAGTGACATGTCTTCGCCTTGTTGTCACTCTATGATTTGGTCTTCATTAAGCTACCTTGGCACATAATATATGACATGGATAATCATCAAAAATCTGAAAACTATTTGAATTTTGAATATCTTGATTGCCAATCAACCATTAGTGTAATGTCTTCTCAGTTTTGGAATGATTTTGAATTTTGATAGCCACCTCCATAAAATTGGCCACATGCTGAAAACTTCAGCATTATTTTTGAATTTGATTTCTTTTGAAGATCATTCGCCACCAATCATAGTTCAAGATAAGCTCCACTTAGGCTCCAAATATGCTTAAATCAGCATCCCACCTCATCACACATGTGTTGAAAATAATTTTTGAATTTTGAGTGATAATAATGTAGTATCTTCATGAACTTGGTAAATTTCAATAACCATTGAACTTTGTCTTCTAGAATACTTCAAGATAGTTCTTGAGTGTGTAAAACATGTCTAGATACATGTCACACATGTAAGAAAAATGTCCCCTTGTAATGTGGTGTAGAAATTTAAATTTTCGAATTTCGCTGATTGTGCGATTTTTCTCCAATTGATCACAAACCCTTTAGACATGTAAAATGTGTTATATACCATATAGTATACATAAGAAAATGCATAATCTCAGTTCCAAATGATGCAGAAAATTCGGCCATGGGGTGTAACAATTTTGAATTTCAATTTTCAAGAAAACAAGGAAAATGATGGATATTTGATATATGTAATTATGGTATGACTTTGGTATTGAATTTGCCATGTAGTGCACAAACATTTGAGGTGCTTGGAGTGTATATTGTCTGGAAATCTTTGTATGGTAAGTTTATGATGTGTCGGTGACGATTCGGTAGTCATTTGATGTGGCGATTTTTGGTTTATGAACTTCTGATGTTTCGATATATTTTTGGAAGATTTATGACATGGAATATATGCCTTGGAATATCTTGGATATTTATATACTGAAATGATGATGTGTATATGATTGCTTGACGTTGACGTACGTTGATGACTTGTCGACGAAATGCCGGGATAGAAGAATATAGCTTGACATCTTGAGAAAAGAAAATTTTTTTTGATAAAGGAGGATGTCCTCCCGATTTTATTATAAATGATTTTATGGAAACTAAGGTGGAAAGAACATGGGACATAACAAACTGGACTCCTGATATCAACGGTCAATTCTTGCTAAAGTCGGCATACAATATAATAACTGCCACTGGTAGCCGTTTTATTCAATCCCGTTATATGTGGTAGACTAACTCTCATCCAGGTATGCGTATATTTCTTTGGAGACTGTGGACGCAATCCTTGCCACTGATAGATAACTTGAGACATTGGCAATCAGTTATCCCATCGCAATGTGCATTTTGCCGCCAGAATTCGGATAACCAAGATCACATATTTATGGACTGCCCAAGGATACGACCTTTATGGAATGAAATATGTATTGTGTTCTTGGGACCAATGCCTCATAGTAGAACCATAAAGGGTCATCTCAGTCGGTGGTGGCAAATCTCAAACAAAACATCTATGGCAGGTCAGTTGAGAGTGGTAGTTTCATCGATAGTTACATGGGTCATTTGATGCCTCTAAACGTTTTGGTATAGAAAATTTTGTCTACAAGAGATTGTTTGAGAAAGTACGTACACATGTCTACACGTGGTGTTCTGCGATGCATGGAAGAAAGTTTGAACAACATATGCCACATTTGGTAGCACTTTCCTTTTTGTCCCCAATGAAAGCAAAACAACCGAGGATTGCTAGATGGGAACTTCCTCCGATTGGGAAGATGAAATTAAATGTGGATGCATCCGTAGGGAGGTGAAGTGCAGCAGGTGAAGCCGTCTTGCGAGATGACCATGGACACTTTATTTCGGTTGTTTGCTTCCCATTGCCTCCAGTTAGTCCACTTCGAGCAGAATTATTGGCATTGACGTTGGCCTTGATTTATTATGCAAGGGAGTATGAGGAATTTAATTTGTATAAATAGGCACTTTTCAGCCCTATGCCCAAATTGGGTGCCTTGTCATGGATTAACCTCTTCCAAGAATAGTCATGTAAAAGCATGTATCATATGTGTTGGGATTACATTAGCAATAAAAGACAAGCACAAATGTTTCACTAGATAGAAAGAAAAATTAAGAAAAGATTTACACCAACTTTCGGTCCTAAGGTGTATGGCCCTATCCAACATGATTTATAACCACTTGTACCCTTTTAACTAAATACAAGTATTACATGTGTAATATATGTAAGCAAATAGCATAAATGCCTAACACCTCAAATCTAAGAAATTAAATTATGCATGTATGATAACATACGACCAAAGAGGGCAAATTGGCACAAGTTAGACAAGCTAATTGATTAATATTAAGTAAATGCAATTATGAAAAAAAAAGTGCTAATTCCAATCAAGAATGACCATGAAGCTATTTACAAAAAAGAGACCTGCATTAAGCATTCCCTCATGCATGTTGTCTTCATGATTTTTAACACAATCAGTTTTATTTACAACATGTTTATGAAAATATTTTTCAAGAAATGTTTAAAGTTTTCATGATTCAAGGAATTGTACCGCGAGGAGAATGATTCCATACGACTTATGCATACATCTATGGCTGAGTGTAACACCTTGTCTAGGACAAGGGATCTCTGCCGTTCAGTTATGTCTACAATGTTCTGTATGGAGAGCTGCTTGATGTCTGGTCCTGGGGGAGGGTATCAGGGACAAAATACGTTATTGCCGAGTGTAGCACCGTGTCCGAGACTCGGGTTCTCTGTTATAATGTGTCACCGTTAGTCCTATGTACCTATGATGTAACACCGTGATTGGACCATCGGGATTCATAGATGGTACTCGTGGTTATTCGGGGTATCATTCGATATGTCGTGTGTACCATTCTTATGTTACGAAAAGTGCTATAGCTAGTTCATGTAATGTCATGTATATGTACGTATGAAATGAAATGTTTTCTTAAAAATTTTACAATGTACACATTATGATCATGTCTCACAAATCCCTAATGCCTAAGTTATGACTCTGGTAGTACGAGACCTAGTATGATTAAATAACAGCAAGATACAAGACCAAAAAGATTGTTCACAAGAATAATACCGACTGTATGACTAAGATAAGAATGATCAAAGGAAGAGTCTGTGTAATTTATGATGCTCTTTACTTGCAATATTTTGTCCTTACATGATATTTGCCTGGTATACTGTACTGTTTTTTCTTATTGACTTCTTTACTGTTATCTCCATCCATGTTATCCATATGGATCATGTATGATCCACTTGATGAATTTAGATGGAAATACTTGCTAAGCGATTCGTTATCGCTCATCCTTTTATTTTACCATGCAGACCCTTAGGACCCCAAGCCAGAGTTCATAGAGGATGAGCCTCGAGACTAGGTGTGGAGAGCTGACTAGTAGCCAGCAGTGGCATCTTTTGTATTTTGGTTATTCAGCTCTGTATTATGATATTTTTTACCCATGATGTACTATGACACTTATTCGAATGTATTATGATATACTTATGTCGATGTTTATTTCTGCTTATGTTACTTTGCTTCCGCTCATCGATACATGTTATGACAATCTTTGCATGAATGTTATCGAAGATTTGTACTTCTCGTAGCAGAGTAAGGCGGGTGCACTGTACCGAGACCCTAGTCCCGGACAGGACGCTACATGCGGTATCAGAGCCAAGGCCTTAGATCCACGGCGGGCAATGTAAGATAAACAATGACAAGTACGTAGGCTATGATTATAGAGTTTAAGATTGATATTAGATGAGTGAGCCAGCTTTAGAATAGGGTCATTAGAATGGTTTACTAGGATCTACTCTACACACATGAATGAAATGTTAGTAGAAAATTTTATTAACTAGGTAAACTGATAATGTGAAATAACTGTGTCGATAGGATGACTTCAAGACCGCGAGGTAGACCACATATGGACAAAGCAGCACCAGTTACATCCACCACCACCGGCACCACAAGCTAAGGACTCGGTGCTGCTACCGCCAGAACAAGTCCCCCCTCCACAGGCGTAGGGCCCTGGAGGTATTCCTTAAGCATTCTTTGACGCTATGATCTAGTTAGGGCAAGCAGTTGGGAATGCTCTAGCTGCACCACCTCAACAGCCGCAACCACAACAGATGGGCACCAGATATTTCTTTGGAGAACTTAAGAGATCCCGTGCGCCAAAGGAGGCCCTGATCCAGACGAGGCTGAAAAATGGCTGGACGAGGTTGAGAACTTTTTTGACTTACTGCAAGTACCTGACGAGGTCAAGGCTCAGATCATTCAGCCGTTTCTGATTGGCAAGGCCAACCAATGGTGGAAAACAAACATTCAACCGTTGGCTACACCTATTGCTTGGGAAAGATTTGTAGATGATTTCTAGAAATTTTATATTCCACCTTCGTTGACCATCAGAAATATCAGCGAGTTTGAATCTCTGAAGCAAGAGGCTGGTATGACTGTTTCAGAATATGCCAATCGTTTCACAACACAAGGTCGGTATGTTCAGTCTGTAATGGCAAACGAAAGACTCAAAATAATCAAGTTCAAACGGGGATTAAGTTCAAGAATGCAGACCAGGATCGTAAATGCAAACCTAGTCAATTTTGGCAAGTTATTGGACGCATGTTATCGGGTTGAACACCATATCGCTCGAAGAGATGAAGAGACTAAAGGCAAGCGACCTCGAGAAATAACAGGTGGTCGGTCCTAGCAGTGGACCAAATTTTAGAAGGCATCAGGTGGGAGGCCACAGCTCCAAAGTCAAAAACAGTTGGGACAGAGACAATTTCAACCACAGCGACAACAAAATCAAACATAGTTAGCGTTTCCTAAGTGTCAAACATGCCAGAAGAATCATCCTGGGAATGTCGTAAGGGAAGCGGAGCATGTTTTGGGTGCGGTAAGACCGGACATATGATCAGAGAGTGTCTAAAGAGGCAGAAGCAACAGCAGCAAGGACATTATTATACTATAGATGCAAGTACGTATTGTTATTTCCAAGAGTTGGTTCATTATTGTACTGAGGATTTGTTATATCCTGAAACTTAAAGTTATTGCATTTTGTTTCCGCGAGAAGAATTTCTACGTATTTTCAGACATGTAGAGAGTTGACTCGAGGCCTTGTATTCTCCTTAGCGAGTTACGGCAGGTGTATTGTTCCCGATGCTAGGGTTCGAGAACAGGGTGCTACAGTGCCAGATCACCAGGGCTCTCTACGCATGCTCCGATTGCTCCAGCAGTCAAACCACACAAATCTTTCTAATACAAAGGCAGATGCTTCGGCCTTTGTATTAGATCTAAATAGCGACGGTGGCAGTGGCGGCAAACTGATTTTTGCACTGGCAGCCTGCCTTTACGACTTTGGAACATAAATTTTTCTTAACGTGTCGATGCAAAACGACGTTATTAATATTTATTGGAGGGAACATGGAGATAATTTTATTGAAAAAGATTGAGACTGTTTGAGCTATATGTATGAGGCTTCCGTGGAAGGACCTTTAGAAGCGAGGCCAAGCAGGTCATGCAGCCTTAGGAAGTATATGCGCGCAATCTACGTATAGCTTCTTATACGGAGCTTGCATAGTGATAGAGAACAGGATTCGTTGAATGAAATATTCGATTTTCATTGATTCATCAATTACTGATTACAACATATATATATATTTTTATAAAAGATACAACATATATATATATATATATATATATATATATATATATATATATATATATATATATATATATATAGTGCAATATGATGCCTATCCCAGGTGACAAAAATAATATTGGTGATTTGTCAAGGATTTGATTAGATTTTATAATCACATCAAATCATATCTTAATTGTACAATCTTCTCATATCCTAACTATACAATCTTCTCAACACTCCCCCTCAAGTTGATTATTAGAATTTCTAATACCCAACTTGCATAGAACTGACTCGAAAATTCTTTCGTTCACTGCTGTAGTTAGTACATCTGCGGGCTGGTCTTCGGACTCCATAAATGGTAGATCAACACTCCTTTCTTCTAATTTTTTCTTTATGAAGTGTCTATCAGCTTCTATATGTTTAGTTATATCGTGTTGGACCGAATCTTCTGAAATATTGATGGCTGCTTTATTATCACATATCAAATGAGCAGGTTATATCACTGAAAGCCCTATTTCACTCATTAGCCTTTTTATCCATAAAATCTACATAATCCCTTTGGTAATTCATCGAAATTCTGCTTCGGCACTGGAGAGTGCAACTACTTTCTACTTCTTACTCTTCCATGTGACTAAATTTCCTCCAACAAATGCAAAAGCAGTAGCAACAAGGACATTATTGTATTGTAGATGCCAGTACTTATTGTTATTTCCAAGAGTTGGTTCATTATTATACTGAGGATTTGTTATATCATGAAACTTAAAGTTATTGCATTTCGTTTCCGCGAGAAGAATTTCTACGTATTTTCGGACATGTGGAGAGTTGACTCGATGCCTTGTATTCTCCTTAGCGAGGTCTTGCGGGTGCACTGTTCTCGATGCTAGGGTTTGAGAGCAAGGCACTACAGTGCCAGATCAGCAGTGCTCCCTACGCATGCTCCGATTGCTCCAGCAGTCAAACCACACAAATCATATATATACATATACATATATTTTTTTTAACGGGAAAAATGATTTTATTATGCCTCACTTATGGCGGAGGAATACCATATTACAATGATCATCAATGAAAACAAAATAATAGTATAACGAACATATAAGTTGGTGCCTCCAATCATATACGATATGTCGCATTAAAACCTTGCCAAGTAAAACCACCCTTGTGGATAAAAACTTGGCGAGGGAAAAAGCGTACATATTTATATGATTGGTGTAATTGCATGAATATAAAGAATATGATCGTGTAGGGCACGTAAGTTGCATGGGTGTAACATGTTGCAGTCGCTGTTGAAGTCGCCAACGTATGCTCCTTCGATGTTGCCATTGTAATCCAGGTTCCATGCACAAACATAAAAAAGGATTAGGAGTGTGATGAAAGGTATATATATCAGCAGTTGTATCTCGTAAAGTGCAGCAAATATTTGTGGTGGAGAAGTTACCTAGGTTACCCATATCGATTGATATGGGTAACAAGGCTACGGAGTGTGCAATATGTGGAAGAAATATGCCACAGTGTAGTAGTATGACAGAGGAGAGCATGCGTACCCGCGTTGCCCATATCATATGATATGGGCAACTAATTTGATCCAGAGCTGTGACCATTGCGAATGTATGGAGTACTTTCAGTTTGATAGCTTGCTCGAACTAATGGCGGTAGGGCAGCTACTGTTGTGAATATGGTGAGTTGCTGTCGAAGTTAACCATATTGTGCGAGAAAATGTGCCGGCTGATTGGCCTCCCTAGGAACATATGTTATCTCCGATGCTCTTGATATCAATAGCGATTTAAATATTAAGGCATGCTGGTGAGTAGTGTTGTGGACCATTGAAAGGACTCGTTGAGCATCAACCTCAATATCAATTGATGGCCACTGCGAGGCAAAGAAAAGGTAGCTGAAGTATGCAGCTTGAAACTCTGCAATTGCTGGTGACGATAATGGTAAGTGAAATGCTATTGCTCCTAAGAATACACCGTTGCTGTCACGCAAAATTGCTCCTGCCGCTGCCGTGTGTAGACCATGTGCTGCATCCGTGTTTAGCTTCAATCTACCCGGTGGAGGTTGATGCCATTTGATTATCTTGACTCTAGGAGTGTAAAATTTTGGGATTAAACCCGTTGCAATGAGTTCACTGTCTGGTGATGCAAATTTTTTGGCGTTGTGGACTGATACCCAATCATATATACACCGACGTATGGTTTCAATTACTGTCCATTTTCTCCACTGTCCATCCCCATACATAATCGATGTATAGCATTTCCATAGTTCCCAAGCAATGTAAGAAGGTGCCACGATACGCAAGATGCCTTTAAGGGTCTTACCTTTAGTTGATATCCACCATTGAAGAAGATGTTGTTGTATTGTTCTTGCTGTGATGAGAGGACCATCCAAATAGGAAGTATACACTTTCCAGACTTCGGCAACTTCTGAGCAGTTCAAAAGGATATGATCCAGTGTTACACGTGCTTTTAAGCAGAAAGGACATTGTGTTGGGTGAATGCAAACAAACGTTTGCAGATTCTCAGGCAGCGGAATGGCTTTGTGATATAAACGCCATAGAAACACCCGTATATTTGGAGGTATATGCTTACTCCAGATAAATTTGTGTGAGAGTCGTGTAGTCCGCACATGTCTTACATGATCATACGCTGCACGAATGGTGTATTGCTCAGTGGCCAAAGCTTGATCACATATTGGGTGTATTCTACATATTCGCTTCCATATTGGGGAGTCTGTGATACGAAAGGTATATGATCTGCAGTTGGCGTATCGAGTATGAAAAAACTTGTTCCATAAAGTGTTATTTTGTTGATATTTCCACCATAGTCTACATGAGTATGCAAGCTGCATATCTTCCAATTTCCGGAGACCAAGACCTCCCTCATTTGTTGGCCCGAATAATTTATCACTGGAGACCCAAGAATACCGATTATGAGTGGATGTACTACCCCAAAAAAATTTGACCATCCAGTGAGTAATGGTGCATAGAACACTTTGAGGCAATCGACTTACTGATAGGACATGTAATGGAATAGAAGCCAAAACATGCTTGATCAAGATCAAACGGGCAGCATGATTGAGAAACTTATTTTGCCACATATTCAATTTAGCTTGGATTGAAGAGAGCAGACTACCAAAATGGGAAAGTCGTTCCTTTCCTTTGTGCAACTGAACGCCTAAATATTTAATTGGTAATGAGACTACCGTCATATGCAAAGTTTGCTCCATTCTGTGAATCTGTGCATGGGACAAGTATGATGCTGGAACAAAGTGACTCTTTTGGAAATTAACCGCTTGACCCGAGGCTACCTGATACTGCTCCAAAAATGTTCTAAACTTTAGTAAATTGCATAATCCACCATTGATGAATATTAAAAGATCGTCCGCAAAAGCCAAATGGGATATTGTGTTGGATCTATCCGCAGCAAAAGGCAAGATGTTTCCCCTGGAGACTAAGCTGTTAAGACCCCTTGAAAATGCTTCCGAAGCCAATATGAAAAGTATAGGTGACAAGGGGTCACCTTGTTTAACCCCTCTTGAAGGCTGGAGAAACCGGATGGGATGCCATTTGCGCCACTGCCATTTGCGCCACTGCCTCTTTATGTTCTTCTTCTCCGATGCTTCTTGTCCCTTCTATGACGCCTCTCCTTCTAGATCCTTCTACCTCCTTTTCTTCGTTTGGTACGCAATCCTTCTTGTCATTTCTCCCATTGCTTGCTTCGCTTCTGGCACCCATCTGGGTACCCACGGCTGTAGCTCCTTTTCCTATGGTGTCTCCGCTTGCTGAACCATGGCTATTCCACCATTCAAGATAGCCCACCAGAAGAAAGCATGTCTCTTTGGTGTGTTTTTTCTGGCCACAATGAGAACACCGGAGATTTGACTTATCTTCTCTGCTTCTAGACTGAGGTATATCTGAGCGTTGTGATGAGTGATCTGGGAGCCGGGATGAACTCCCTCTGCCTCGGCTGGGGTTGTTTCGTGCTGCCAGTGCAAACCCCTATGATGCATTTACTTTGCTGAGGGGTCTGATCTTGGTAAACTCAATCTTGCTTCCTCCCTTCAAATAAATCCATAAGCCACCTCCATTGATGGAAGAGGCTCCCGTTTCAAGAGCTCCCTCTTGGCTTGTTTGTATCTGTTGTCCACAGCTATTAGGAATTGGAACAATCTTTGTTCCTACGTCTTTTGATTGTAAATTCTGATGTCTTCGGGTTCTTTCATAAGATTCGGATCCTTTACACCAATTGTCATCCATAAAGACTGGAATTTATTCCAGACTTCCTATAATGTATGTGTTCCCTGTCTGATTGTGTTTGCCCGTTTGTGGAGGTCAAACACTTGAAGAGAGTCTGTGCCTGACATGTACTTAATCAGTAATCCATCCCCTTGTGCCTTGGCCGTGGGATATTGGGACACATCTGTTACGAGATGTGGTTCAATGTTTTGGATTAACCAAGTGAACACACACTCGTCATCTTGCTCCCACCATTGGTAACCTGGTTCATTTGGCTGCGGAGGAGACGGTGTCCCTATTAAGTGTGCACTTCTCTCCTGCCGCCGATGGCCTTCCGGATCAGGGTGGCCCATAAAGCATAATTATCACTATTGAGTTTAACCCCAATGGTGAGGTTTTCTGTGTTGGTAGTCAGTGTTTGGGATCCTAAACTTTGACGGAGAAGGTTGGCAAGTTGTATGGTAAGGTCTTCTTGTAAGTTTTGGCTCGTTTTTGGGTCTGAACTTTCTCCAGACATGATGGATATTGTAGCTGGAACTGAAGCTAAGTGCTAGTTGTTTGATCGACTGAGGTATTCTTTTTCTGGGACAATGATGATATGATCTGAGTCACAATTCTAACCAAAGAGCAATTCTATTTGGCCTTGGTTTCGTTCGGTTTTTTTCTGATGATTTTTGGGTAGGTAGAGGTTCCAGGATCACGGTTGCTCTGATACCATGATATAAAACAGGATTCGTTGAATGAAATATTCGCTTTTCATTGATTCATCAATTTCCATTTACAACACATATATATAGTACAATATGATGCCTATCTAAAGTAACAAAAAACTCTCGGTGATTTGACAGGGATTTGATTAGATTTTATAATCACATCAAATCATATCCTAACTGTACAATCTTCTCATATCTAACCTGTACAATCTTCTCAACACGTAGAAGCAGTCAGCTAGTGCGTTGTATCAAGTCATTCTGGAGGCTATCTTTTGTAACAAGTTTGGTCCAGAGGTGCCATCATACTAACCCTGGTCCGGAGGTTTTAAAGAACTTGGTTTATACTTTCGACCTTCTATTGGCCGAAAGTTGACTCAGAGACCCATGACGACACTAATTTAACCAACTAAAATTTGGAGAAAAAAATCTGGGGTAGATTTACGAGAAGATACATATATAATCAACTATCTTAGAACAAAAGACCAAATTCTTAACGTCAAAGTTTCTTCTATCTAGGTCTCGTAGAGCTTTGTGGAAGATGCAAATGGAAAGTTCAACGGCTTCTTAGATTGATATGGTATTGTCAGAATCCAAACAACGAGCCTACTGTAAACCGGGCCTATAATCCTTCAGTCAGTTGGGGCGGATTCTGGTCTTTGGCCATTCAGGTACAGAGAACAATGTTGTTCTCACTCTGTGCGTGTCTTAGTTCGAACCTGCGACTTTTCTTATACCAATTTTTTAACTCTAGTAGCAACTAAGATATGCCTGATGCCCGTATATATTCAAGTATCACTTAAATATAATGAAATTGGAGTTTTATTTTATTATCATTTAAGCTTAATGCCTACCTTTTACTTGCTTAGGAAAGTATCCACGTCATGCATCCAGTTCAAAGTGGGACAACATTGACTTCTTTGAATATAGTGAGATAGTGATTATAAGAATTATAATTCCGACAATAATGCTAGAAGACGGTGCAGCATTGAAAAATGTTAATTTGCTTGTGATGGACTCAAATGCCTCACCATAAAACAGAAAGGATCTGTAACCGATTTTATAATAACGTTAAGCACGCATAGAAGCAGTCATTCGTATTTTTTTTAACAACCCCATGTATAATAACAGTATTATATTATATAATTTTACTATTATTTAACTAAGAAGTAACTAATATAGATTTTTTCTTTTGGGGAGTTGGAGAGAAGCCGGGGGGGGGGGGGGGGGGTGAACAACTAGTCCCTTTGTTTCCATCTGTTGACAAAAGAATCACTGATTATTAGTAGATTATTAATTTACTGCAGTTTGGTCGAAAATTCCTTCCTCCATTATTACTCTAATAAATCACTAGAATCAACTAAAGCACAGCAATAAGTAGTTTTTCATGCTCTAAGAGTAGGGTGTCAAACAGGTTGTGTTTCGTGTTTCGTATTTTTCGGGTTTCGTGTATCAAAATACCAGACCCATATCTTACCCATTTGCTTCATGTGTACCCAAACTTGTACATGTCAGGTCTCCTGTCGTGTATCAGGCATACTCACAAACTTGACAAGTATAAATATTTCAAGTCTTGTACGGGCTAGGCCTTGCACAATTCCATCCGAGTCAAGGTTGGGTCTCCTTGAGTCTTTCAAACTCAAGCAGTCAATAAATTACTAGGTTTTTAAAAAGTGTGGTTCATAAAATGAAAAAATAGAAAGTTCATAAAATGAACCTTTTCTTAGTAGGTGCACTGAAATCTGAATGAAAACTTTTACAGTTCTCATTGAGCTTCGCACTTCGTAGGCCCTCTTATGGGTTAACTTAGTCAAACTTGAATTCTATTCCGCAGAACTTTTGCCACTTTCTTATTATACAACATCAATCAATAGAGAAAGAAAACAATAAAATCCTCTCTTTAAAGTGCATTTTCCCAAGCAAAAAATTCAAACAAAGTGTAGTTACAATAACATACAAGAGTACTCATCTGGTAATACTAGCAAGTCAACAGGATGATGGATTAACGGAGGGGTAGCGGCGGCGGAGGTAATTGACCGGGATAGAGGGATGGAAGAAGAAGAACTAAGAAGAAGGAAGGGGGCGGCGGGGCAGAAAGGAGGGAAATGGAAATGGGAATGGGGAATGGGGGAATTAGTCGATATTATGTTAGGTTTTTTAGGTGAAACTTTTTTTACACTTTATTAATCTAAAATTTTTATTTAAAATATATTTTTTAAAAATCGGGTATTGTGGGTATAAATGGATAACACGCAGGTATACCCAGACACGACCCACTCTTAGCAGGTAACTTTCAGGTCTTACCCGATTTGTACACGAAGCCCGCCAAGGACATACCAATACCTGCGAAGAGCGTGTCAGGTTCGGATCGTGTGTTCGTGTCGTGTCTGAGATTGTCACCCCTATCTAAGAGATTGCAATAAATTAGAAGATTTTAATATTTTGATTTAATATCCAGAGATATTCTTAATTCAGACATAGATAGTTCATCCTCCCATATTCAAAGTCATTTTTGATTTCTGTAATTTTTTTTTATTTTCGAAATCTAATGTTGGAATAATTCATTAAGCTATATCTGCAAACCTCGCAAATAGGACACCATCCGGATCCGGTATCAAAGATACACGAACTGGGGGAAAAAATTAGAAACCAAATCAAACTTAGCCAAGAGGGGCAAGACGATTTCTTACACATCTCACAAAAATAAATGAGCAATGACTAATTCGTAAGATCGTTATTCTAGTTTGTATCATAAAATCCTATAAAAAATGAATCTAACCTTTCCTATCATGCAATATCTTTATCTAGAGCAACCATTTCTCATATCATAGACTCATTTTTATTTTTGAATTATCATCACATGACTTGTTTCAATCGTATATCTTTCATCATATGACATGCTTCATTACTTAGATATCTTAATTGCACATTACACTTAATGTGGTTATATTTCATCATGCATTGTGTTTCAACTAACGGTTATCTTTCATCACATTTCACACTTTGTGTGTCATGTATCATATATCTGTGTTTCATGTATCGTGTATCTTTGATCACAGGTCATGTGAAATATAGTTGTCAAGCATTCATGCAATCAATAAACATATTACTATGCCAAGTAAAACAATAATGGACATTTCTATCATGCAATCAATAAACATATTACTATGCCAAGTAAAATAATAATGGACATTTCTATCGTATGGTATCTTGCGTCAATGATTCACCTCTGATATCACATGATGTGATGATTTCATCTACTAGAAAATTGTATCTCATTAAAAAGAAATTCAAATGCTATTAGAGGCATTCTAAATAGAGTTATGTAACTTTAGATACGTTCAATATGGCTACCGTACACAATTCATAACTAGCTTACTTTTACTAAGTAACTTTGACCTTTTTAAAGACATATTATGTCTTGTGTTACAAAATCCAAGTTATAGAAAGCGAAATAAAATTTCTATAGATACTTGAAAGAGTTTGGATCCCCTCACCCACAATCCTCTTCCCCTGTTAAGGAGCCGTAAGGCTCACAGCCTTTTTGTTGGCTTTCCATTGTATTTCGGTTGCATGGCATTCTGTTGCATGGCTTTCCTTCTGCCGCACGGTGCCTACGTCTTCCAGGAGGTTCCAACAGCCTGCTTCTATCCAATCACAACAACACAAGCTTAGTGCTAGCTATTCTAACAAACTTTAGTTATTATCCTCTTGTTGTAGCAATCTTTGATTTGTACCAAACTCTTGTTGTAAAGGCTATATAATCAAGTGTAAAGGCTGTATGAAAGAGTATGAATGAAATATCATTTACTTGATAAATCTTTCATAGTACTAGAGCCTCAAAGACTCCAACGAGTTTCTAGTAACCCACGGCCAAACTGCCGTTCTTCATGGCAGAGAATACAACCAACAAATGTGGCTCTCTTGATGGAGTCATTGCTATCAATGTTGCAGCACAGCTCCCTATCAAACTAAACAAAAACAACTTTCCCTCATGGAAGGCTCAATTTGATGCCTTACTGTATGGGTATGATCTCATGGGTTTTCTTGATGAAAGCAAACCGTGTCCGCCTAAACACACACTCGATAAAGACGGCGCTACAAAGACAAATTCGGATTTTGCTATCTTGACTAGGCAGGACAAGTTGTTGCTACGTTCGATTCTTGTGTCAGTGTCTGAGACCATGGTGCCTCTAATAGCCACAACCTCCTCTGCTCGTGATGCATGGATGAAGCTTCACAAACTATTTGCTAACAAGTCTCGGTCTCGTATAATGAACCTCAAGGAGAAACTCACCAATATCACCTGCGACACTCAGTCAGTTGCTGACTATCTTCAAACTATTAAGGGTATTGTAGATGAGTTGGCCCTCGTTCACACTCATCTGAACGACGATGACCTCACCATTTTCGCTCTCAATGGACTTGGCAGCAGCTTCAAAGAAATTGTTGCTGCAATTCGGACTCGTGACACTCCTATCTCATTTGAAGAGTTTTATGACAAATTGGTGGAACACGAAACCTTTCTAAAACGAGAGGAGTCTCGTAGTGGACCAAGCATCACCGTTCATGCCACTCAGATGAAAAACGTTCGTGGTGGAAACCCATGTAGCTCTCAAGGCATGTCCCTTTATGGGGGCAGTCGGCCTTATTCTACAAAATCACCGCCGAACCAAGGTACACAGTCAGCATTCAACGGAGGTCAGTCTATGGCCAACTCTCGGTCTTCACGTCAATCTGGGGTGATTTTTTAGTTTCGTTAGAAGCGTGGACATACGGCACGCCAGTGCTACTCTCTGAAGCGGTCTTTACAGAAGCAATCTGAACTCCATCACCCCACCTCTAGGATATTGAAACCTAACTGGGTTCTAGATTCTGGGGCATCACACCATGTCACCAATGACTTGAATACTCTTGCTCATCATCAACCATATGAGGGACTTGATGACGTTCTACTAGGCGATGGCTCTGGCCTCAACATAACGAACACTAGTTCTTCTGTTATCTCTACTCCTTCTAAAACTTTTATTTTATTTAATGTCCTACATGTGCCTTCCCTTACTAGAAATTTAATTTCTGTGTCTAAATTTGTCAGCATAACAATGCTTCTATTGAATTCTTTCCTTTTTTTGTTTGTTGCAAAGGATCTCAAAACGGGAGAGCAACTCGCTCACGGGCAGAACAAGGGTGATGTGTATGAGTGGGGCATAACTACCACCAAGGCCGCGGCTTTAACCACTCCATCTGTAACCGTGCCTGACGAATCTCCATCCAAGCACGCCTATGTCAGTACCAAGTCGTCTGTGATGACCTGGCATCATCGACTTGGCCATCCATCTTTACGTATTTTTCAGTTTCTGATTTGGAACGACAATCTCCAAGTTTCATCCAGCACCACGTTTGACAAGTTCTTTTGTGAATCATGTCTTAGCAATAAAAGCCATAAATTACTTTTCCATCATTCTTCAGTAGAAAGCCGTGGTCCGCTTGATTTAGTTTACTCTGATGTATGGGGGCCTTCTCCGGTTGAACCTATTGATGTTTTCTGTTACTACATTCTTTTCATTGACTATTTTACCAAGTACGTTTGGATGTTCCCAATGGTCCGAAAGTCTGATGTTTCTGAGATTATTCTTAAGTATAAACGCATGGTTGAGAAATTTTTCCACCGTCCTCTTGTCACACTATACACGGACTGGGGCACTGAGTACAAGGGTCTTAAACACTTCTTTGAGTAGAAGGCATCCAGCACCGCGTCTCCCCCTACACTCCTGAACATATTGGTTCTGCTAAACGCAAACATCGTCATGTCATTGAAACTGGGTTAGTCCTTCTACATCATTTGGCCTTACCTACAAAATTCTGGTCCTACGCCTTTCTTATAGCAGTCTACCTCATAAATCATATACCTACACCTCTTCTTCACCATCAAACACCATGTGAATCTCTATTTTCTAAGCCACCTAATTATCATGCCTTGCGGGCCTTCGGTTGTCTCTGCTTCCCTTGGCTTGGCCTTTACTCTGACCATAAACTTGCTCCGCGTTCCAAACCTTGTCTTTTTGTTGGATACTCTAATACTCACAATGCTTGCAAGTGTCTCGATCTATCTTCGCATCGTCTTCACATCTCTCGGCATGTTCAGTTTGTCGAACATCAGTTTCCGTTTGCATCCCTCTCTTCCTCTGCTACGACTCATGTGGACCCTCCCACTTGGTTTGCGTGCTCGCCTGCGCTTGCTGCTCTTCAACCTCCGGCAGAAAATATCTCCTCTGCATCCTCTGCTCCCTCGCCTGCTCATCCCGTTGTCTCCCCCGGAGCATCTGCCGCGCCTCCAAGGTATGTTCCTTCTCACTCTTCTTCTGTTCCTTCGGTTCCTTCTTCTCTCTCTCATATATCCCCCGCCTCTGCCTCTCTCACACATTCGTCGTCTCTTATAACCCCTGTGTCCCACACTCTGTCTCCCATTTCCCTTCCTCCTACTGACTTTTCCCTAGTCCTCAACACCTCGGCTGACCAGTCTCCAGAAACCTCCCATGCTTCTTCGCCTGCTAACCAAATCATCACACGCTCACGCAACCAAGTCTTCTGTCCAAAAAAATTCCCTGATTATGTTACTTTGCTTCATACCACTAAGCACCCCCTTTCACCGTCCCTTGAACCTACCAATGTTAAGCAGTCCCTTCAACATCTAAAATGGTGTGCTGCGATAGATGACGAGCTTGCTGCCCTTGCTCGCAATGGCAAGTGGTCCTTGTTCCACCCCCGCAGAATCATAATATCGTCGGTTGCAAGTGGGTGTTTGTGTAAAACGAAATCCTGATGGCTCCATTGCTCGATACAAAGCCTGTCTGGTAGCTAAAGGTTTTCATCAGTGTCCTAGGATATACTTTCTGTTAGTGTATGTGCCCTAGGCCATGATTTGGATATTTATGTTATGCATTTATTATTAATAAAAGAGGTTTTATTATCATTATTGTTGGTTAGTATGTTACACAATTTTGATATATGTCCCTGATTCATTATTGTTATGGAGATAAAATAATTTATAATCAGTATGAGTATTGATTTGATAATCATGAGATGAATATGTGTATGGTGATACGAATCAATCTCATAGATACTTGTTAGAGAACAGTGTATTGGATAGACCCATCATGAGATTGCTACATGGATTAGCGTCATAAGTAAATCTCATGATAGTCTTGTTTTAATCCTTTGACTTGAGATTGTCATAGTTTCCAACATAAGGACTATTATATTTTGACATGATCAAACGTTATCCGTAACTGGATAATAATAAAGGTCATGATTGAATGTGATAGAAATTATGTAGAGGATATTGAACAATCAAGATAGAATTTGTCCCTCTCTTTTGAGAGAGATATCTTTGGGCCCCTCGATTAGTGAGACTGTGAAATGCATGGCCGTGCTCAAATGATTTGATAGTGTGATCAATATCATTTGTTTTATCAGTCTACTTAGAGATCGAGTAATCATATGTTTGAACTATATAAGTATGACGCTGACCATGACTTATGTTCAAACTAGATATCGTGTGACAAAGGGATTAATGCATGTACTATTATTAGGCTAGTTGGACTTTACTCGTATTAATTGGGTAGTTGTAATGCCTTGCTAGAGGCCAATTACGACTTGTTGGTTTAATAGAGATTTAATCAACTGCCAATTAATATGGGCCTATCGGGTCACACACAAGAATGCGTATGGCTGAGATTAATAATATTAATAATATTAATATTGGATATTAATTATTATTATTATTATTATCGTTTTTAATATTAATAATATTAATATTGGATATTAATTATTATTATTATTGTTTTCGTTTTTGGTGATTATATATATATGCATTATCGGATAATAACGAGAGAATCCGTATCTGATATGGATTTTGAATATCCTGTTACAATCCGTATCTGATATGGATTTTGATTGGCATCAACTAATCCGATTATGACTCGGATTTTGATGTCTACGTATGTGTATATATATTTGTGTATCTCGTATACACTACACACACAAAAATACAGAATCATCAAAGAGAAACCCTAGAGCCGTTTTTGTGAAAAGCGAATTCTTCAGCCGCGCCGTTTGAAGAGCTAGCACTCCGGGCGGAAGCGTTCGTGTGGATACCGACAGAGGGTGGTCGTATTTTCGCACCTCTTTCATCTGCGGATTTCGAATCTACGGAGGTAATTTTTGATTTCTGTTGTCGAATTAAACGAACAACATGGATCCTTGGTAGGAAATCGGAGATCGTTTTTTGTTTTTCCGCTGCGCGTTTTGCAGTGATCTCGTTAGATTTCCTAACACTTTCATGATACATTCAGCCCGGTTGTCAAGCCCACCACTATCAGGGTCGTCCTATCCTTTGCACTCTGTCATGGGTGTCCATCTCACACCTTGATGTTAACAATGCTTCCTCAATGGCCACTTAATCGAAGATGTCTATATGACTCAACCCCCAGGTTTTGCTGATTCGTTGTCTCCTAATCATGTGTGTCACTTAAAACGCGCCCTTTATGCTCTCAAGCAAGCCCCTCGGGCTTGGTATAACGAGTTGAAGATGTTTCTTTTGCATTATGGGTTTTGTAATTCTAAGTCTGATACGTCATTATTCATCTATCGTTGCAGTCGTACTATTATCTATTTTCTTGTCTACATTGATGACTTGCATGTTACAAGTAACTGTCCCACTTCTCTTCGCAAGTTTGTGGCCTCTTTAGGTTCTTGGTTCTCTCTTAAAGATCTCGGACGACTCAGCTATTTCTTGGGCATTGAGGCTGTGTTCACCACAAAGGGCCTTTTTCTCTCAGAACAAGTATATTCCGGATCTGCTTGATAAGTTTCACTTAGCTGGTGTTAAAGACGCTGCTACACCAATGTCATCCACTGGCCGCCTGGTCATCAACGATGGCACTCCTGCTATGGACGCCTCTCAATTCCACAGTCTCATTGGTGGGCTCCAGTATCTTCAACTTACACGCCCGGATATAGCCTTTGCTGTTAACAAGCTTGCTCAATTTATGCATGCTCCTACTCAAACACACTGGACCGCTGCCAAGAGGTTACTTTGCTATTTGAAGCATACCATTCATCATGGGCTCATGCTTCGTCACCACCAACTGTTTCTTCTTCGGGCTTATTCTGATGCTGCCTGGGCTAGTGACCAAGACTATTATCGATCCACTACTGTCTTTGTGCTGTTTCTAGGTGGCAACCCCATTTTGTGGTGCTCTAAAAAGCAACACACTATTTCTCGCTCTTCCACTAAAGCTGAATATCGTGCTGTTACTTTTGCTGCTGCCAAGGTTACATGGGTCTCGCATCTTCTTTTCTGATCTCGGACTTTCGCTGCCTCAGTCCCCCACTATCTATTGCGATAATTTGAGTGCCACCTATCTTTGTGCAAATCCAGTCTTTCACAGTCGTATGAAGCATCTTGCGCTAGACTACATTTTGTCCGAGAAAAGGCTGCGGCCGGGAATCTCACCGTCTCACATGTTTCCACGCAAAATCAACTTGCAGATGTGCTAACAAAACCCCTATCTAAAGATTGTTTTGTTTCTCTTCTGTCCAAGATTGGCCTTTCCGACGAAACCGCCATCTTGCGGAGGCGTGTTAAGGAGTCGTAAGGCTTACGACCTTTTTGTTGGCTTTCCATTGTATTTCGGTTGCATGGCATTCTATTGCATGGATTTTTTTCTGCCGCACGGTGCCTACGTCTTCCAGGAGGTTCCAACAGCCTGCTTCTATCCAATCACAACAACTCAAGCTTAGTGCTAGCTATTCTAACAAACATTTGTTATTGTCCTCTTGTTGTAACAATCTTTGATTTGTACCAAACTCTTGTTGTAAAGTCTATATAATCAAGTGTAAAGGTTGTATGAAAGAGTATGAATGAAATATCATTTGCTTGATAAATCTTTCACACCCACTTTCCCACCGCATGACTTGTGGTAGCAGAAGGGTGGTGAGGCTAGATGCGGGTGACCCTCATCTATCCTCACCATCCTCTTCTACTATCACGTGTCGTGCGTTGGAAAAGTAGGTGAGGAGATTGTGGTAAAAAGACCATGTCTGTTATACCTGGAAATTTTCGAATTATTCGTTATGGCTAATTTATATATTTTGTGGTCGTTGGATGTAACAATTCTTGGATTTAAGTCAACTATAGTGTAACGTTATGTTTAGAAGAGTTTGTAATTGTATTATGTGTATATTTTTGTTATATAAAAGAAACAATACAGCAGCAATGAAAGGATAAGTGGTTGGAAAGAAAGAAAAAAATTAATTAAATTTATCAAACTAGTTAAAGGCAGCAGTTAGGATAAGGGGTTGTTTAAAAAAAGAGAAAAAGGAATAAAAGAAAAATGATAAAATAATAATAATAATTAACTAATAAATGAATTTTGAAAAAAAAAAGATAAAGTCAAGATTTATGGGGGTCAACCGTTTCCCCCATGATTTGCGCACATTAATTTATTTAAGGGGAAACGTGGGGGTCAGCAGGAGGAAAAGAAGGAAGGGTAGATAATATTATAAAAAAAATAGAAAGGGGGTAAGAGAACGCAGAGAGGACGGCGACAGAAGGAAGAGAAGAAAAGAAAAAATATCCCCAATCCGGTAAAGCGTATAGTTGTCTGCAATCGAGGTAGGTTCCCTTTTTTCCCTCCAATTGGTTCAAATTCAAGCATACTTTGGTGATATATTATGTGTTTGTTGTTTTAATTGTTGAAATCTATATCATACTGTTGGTTCTGTGCAAGATTGATGATTGTGAAAACTGGTAAATGTGTATACTGTTTTGCTTAGGGTGGATTTGATTTTAGGAAAAAATTTGATAACCAAATTAGCACATCTTTAGCATATTTGGGGTTTTTAGTTTTGGTTTTGGCCTGAGAATAGGTTTTCATAGACTGAAAATAGGCGAAAATATAGATCGGGGTCGAAAAACAGACGCCGGAGGCGTCTATAGCAGCTCACGCGCCGCCTGGAGGGCAGCGCGTGGCCTTCACGCTCGTGCTGACGCGCTCCCTGGAGGTGGCTGCTGAGATATTAAAAAAATAACCGGACCGGGCCAGATGCTGAACAAAAAAAACATAACTTGCTGAGCCGACCGCGGGCCGAGCCGAATGGCCAACGGACTGGGCCCTAGCTGGCCGGCGCAGTTAACTAGTATGTAAAAAAAAGGTGAAAAGGGTCTGGCGGACCAAGACTGATACTGGAGGGTTAGGACTGATGCGGCCGGTCCGGTCTGGGACAAGAAGCCTGCCAGGATAAAAAAATTCTGAGTTTATATTAATGTTATTTAATTGTTTAAAAGTAGTAATAATTATGAGAAAAATATAAATAAATATCAGAAAATTATAAATAAATTCCAGAAATTATAAAATGCTGAAATTAACTTATTTTCACTAAATTTCAGTAATTATGATAATTTATTTAATTAGGATAATTAGGTAATAAATAGAAATAAATTAGGGAAAAATGAGGAAAAATATAGAAAATGAACAATAAATGTATACAAACCATGGAAAAATAGGTTTAATGTCAAACAACATTAAATCATTACTCGAACAATAAATGAACCTAGATTTGAGTGTCGGAAGATGGTGAGGATGGGTCAGGAGCCTCAGGCGATCATTAAGTGAACCTAGATTTGAGTGCCGGAGGATAGTGAGGATGGGCCAGGGGCCTCAGACGATTGTGTTTTGCATTCATGGCACGTGCATTGCATTATGGCGGGTCGTGACGTACGGGTCACGGGCGCTCAGGATGGTGTACGGTGGCAGGGCCACGACACTCAGGATAGTGTACGGTGGCACGGCCACGCACACTCAGTATGGTGACTGTGGGTGGGTACGACCCACAGCCACTCAGTAGGACCCGGGTTCATGCATTGCACGATGGAGATATCGGTATTCTGTGTGACATGACTTATTGCGTGTGACATGCATAGTAGGACATGCATCACGATGTTGCGCATTCTTTATCTGGAGTGAATTACCTTTCCGCATTTCTTTTTATATGCTTATGTGATACCATGTTATGTGCTATGTGTTATATCATTTTTGTATGCTCGTGTTGTACTAGTTAGAGGTAGGTGCCTACTGGGTGATTTCTCGTCACTCACCCCTACTTCCCTCCCCCCTCCCACCAGGTGAGCACGAGGGAGCGTACGACTATGTCTTTGCTGAGGACGGGGCTGACACGGTTGTATGGGCAGACTAACTGTCGCACCTAGAATACGAAGAGACCTTGCGGCTGTCTGTCGTTATTTTATTGGGATTTCATCAGACACTATCCTGCTTAGACTAATAGAACTTAGATGTTGGCACAGTGGCTTTATTGCCATCACTGATGTAATATTTTATTAAGGATTTCTTTATTCATGTAATTTAATGTTATGGTAATTCGTTTCCGCGAGGGAAAAAAATTTCTACGTATTTTCGGACATGTAGGAAGTTGACTCGACGCCTTGTATTCTCCTTAGCGAGATACGGCGGACGCACTGTTCCCGATGTGAAGGCTCAGGAGCGGGGCGCTACACTTCTGCACTTGAAATACTTGAATTACCTGAATATAAGTTGTGTAGCTGCGACGATCGACTTCCACCGAAAAGATGCAGGAGCATCTCACGGTCGACCTACATGGTCTACAAAAGCAATTTTTCTATGATTTTCACGCTATGTTACTCCCAATACACACGCACACAATCGAACCTATTGTCCCAATTATCATCCATCATGACAAAGGTGTGATTTGACATCAAACGGCAGAAGCAAAGTCAACCCAGGTTGCTCTCGGCAACAATTCTTACTAGATGTTAGTATGAACCACCGTAGTCAAAATCGAAGCGAATAACCACCAAAATTTGTCCCAAATCTTCACTTTGGGGACTAGAAGCCGTACAACGAGATTACCAAAATATTAATTCAAACTAATGAAGCTTACCTCTAAAGAGACTTCCCTTTTCGATCCGTTCTCGGGTTTCCATTCCGTTTCGCCGAAGTTTATGGATTGTTTTATAGTTCAGAAAAACCTTCTCTGCCTTCATTCTTGTATCATGCGCATGAGAGGAAAATGAAACAGCGTGATAATTTGTCAATTTTTTCCGACCCCTAGCTACCGGTAAAGTTGCTACGAGTTCGAACCGCGGAAACAACTTCTTACACAAAGTGTAAGGTTAAGCTATACAAATCAAATCGCAAAACGAGACGGCCCCTCCTCATATTGCGTAAACACAGAGGACTTCTACACCGCAAATGTCTTTATGAAAGGCTTTTATAAATATTTCATTAATATGATTTAAAATGATTGTTCTGCTATTCTAGTTAGATTTTATATCTCGGAACCTGACATTCCAGGTTCTCTAAATACAATATATACATATATACAAACAAATATATATACACACACAGAGACACTCACGTTTGTATATGTTTATTTGTGTGTGTATGATCACAAAACAGGGGCTTTGCTTTCTACTTGGGTATTTCTTATCTGTTATTATGATTAGGGCAAGTCCTTAGACAGTGAAATATGACAGTATATCTTGATCACAAATATTTCAGAGATCATCACTACAGCACCAAGTTCCAGAGAAAATCATAACATGTATATCTTGATCACAAATAAAGCATTCCAAGAAACACAGGCAACGGAAAAGCAAGTCGAGTTCACAGACACAAGCAAATCTCATCCAGAAATAGAAAATGAAGCTCACTTACTATGTAAAGTGTAAAAACCCCAAACAAATATATTCTGAGTTGTACCAAAGAACAAAAGAATGGTTATAAAATGAAATCTATCTGCAACTTCAACGCGCATCATGTATGCTCAGAAGACTAGTCTGAAACTCCACTTTTTTTGCCTTTCTATAAACAGAATGTTGTGCATTTATGTACTTATAGTCTACTGTAAATGTTCTGTAAAGAATTGCTTGAGCTCTTGAAAAGGATGTTTGCTCTCAAGATTTCTGGTTCTTTATTCAAGTTCGAATTGTCTGCTGAAGAAAAAGTAAGCAAAATATCAGAATCTCTTGCAACATGCAGGATTATGCGTAACATGCTGCCCAAAAAGGTTACCTTTGCTCTCATTCACGCCATTATGATTATAGTCAAGGACGTTGCTCGCATCTTGCGGCAAGAAGGAAGTCTGACAATCCACCAAACCTGTTACATCATCCACAACAACAGTAGATTATGCTTCGGTACATGGTACATGAATGAGAGAGAGAGAGAGAGAAAGATATGTTACCTTGGTTCTCATTCGCAGCATTATGATTATTATCGAGGAAGTTGCTTATACCTTGTGGCAAGAAGGAAGTGTGATTATTCACTTCACCTGCTACATCATCCACAACAGCAGTACGATATACATTGATGTAAGTATATGAGAGAAAGATCGTGTGAGAGAGAGAGCGAGAGATGTTACCTGGGTTCTCATTCACTCCATAATGATTATGGTTATAGAACTGGCTCATATCTTGTGGCAGAAAGGAAGTGTGATTATCCGCCTTACCTGTTACATCATCCACAATAACAGTAGGCTATGCATCGACACATGTACATGAGAGAGAGAGAGAGAGGGAGAGGGAGAGAGAGAGAATACCCGTATTGCAGAAGTCCATGTTTGGGTCAAAGAAAGAAAAGCCAGAGTGACTGACATAATCATTATATCTTTCAAGTAGTGCGCTTTCACGTAGACGATTAACTGCACTTTGGTACTGAGGATGGTACCCCATGCCAACAGAAGGTGAAAAAGGTGGAAGAAGGGATGCTGATGGATCATGTATTATTGGAGGAGACTGCAAGAAATTGTTGTGAGCATCCAACAACCTTTTCCCATGAACATCATATTTCATGCCATGTTGATATGAATCAACATGTGTTTTCTGAATCCGTGAGTTATCATATGATCCCACTATTAAAGAATCCACCATTTAATCCTGAAGAAATTGGCCACTGCGTGTCCTCAGATATTGGCACGAGTCTTTTGCTCTTCATGAGGCCACCTTCTAGCAAGTGAGGCTGTGCTTGCAAAATAGACATTGGGTTATTAAGGACAGAATATATACACATATATTGCAAACATGAACGGTCAAAACCAAAATAATAATCTAAAATTGAGGAAGAAATGAGTCGTTTAGCACTGGTGGGTATCAAAATTCACTTATATGAAACTAAGGGTAAAAGAAATCTTACTTGAAGGCATCTTAAGCCCGTTACTAGAGGAAGAAGCATCCTTTGAGGATCTTAGATTACTCATTAGCGCCTCCTGTTGTTCAAGCACTGTGTTGAATGTTTTGATTTGCTGTTTCACTGCCACCCGCTTATAGTATGCCTTAAAGAATTCTTCATTTTCTTGTTCCAGTAAATACCAAACTGTAAAAAGTACAAGAAACAATGAACATGAGATATCACAAAATAAAGAGAGAACAAAGGAAAGCAAAGACAAAGAAGATACGATATCCTATAATATTGTGTCAGCCTCTCATCCTCCCCAGACCCTAACGATAGCTTTTTGCTGTCGTAGGATATACTGAGTATGTGTTGTTGTTGTATATTTAAAACTTTGCTAACATAGTTATAATTATACTGAATCAACATATATTTTATGGTTTACTTAAACCGTAATTTCTGACACAATATAAAGACTTGAAAACAGAGGATCATTTAATACAAAGTCATAATCAGGAGCTTTAAACCCTCTTGGAAGCTTTCTCGAAAGAGCATACTTTTTAGAAAAAAGCATAAATTTCAGTCAAGTGACAAAATTCATTAACTTCTTAGAGGCACTCATATACTCTCTTAAGTTGTTGTTACATGAAGATATTTTAAATGTTTATAAGAATAGTGAGCGATATGTTGGCATATAAGATTAACGAGACATGACATCGGATAAGAGAAAAAAAATGGAATTGCTCCTTTATAGTAGAATGATCTAAAACGCTTGAAAAGTTTCAACCATTTCCACATAATATACAGCAAACAAATGCCACCAAATAAAAATAAAAAAGGTACGGATTCGAGTTAAGCGAGGCTCTATCTTGTTCTGCTAAAAAATAGTCTCCGTTGTTTCTTTCTTGGTCATATATTTGGTGAGACAGTTCTCTATGTGACTCTTCAGCTGATCAAATTATTGCAGTCGAATATGTACTGACAATATCTAAATATATTTTGATGATACCTCTAAAACTACAAAACAAGAGACCCTACTGACAAAGCAAATGAACTCAAACATACATTGTAAGTTATTTTGTTTAGACAACCCATTCAAGTTGATCTGAAAAACAGAAGGGGATTAAAAAATCATGAGCCTACATTTCTTGCAAGAAAATCTTGAGCCTACATTTCTTGCAAGAAAATCTTGAGCCTACATTTTGACCAACAAACCAATAACATACAGAGTAGAGTGACTTCATAAATCAAAAGATTTCTAGAATGCAGGAAACAAGAAATATCAAGTCCAGGAGATCACCGTCTGTAACCCTTCTTCCGTCATGGAATGCCCAAATCATCCGATATTTTCACTATAACTGCTGAGTAACTACTGAGAGATCTAAAACACAGCTGCATAATAAACCGACTATCAAACCAAGAGACAAACAAAAGAACTCGCCAGTTTTGCAATGAATCATAAGAATTGCGGTTTGTAATCAAGAAGATGAATCATACTATTCTTTCAAAGAAACTTAAATTTAATAATGTGTGTCGATCACTAGTAGCTACTTTAGTGATTATATGAAATAAGACACTAATAGAAGGAACTTTTCACTCATTTCACATCCCAATAGTATGAACAATCAATTATGAAAATTCTGGCAAATAAGCCTTAACAAATTGACGGAAAAAAGTATAGAACAAGCCAGTATTCTATGCCACTCAAAGGGCCAGGTTTCTACAAGCAAAATTGACAGAATTCTGAATAATCATAGGCCTCCCCCTCCCCCCAACCCACCCCAACATCCACAATCCCTACAAACCATGGACAGAAAAAGAGAGTCAAATTATTGGGTACAAGAAGTGGAATCCCATAAAATATAGGAAAAAAATTATGAAAAACAGAAGGGGATTAAATAAAGGTTACCCAAGAACGTAGGAACAAGAATCAAAACTGTAAGAAGAAAACTCTCGATTCTCCAAGTTGAACAGATAAGTCAAGGAACAAACAAGAAACATTGACACGATGAACTATCAAAAACCCAGAGAGAAATCCATAAAGAAAAAAAAGCACATAAATGGAGTGCAAGATTCAGACCAAGACCCGAATTTTACGAGAAAATTTCAGATAAAAGAACCCACGACAAGAAACAACAGCAATACTAATATTGATGCTCCTTTTCTTGATTTCTGAGGGCGGAATTCTTCTTTTCTTCCAACGAATCCATTAAGTACCTCAAACAAACTTGTAGCACGTCTTCCACTATATTATAAATGTTAGGTCCGAAATACACTCTAGAGGGGGGTGAATAGAGTGTTTGGCTCTTTTGCGGAATTTTCTTGTTTGGCTCAACTCAAAAGATATTCAAAATCAGAGCAAGAATGGGAGATGAGAAGTAGTGAATGAGTACACCGGATATACAGTAGTTCGAATCGTAAATGATTCTACTCCACTACCAGTTTGTTGCCAAAGTGGATTTTCAAACACCACTCTTCTTATTATGAACAATAAGAACAACCATAGCAACACTTACACTAACACCTTAGTGTAAGCAACAACAACAACAACTTCTTGCACAAAAAAAACTTGTGCAACTATAGCAACTACAGCTCTTAGCAAGAACAACTTCTTGCTACCTCACAACTTCAACAAAAGTTCCTTCAAGAACTTCTCACTGTGGGATGAAGAAATATGGTAAGGTTCACACTTTCTCACTAGTCTAATCACAAGCAAGAGATCAAATATTTATGGTTCCTCTTGTGCTTGACTCTTTTTTCTCAATATACAACAATGAAGAGCAAAGAAAAGCTAAACAAGCTTTAAGCAAATTTACAAGTATGAGAGAACTATATAACAATGAAAGATGAAGCTAGATGATGTTCAAAGTATATTTTTGCTTCATCCAAGCCTCTTCTATTTATATATAAGTTGACCATGTTTTTGAGGCTCTCCACCAAGTCTTCATCTTCAAAAATGTCAAGATAATGTCCAAATAGTCTTTAGCCACCCTATGGAGTGATTAGATCTTGAATAGCCACCCTAGAAAATCTTAGACATGGTTAAAATAGTCAAGGAAGCATGTAGTATGTTGGGTTAAAGTCCACAAGAAATTTGAGCAAGATTGGAGAGAGAAAACATCATAGATCTCCCTTGGATTTTGTTCCAACGTTCAAAAACTTTTGATTTCTGGGGACGTCGATCGATCCACGTACCAATGTTGAGAGATCGACGTCTCTCAGAATGACGTTGATCGATCGACGTCTGCCTGGCTGAGAGATCGACGTCTCTCAGAATGACGTCGATCGATCGACGTCTCCTAGGCTGAGAGATCGACGTCTCTCAGATGTACGTCGATCGATCGATGTACCCTTAGCTGAGAGATCGACGTCTCTCAGATGAATGTAGATCGATCGACGTTCCTTTAGCTGAGAGATCGACGTCTCTCAGATGTACGTTGATCGATGGACGTATGCCTGACTGAGAGATCGATGTCTCTCAGATATACGTCGATCGATCCACGTCTCTTGGCTGAGAGATTGACGTGGATCTGAGAGCTCAACATTTGCGAAAATTTTTTGGACCGTGCACCTGCAATAAACACCACTAGAGGGAGGGTGAATAGTGGTTAGCGGAAATTACACTACAACCCTTTGTTTAAATCCCCTTTGAAAACAGAATCTGAAACCACCTCAGATTCAGAACCCGATTTTCACAAACTTACAAATAATTGTACACAACTCCAAAAATTATGAAACTCTCCAGAATTTAACTTCAATGAGTTAGCAAGTTGGCCAAAAATCAGACAAAAATAAGATTGTTTGACCCTTCAAACAAATAAAAAAAATCAGATGGTCAATCTGGACAGAATTGGACAGAATGTTGCTGATTTTGCAAAACGTATTTCTCTTCGAATACTCAACCAAAAAGGTTGATCTTTATATCAAAACACTCCTTAGGATGTGTAGATGATGTTTCCAAAAGGCCCTGACCTTAAACAATTCTTGAAAAATACAGAATTTAAGTTTTCTCAAAACTGGTCAGATTGCAACCAGATTGGAGCAGTTATCTTGCAAAGACTGAAAGGCTAACTTTCCCTTGCTCAAATCAAGTGATTCTTATTGCAAATGAAAGATAACAGTCTGAAGTATAACTCCAGCAAAAATCACGAATTTTGAAAATATTTAGCTATTTTTTCAAATTGTGAGAAGTTGTGTGAAAACTGCAGTCAAAAACGGGCAGAAAACAGAAATAAAGAAACAAGAGAAGAACACCGAGAATTTATCCTGGTTCGGTCAATGTGACCTACTCCAGTCCTAAGGAACACCTTTTCTTGGATTTCACTATCAAATGAACACCTTACAACAAGAGCCAAGCTTGATCCTAGGGTTATACACCAACCCTATTCAAGACTTGGATAATCACCTCTATACAACTCTTGATTACAACACCTCTACCACCTATTGATGTAGCCTTATAAATTTGGCTAATCAATCATACAAATCCAACCCAAGCAAATGTGTATAGTGTAGCTGGACAACAGAAAAATTGGAACACCTTAGCTACACAAAGTATGAACAAAAATATGAGAAGAGAATAGCAAGACAACAATCTTCAATTTTTTGCTTTCAAGTGTGTATCTTCTC
>AP025062.1:20430168-20460561 GCA_036186865.1 Eustoma russellianum | reverse complement strand
GAGCTAAACAAACACCCTAGTCTTCATCGGACGAGAACGTGATGCCAGGAATGCAAGCTTTCATCTTTGCCTTGAGCTTTGCAAATCTTGACTCATGTACGGATACCTTGCTGCGAAGCTCCCCAACCTCTTGTTGAAGACTAGCAACTTGAGCTTGAAGTTCCTGGACATTTGAGCTCAAGCCACTTGGTTCTTCTTGGGTATCCGGTTCAGGAATGGGTGCCTCATCCGGAAGGTCTTCGTCTTCTCTTGCTTCCTCCTCTTGTTCTCTCCTCATTGCTTCTTTTCTAAACTTCAGTATTTTTTGGATGTTGACTTTATCATAGAAGTCCTTGTGCGTTATGTTGTCAACATCCGTGTCATCCACATAAACACCCCGACTTCACAAGCATCCTATAGATAAGGTTACTAGGTAAGGGCTTTGTTTTGTTTTGTGGCGCTTCGATAACATTTGTCATAAAAAGCTCCCCAAAATTAACCTTCTCACGATCAACTATTTGGTATGCTATGTAAAAGTCAAGGTTAATGGGCAATTTAGCAGATTTACCATTTATGCAAAATGTAACAATGGCAAGAAGTGTACGATAAAAACTAAGGGCATATCATTTGTGTTTTTACTGGGATGGAAGCATAAGAAAGACTTCACTTCATCTTCAGAGACTTATCACTTAGCCGCATTCCACTTCCACCATTCAAACTCAAAGTATCCTTCGTTGGGTACACCAATTCAAGTCACAAATTTTTTTCAACTTTCCATTTAACACATGATGTCCATCAATAACGGAATGGAGAGCTAAAGGAAGGCCATTTATGTATTCAATCCATAATTGGCATAAAAGAGTCTAGTATATTTATTGGACATTTTGAGCATCTCTCTCTCATTCCAAATACTTCTCCATTCTTGAACATCTAACCACTCATTGATGGGACTTAATTCATTATTGCTTAGAATATCATTTATTCTAAGCAATTTGAGTGGGATGGTGGGTCTCTCATCATCTTCCCATTTATCAAATAATATTTGAGCATGTCTAGTGATATAACTTGCATGCCCGGGGATTAGGGGAATTCCGTCAAAGCAATCCTTGGCATCTTGGCTTTGATCCAAGGGAAGTTTGAGAGAGTCAACTCACTCCTAATTGCGGCTAACACTTTGCTTGACTCTCATCCATAATTGCTTTCTTCTAGGTTGAGATGTTTGTCCTTGAGAAGGATTGCTTGAAACCTTCCTCCTCCACCCCCAGAAGATCTTGGCCTCTTGGTTTGTGTTTTTGCTCCTTGAAGACATTTTGATGAGGCAATTAGGGAGGCTTGCGAGATTTAAAAGCTATGTTGAAATGAGAGGGAATTCAAGAGAGGAAATCAAGAATCAAGAGTAGAGATGATTAACTTTTGATTATAGAGATGAAATTGGAGAAATGGATGGTTTTGGAGAAAGGGGGCTCAGATTTTGTAGGGTTTCGGTCGAGGTTTGAGTGAAATGAGGAAGGGTTGCGTTTTGAGAGTTTTTATAGCTGCTGAAAATCGACAACGTCGATCAATCGATGTATGAGTTGAAGTACGTCGATCGATCGAACTCATACATCGATCGATCGATGTCAGAGATCGACGTACGTCGATCTCTTGTTTGATACGTCGATCGATCGACGTATGCTGGTTTTTGAGATTTTCAATTTTATCCCTCTAACTAATGTTTATCATCCTAATCTTGTTCTAATAGACTCAATGTCTCAGTGGGGAAGATATTTTGTGAATATATCTGCTAGTTGGTCATTTGTTGGGACAAATTCGATGCATACCAATCCTTTTTTGAACGCAATCCCTTATGAAGTGATGCCTTACTTCTATATGTTTGGTCCTACTATGATGTACTGGGTTTTGAGCTATACTTATGGCTGAGGTATTGTCACATAGGATGGGAAACTTTATCAAACTTGACATTATAATCGTTCAAAGTGTTGATCATCCAAAGTAGTTGTGCACAACACGAAGCGGCTGATACATATTCGGATTCCGCCGTTGAAAGTGACACACTATTTTGTTTCTTGGAGAACCAAGAAACCAAGCAATCTCCAAGGAATTGGCATGTCCCGGAGGTGCTTTTCCTATCAACAAGATTTCTAGCATAGTCGGAGTCACTATCCCTCTTAAATCAAAACATCCATTTTAGGATAAAACAACCCAAAATTCAAAGTTCCTTTCAAATACCAAAAGATACGTTTATAGCAACTAAATGTGATTCCTTAGGCATACTTTGAAATCTAGCACATAAGCACACAGCATGCAAATATCCGGTCTACTGGCGGTTTAAATAAGTAAACTACCAATCATACCCTATATTTGGTTACCTCAACCGGTGCTTTCCTTTTTCGTCTTTGTCAAGCTTTGTACTTGTGCTCATCGGAGTGCTCACACTTCTTCCATCCTCGAATTTGTACTTCTGAGCAAATCATTTGTGTACTTTGTTTGAGATATGTACACTCCATCTGAGTTTGCTTGATTTGTAGACCAAGAAAGTAGTTGAGTTCACCCATCAATGCTCATTTCAAATTCTCCTTCCATCAATTTGCAAAATGCTCACAAAGATAATCATTAGTAGCACCAAATATAAATCATCCACATAAATTTGAACAAGCAATTGATGGTTCCTTGTTCTTTAATAAAAAGAGTAGTGTCGACTTTTCTCCTTGAAAACTCATTTCAAGTAGGAAGTTACTTAATCTATCATACCAAGCCCTAGGAGCTTGTTTAAGTCCATAAAGGGCCTTTTTGAGTTTAAAAACATGATTTGGATAATCATGATTTTCAAACCCCGGGGTTGAGCTACATAGACCTCTTCTTGAATTATTCCATTCAAGAATGCGGATTTCACATCCATTTGATATAGTTTGAAATCCTTATAGCATGCATATGCTAATAGCATCCTAATAGCTTCTAACCTAGCTACGGGGGCAAAGGTCTCATCATAGTCTATGCCTTCCTCTTGCCTATAGCCTTGGGCTACTAACCTAGCTTGTTTCTAGTGATGTTTCCTTTATCATCCATTTTGTTTCTAAATACCCATTTAGTGCCAATTACGGGATGATCACTAGGTTTAGCAACTAATTCCCAAACATCACTTCTTTCAAATTGATTTAATTCTTCTTGCATAGCTAATACCCAATCTTCATCATTTATTGCCTCCTTTATATTTTTAGGCTCAACTTGTGAAATGAAGGCATTTTCATTGAATTTTCTCCTAGTCATTATGCCTTGGCTAGTTTCACCTAATATCAACTCTTTAGGGTGATCTTTCCTATACTTATATGAATCCGGTAAATTTGAGGTATCTCCTCCTACTTCATCTTCAACCTTAGGTTCAAGGGATCAATCCTAAGGTCAATAACAATATTACCTTTTGGATTCTCAAATTTCTCTATATGGCTTACTTCAATTATTTCATCATCATCATCATTAATGTTTGATTTATCCTCATTGAGTTCACTAAACTTGACATGAATTGATTCTTCAACTTTCATGCTTCTTTTATTATATACTCTAAATGCCTTGCTATTTTGAGCATAACCCATAAAGATTCCTTCATCCGCTTTGAAGTCGAGTTTATCCAAGTTATCTTTGGTGTTAAGTATAAAGCACTTACAACCAAATACCTTGAAATAACCAATATTTGGTACTCTACCTTTCCAAAGCTCATAAGGAGTCTTTTTGAGAAATGGTCTCAAATAAACTCTATTGATCACATGACAAGCGGTATTTACCGCTTCGGCCCAAAAATATTTGGGTAGCTCAAATTCGTTTAGCATGGCTCTACTCATTTCTTGAAGTGTTCTATTTTCCTTTCCGCAACACCATTTTGTTGAGGAGTTCTTGGAGCTGAGAAATTGTGTCCATACCCTTTGGATACACAAAATTCTTGAAATTCTCCATCAAACTCACCACCTCTATCACTTCTAATTTCCTTAATTGTGTCTCTCTTTGATTTTCTAATCTCTTACAAAGCTTTATAAATTCTTGGCATGCATCATTCTTTTTAGCTAAGAACATTACCCAAGTGTACCTAGAGAAGTCATCTACCACCACAAAGGTGTAATGTTTTCCACTTAGACTTGCCGTACCAATATCCCCATACAAATCCATATGAAGCAATTGTAGAGGTTTGGTGGTGGAGATTTCACTTTTGGGCTTGAAGCTTGTTTTAACAAGCTTTGCCTTTTGACAAGTGTCACATAAGCCATGGTTTTCGAAATTTAATTTTGGAAGACCTTGGACTTTTTCATTTTTGCAAATCTTTGAAATTTTTAAAACTAATATGTCCAAGTCGTCTATGCCATAGTTGAGTCAAATCATTTTTGGCAACTAGGCAAGAAACATTTTGTGATATCAAATCATGTGTGCTAAATTTGTAAACATCATTTTTACGTATAGCCTCAAAAACAATCTTATCGTTCTTTTTCACAACACATTTTCTTTTCACAAATTCAATTTGAAAATTAGCATCACATAGTTGGCTAACACTTATCAAATTATACTTAAGCCCTTCTACATATAATACATTATTAATAGTAAAAGAAGAGTTACCAATTTCTCCATGTCCAAGGATTTTGGCTCTCCCATTGCCAAAATGCACCGTTCCACCATCTTGGAGCTTGAGCTTGGTGAACAACGTTTTGTCTCCGGTCATGTGCGTTGAACATCCGCTGTCCATAAGCCATTTGGTTCCTTCTTCTTTGGCTACTCCATTTATCTTGAGAGCCTACAAAACCAAAAGATGTATGCATTGGTACCCTTGATGGTTGGGTCCTTTAGGGTTAGTTTGTCGACCCTTAGGCTTCCAAACATATGTGCTTCCAAATCTAGCTCTACATGCTTTCTTCACATGTCCTAGTTTGTTGCAATGAAAACAAGTGGGTACATGCTTTGGTTTAGAAGGTGATGAATTTTGTTGTGTTTTTCTATTATTTGCCCTTTTTTTAAGGACTTGGGTTTAATAGAAGAAAGTGATGAATTAAATCCTAAACCGGATTTATCATTTCCAATTCTTTGATTTCCAAGTAGTATGTCTAAATTGTTTTTACCATTTGTTAGTCTTTGTAAGTCTAACTTTAGTTTCTCACATTCTTTTCTAATTTCTACATTTTCAAGAGCTACGGTTTTATGCATGGTGAGTATGATGTCATGCTCTTGAAACATCAAAATATTCTTGTCATGCAAGCTCTTATTTTCTAAGATGCATTTCTTGAACTCTTTCTTCAAATGCTTATATTTTAAATTCAATTTTTCAAAGTCATCTTGCAAATCTCCTATTTCATCATGCAAATTTGAAGGATTAGAATTTACCTCAAGATCATCTTCAATTGCCATGAGACAAGTATGTTGAATCTTTGGATTGTCAACTGTTGCAACAAGTCCAACACCTTGATCTTCATCTTCTCCTTCCGATTCCGAAAGGAGATCATCCCACGTGGTTACCTCCGCATTGAGGGCTTTCTTCTTTTGAGGAAAGACCTTCTTCTCTTGCTTTTGCGGCTCTTTTACGTGGCAATCGGCAATGAAATGACCGGGTCGACCACATCTATAGCAATTTTCACTTGCTTCCTTTTCTTTAGATGGTTTTTGAAAAACTTTCTTGCTTGAGCTTTGTTTCTAGTTGCCATTCTTCTAAATTTTCTTACTAGAAGGGCAACTTCCTCATCCGATTCATCGGACTCTACCACCAATCCTTTGTGTGATGTTTGTGTGGGCTTGATAGGGTTCATCCTATTTTGTTCATCAATAAGAATTTCATGAGTAAGAAGATTACCGGATAGCTCATCAAGGGTAAGAGTCTTGAGATTCTTTGATTCGGTGATGGCGGTGACTTTGGGTGTCCATTCTCTTGGCAAAGAGTTGAGGAGTTTTGAGACAAGGTCTTCATTTGAGATTTTCTTGTCCACCATGGAGAGTTGATTCACTATTCGTGTGAATCGATCGATTGTCTCCTCAATCTTTCACCGCTTTTCATTCCGAACATCTCATACTCCTTCATGAGCATGAGTCGTTTGGCCATTCTTACTTGCTCAGTTCCTTCATGTATCATTTCAAGCCTTTTCCATGCCTCATGGGCTGTTTCAAGACCTTGAAGTCTTATGAGCTCGGTGGTGGTGAGAGCACTTGAGAGAATATCAAATGCTTTGCCATTAATGGCAAATTATCTTTTCTTCATCGGTGTAGTCATCCTCATCTTTGAACATTGATTCTCCTTTTGAGTTGGTAATCATAGGAACTTCAATTCCTTTGACAACGGCTCTCCATATATCAAATCCACAGCCTTTCAAATGATTGATCATTCGAAATTTCCACAAAGAATAATTTTGGGCATCAAACATAGGTGCTTTAGTGTTTGATCCGGAAAATAGTGCAGTAGGCTTAGGAGATGAAGTGTGAGATGAAGAGGTTGAGGTTGTGTCATTGCCATGATCTTTAACCTTGCTACTTGCAAAGATAGGCCAAGCAATCAAGGTTAGGCTCTGATACCAATTGTTAGGTCCGAAATACACTCTAGAGGGGGGGTGAATAGAGTGTTTGGCTCTTTTGCGGAATTTTCTGTTTGGCTCAACTCAAAAGATATTCAAAATCAGAGCAAGAATGGGAGATGAGAAGTAATGAATGAGTACACCGGATATAGAGTGGTTCGAATCGTAAATGATTCTACTCCACTACCACTTTGTTCCAAAGTGGATTTTCAACTACTCTTCTTATTATGAACAATAAGAACAACCACAGCAACACTTACACTAACACTTAGTGTAAGCAACAACAAACAACTTCTTGCACAAAACACACTTGTGCAACTACAGCAACTACAGCTCTTAGCAAGAACAACTTCTTGCTTCCTCACAACTTCAACAAAAGTTCCCTCAAGAACTTCTCACAGTGGGTTGAAGAAATATAGTAAGGTTCACACTTTCTCAAGTCTAAGCACAAGCAAGAGATCAAATATTTATGGTTCCTCTTGTGCTTGACTCTCTTTCTCTCAATATACAACAATGAAGAGCAAAGAAAAGCTAAAGCTTTAAGCAAATTTACAAGTATGAGAGAACTATACAACAATGAAAGATGAAGCTAGATGATGTTGAAAGTGTATTGCTTCATCCAAGCCTCTTCTATAGATAAAGTTGACCACGTTTTTGAGGCTCTCCACCAAGTCTTCATCTTCAAAAATGTCAAGAATGTCCAAATAGTCTTTAGCCACCCTATGGAGTGATTTGATCTTGAATAGCCACCCTAGAGAATCTTAGACATGGTTAAAATAGTCAAGGAAGCATGTAGTATGTTGGGTTAAAGTCCACAAGAAATTTGAGCAAGAATGGAGAGAGAAAACATCATAGATCTCCCTTGGATTTTGTTCCAACGTTCAAAAATTTTGACTTCTGGGACGTCGATCGATCTACGTGCCAGATGAGAGATCGATCTCTCAGAATGACGTCGATCTATCGACGTTTGCCTGGCTGAGAGATCGACATCTCTCAGAATGACGTCGATCGATCGAGTCTCCTAGGCTGAGAGATCGACGTCTCTCAGATGTACGTCGATCGATCGACGTACCCTTAGCTGAGAGATCGACGTCTCTCAGATGAATGTCGATCGATCGACGTTCCTTTAGCTAGAGATCGACGTCTCTCAGATGTTACGTCGATCGATCGACGTATGCCTGACTGAGAGATCGATGTATCTCAGATATACGTCGATCGATCCACGTCTCTTAGTTGAGAGATTGACGTGGATCTGAGAGCTCAACATTTACGAAACTTCACATGGATCGATCCATGTGCCTTCCTGAGGCTGATGTATACTTCAAACCGATCCATGAGAGATTTTCGTCTCACAATGTGTTTTCCTTTAATTGCTCAAACTCAAAATGTGAAATTCTATTTTAGCCCTTTTTTAAAAACATCTTTTTAACATCATCAAAACATTTCATAATCAATAATAAACACATGCAAATCAGAAAAGAACCAAGAAAACAAAAACCTTTAAAAAAGAAATTCAGTGAAAGAAAGCATGCGATCACATGCAAGTTTAAAGGAAAGAAACAGGCTGCAAAATTTCGGGAACCAGAGATGGGAAAAAAGAAAATCTTTTAAACCACCTGAAGATCAGATCAAGTTTTGGGTTGATGGGGAGAAATGGTGGGAAATTTAAATAGTAGGAAGCTTAAAGGAAGTTTTCCTGAGGAAAATTAGAAGAAAGAGTAGTCTTTACATTGGCTTATGGGTTTTTCGAGGGAGTTTTTCTGTTGCTACTTCTTCAAGTCTCACACTCTCTGCCTGCCTTGCGTAAAATTACATGTCAAACCCCAGACTATTTGGTCAAGTACACTGATTAAAATTATTAAATTAACAAAACTATGTATTTCTCTTAATTTAGTGCATAAATAATGTAATGAGTTTAGTTTGACGTGAAATTGTTGTATTAAAATTTAAAATAGGTTCATGTTAAATTTGATTAATGGTTGTAACTTTTTGTCCATTTTACTTTACGACATTAAATAACTTTATTTGGTTCAACCATACTTTTTCGTTCCGGGATATTATTAACTTATTTATTTTTTCCAGGTCAAATTTAAATGACCTAAAAGTGGTCTATCCTAAATCATTTCATAGCAGTCTGGTCTTAGTAAAATGTTAAACGCCGTACATTTATCAAACGAAATCTAAAATTCAAATTGAATGAAAAAATTACATTAAATTGCGACATGACGTTTCATTAGATTAAGTGAAATAGTTTCTTAATAATAGAAGGGTAGGATTGAGCTCCAAGAGCATAGTCACAATGTCAATAGTTAATAGTTATTCTTCAATCGCTATACTGATGGTTTGAATTTATCAACTCAACTCATAAAGAAGTCTAGGAATAACTAAGGCGAGGTTCAATTCCATTAAAACACATTTTTTCGATTCGCTGTCAGGGTTATTGCAAGAGGTTCTTACACAAACTTGGACGATATTCGACTATCAGTTTTTGAAAAGAAACATAGACTTGTCTGTTAAAACCAAAAAAACAATATTCAAATTTGGAACAAAAAATAAAAACATCAAGAATAGTCCACAAGTTATTTCAGAATATTCATACTAGTTTTTACACAAAAATTGGTCTTCATGCTGTTTAAAGACAAATAGAAGTCCTTCATCACCCTTTTGTCCTTGTCTATGGAGAACCTGTTTATATCATATGAGCTAAAACTGGGAAATTGAAAGTTTACTCTCAATTTTCCTACTTAACCGAGCAGTTTTTTTTTAAAAAAAAAAATCCCTACGAATAGACATATCTTCACAAAGCTTTAAAACAAAATAAAATATAATTTTCTAAACCATTTGACGAATAAAAACATAAAAAAACTGAGATAAATTAAATAGTTTAGGGTGTGTTTTTTTGTAGTTGTGAATTATGTTACAGTATTTGGACAAATACAACAAATGAAAAAACAAGAGGGGTTTGAAATGTAAATTTGAACACAAGGCAGTTGGAAGCCTACCTTCAAATAGCAACAGAAAAACTTCCCTGCAAAAATCACAAGCCAAAAGCCAAAGAAGACTCTCTCTGTTTTTCATTTCATTTTCCGTCCAAAGATAATTTTTTCGCTGTGCTCTACTCTTCAGGTGGTTGAGGAAGCAAATTCATGGGTTCACTCCGTTTCTTTCCTTTGATCTTGCAAGTCATAATTGGTTTGTTTCCTTTTAATTCTTTCTAAAGGTTTTGGGTCCCAGTATTAGATTTTTCTTGGGGGTTGGTTTCTTTCGTTTTATTGATACTTCTGGATTTGCATGTATTCTTGATTTCATTGGAAGTTAGATTTGATCTTATTCTGTTTGAAGTACTTAAATAGATTTTCCTTGATTTACAGCAACTTTGGATTCCTTTATGTATGCATCTAACTTCTTTTATGCATGGACATTCCACAGCAGCATCACACACAAACAATTATTAATATCGTCCAAATTGTTATCTAGTATACATATATATATATCGGCAAGATTTCAGCCTACACCGTACAGCAAACTTTGACTCATCAAACATATATATATATATATACATATATATATATATACATATATATATATATACATATATATATATATATATTCCGTGCACAAATCGACATCATGTATATGTTCACGTAGAATTCAACAAACTATGTAACTAAAAGTATTCATGCATGATCCTGTTTTTATACGAAAGTAGCATTATAACTTTGCAAAAACATACCAAATATAGCAAGGGTACTTGCCTTTAGTCTCGATTATACGATACAGTAAGAAAATCGGGTTGAAATCGGGTAAAATTTAGCCTCCTCCTCTCCTTATTGCTGGTAGCTGTTGGTTGGGTAAGCAGCAGACAGCTGCCGTTTGAGGGGATTGGGATTTGGGAGGGGCTGGCCGCCTGGGGATAGAGGAATTGTTTGGGATATTATGTGTATATATATATTTATATATATGAGGATGGCATAAAAAAAAAGTGCCCTCACTTCTTTTTTTTTTAAGCTGGCTACGTGGTGGGGAAAGTGGCAGCAACTGGCGCTATTTGCTGGGTGTGGGAAGGGCTGCAGGGTAGGGGAGGAGGAGAATTGGGATGGGAGTAATTTGTGTGTGTATATCTATGTATATATAGACTTAGGTTAAGTAAATATGTATGGTATTTTTCTTAGATATCTTAGGACTTCTCCAATCAATTAGAATTTATCTTAACTTCCTTTTCTTTTCCTATTCTAGTTAGGATATTGTATTTTATTTTATTTATATATGTTATTATTAATTCTTTTTCTTCTTTACCCTTCTTTCCCCACCCCTGTTTCCACCCTTAGCCACCCTCTTCCCTCTCGTTTCCAGCCGCCCTCCCCTCAAACAAACTCATTTACAACAACAACAATCATATCATGTATATCCCAACGACAGCAAAAGCTATCGCAAGGGTTTGGGAAAGGTAAGACGCAGACAAACAATACCTCCATTGCAAGGGATAGAGAGTTTGCTCTCCCTCCCCATCATGCCCACCATGTCTTTCACTCAACACCAACAACCATTACCGGCAGCCACACTCTTTCTTTGCTTCTCCTCTAACAGCCCAAATACAACGCCAAACCCACCGCTTGCTTTTCCTGGAACTGTTGGAAATAATTCAGACAAATTGACTTCTGTACAGCAGTGGTCGAACTGAGCCGAGGTCAGGACCGACCTGAACTTAATAACACTTCAGAACCACTATTCTGTGATGTCAGCCTCCAGCCGAGCTGAACTCGAGATCTTTCATATCAAAATTTCGTGTTAACATCTTCTTGGTATTCAAGATAATGTGACGAGGACTGCCCATGATGAGCATGTCGTCTACATATAGACATACTATCACATAGGCATCTGGTGTGTTCTTGATGTACACTCACTTGTCACACTCGTTGATCCTGAAGCTGTTTAACAACATTGTCTCATCAAACTTCAAATGCCACTGTTTGGGTTCTTGTTTAAATCTGTATAAAGACTTAAGAAGTTTTCACACCTTTTTCTCTTACCCTGGTGCAGCAAACCCTTCAGGTTGCTCCATATAAATTTCTTTTTCTAACTCACCGTTCAGGAAGGCAGTTTTCATATCCATCTAATGGATTTCTAAGTCATAGACTGCATCGATAGCAACTAGCATCCTTACTGAAGTGATTCTAGTTACCGGTGAGTAGGTATCAAAAAAGTCAAAGTGTAGCGCCCCGACCCCGACAGCGGAATCCGAACCGGTACACCCGTCGTAGCTTACTGAGAAGACTACAAGACGTCTCATCTCTCGATTACACATCATCAATGACGCAAGAGAAATAAGTGCGGAAACATATATCTCGTGAATCTAAATCATCAATGCAGTACTTCGAAAGACAAAGTGAATACCAAAAACTGAATATGGTCGCAGCCATCTAAAACCTCAAATGAATTAAGAAACAGAAATAACAGAAACTATCTAATCAATTCTCTCCATCAGATCTAGGCATCCCATTCTGCCCACTCGCCGTCGTCCTCAACAAAAATCATATCGTACTCAGGTTCTCCTGTATCACAAAGGCAGTACCCTTAGCGAAAAACGCTAGCAAGTAACCCGCTTATAAGACATACGGGATCAACACATGGCAAGACATGAGTAATATATAATTCAAGGGAATTGTGGGGCACATGTCTTATAAGCTTTCAAATATATAAGCGAGTAACATAATAAAGCAAGTACTGCAATATACGCGCAAATAACACTTCATTGGCAATCAAATACCATTCACATTCATACCACATTGACTCTCGTGATGCATGTCAAAATATGCATTACACTACACATTCACATATGCATGAACACTTTCTCTTTTTAAAACAGTGCAATGCATGTCATAATGTCCGGTCACATCACATAACTTTATACCCTGTAACGCGCCCCGGCTTATATTTCCATCCCGGTTTACGTTACAGTCTTTTGTGCCCTGCAATGCACCCCGGCTTAAATTTCCATCCCGGTTAACATTGCAGGTCACCTTCGCAAATCTGTGCCGAAGCACCTCTCTTTTCAAATCAATATGCAAATGCAAGTGCCATGATGCAAGACTCCTCGTTTCATTCTCATTTCTCATTCTCGTATGCAATTCACATAAGTAGTTCATGTACACATGCGCAAGTATAAGCACACACAAGTTTTTACTAACTTACACATCATAACTTAGGCTTCAACCATCTCGTCAACACTTAGTTTTGACTCTAAGGTTCACAACCTAAAGCAAGTATCCCTAACCATCCTTCATTGAACTCTCAAACACCTCGTACGTTCATCTCCTAACCCTCCTCAGTCATTCTCATTGAAATGCGATTCGAAACCCCTTTCGAACTCTCCAAATTGATTCACCATCCTAAGTCATGTTCCCGAGACTTAGACTACCTTTAATCAGATCTTAAGAAGTCTCTAAGGTCACCCAAAGACTCCCCGAACTTCCCTCTTCCTTTCTCTATTTCCCCACAAAACTGATGGACATCATCCCCTTACTTCGATCGATCGATGTGACATCATACCTTCACATCGATCGATCGATGTCCATCAGAGTACATCGATCTCTCAGCCTCTTATACATCGATCGATCGATGTCCAACAGGGGACATCGATCTCTCAGCCTTCCCTTACTTCGATCGATCAATGTCCGTCAGGGGACATCGATCTCTCAGCTCACCTATACATCGATCGATCGATGTCCTTCAGAGGACATTGATCTCTGACATCGATCGATCGATGTCAGCGTTTCCTGTGAACTTTGTTCTGCGAATTGCTGCAGAAGATGCAATCCTCAACCAACATTTTTCCCAATTTCCTTCCCCTCATTCCAAGCCTAACTGCGCTAATAGTCCATGCTTATCTCATCAACGCAAAACCTCCACAAACTCATCACGCATTCAAGCCTAGAACGCACACCAATCATCAAAACAACCCGAAAGATCCCACCTTTTCCCATTCCCAACCCTATCCAACAGTGAAGGCACATCGAAAGGGGTTTACGGGGTAGGGATTTGCAGGATTCCACATAATCAACAACAGCGGCAATGCCTTTTCATATACAGCGGCCAAAACTCGCAACCAAAACACATAAATCATAAACAAAGAATCACAAAACGAAACTACTGCATGGTGATTCAATTTGATACCAAAATAGGCCATTTTTCTTTCACAAATCGTAGGAACTTATAAGAAAGTTACTTGCCTTTGATTACTTGAAGGAGAAACGAAGAACGGACGAAGATTGGGTGGATTCCTGAAGAGATTCTTCCTTAGGGTTGTAAGGCTCTCAAAATCGCCTAAGGGGGATGAGGCTGCGTCGACTTCTCTGTGAATGGAGAGGAAACTGACTTTGTCAGTTTAATAGGGAATTAGGGTAAGATTTGATGTTTCTAAATTATATCTATTATCTTATTTATCTTAAAAGATAAACCTTTATTATTTAATTCTAAAATTGAATACCATTTAATTCTAATATTCAATCCTTCATTAATTTCTAATTAATCCTCTTACTTAATGCCTCTTTTTTTCCCGTTGACTATCATTAAACTCCGTTTAATTTCTTCTTCGCCTTTTAATTATCCTACGGAGGGTGCGGTGCATAACATTCCACCCCCCTTACAAAAAGTTTCGTCCTCGAAACTGGCGTACCTTTTTGGAAAAGATGTGGATATAGCTCCTTCATTTGCTCTTCAAGCTCCCACATGGCTTCACGCTCCGTATGGTTACTCCACTGAACTTTGACATACGGAATGACGCGTCGGCGTAGGACTTGATCTTTTCTATCCACAATCTTTTTTGGTTGCTCTTCGTAAGTGACGTCTTCTTTCACATCTAAGGGTGTGCTTCAAGGACATGGCTCGGGTCCGATACGTATTTCCGTAGTTGAGATACGTGAAATACGTTATGGACTTGTGACAAACTCGGAGGTAAGGCTAGTCGGTATGCTCTTTCTCCAACTTTGCCTAGTACTTCGTAAGGGCCTATATATCTAGGGCTTAACTTGCCCTTCACTCCGAATCTTGCAACTCCCTTGGTAGGTGAAACTCTTAAATAAACCTTCTCACCCTCCTCAAACTCCAAGGGTCGCCTCTTTGTGTCAGCCCAACTCTTATTGCGGTCTTGTGCCACCTTGAGTTTCTCTCTTATCATCTTGACCTTTTCCACTGTTTGCTCAACCAACTCGGGTGCAGTGATCATCCTTTCTCCGACTTCGTCCCAACAAACCGGGGACCTGCACTTGCGTCCGTACAATGCTTCAAATGGTGCCATGCCAATTGCACTGTGATAGCTATTCTTGTACGAAAACTCCATCAACTTCAGCATGCTGTCCCAGTTTCCTTTGAAGTCCAAGGCGCATGCTCTCAACATGTCTTCCAATGTTTGAATGGTTCTCTCGGATTGCCCATCCGTTTGTGGGTGGTAAGCAGTACTCATCATTAACTCCGTACCCATAGCTTTCTGGAATGCCCTCCAAAACTTAGAGGTAAACTTGGGATCGCGGTCTGATACAATACTGATAGGGACTCCGTGTAAACTCACAATGTTATCCACGTAGGTGTTGGATAGTTTCTCATAAGAGGTACCGTGTGGCATGGCGATGAAATGGACTGTCTTCGTCAAGCGGTCTACAATCACCCAGATCATCTCATTTCCATTTCTGGTCTTGGGTAGTCCCATCACAAAGTCCATAGTTACGTGTTCCTATTTCCACTCTGGAATTTCTAGTGGTTTCATCAAACCACCAGGTCGTTGATGTTCAGCTTTGACTTGTTGGCAAATCAAACACCTTTCGACATATGCTGCTATAGATCTCTTCATCCCTATCCACCAATAGTTTCTTTTAAGGTCCTTATACATCTTAGTACTCCCGGGGTGGATAGATAACCTTGAGTTATGAGCTTCGTTTAGCAACTCCTTACGAAGCTCATCATTGTTAGGTACACACAACCTATTTTGGAACCATAAACTTCCATCTCCTTGCAACTGGAAGTCTTTTACTGGTCCCGCAGCTAGTTTATCACGGATTTCTCTTAGCGCTGCGTCTCCATACTGCGCCTCTTTGATCCTGTCCACCAAGTCTGGACTGATGGATAAAACCGTTAAAACATTCGCCACTGAGTCCACCACTTCGAGATCAAACTCCTCAATCTCCCTTTCCAATGGAGACTGTCTTGCGTGGCTAGACTTCCTGCTCAATGCGTCCGCCACTCTGTTGGCCTTACCCGGATGATAGTTGATGGTTAGATCATAATCCTTAAGTAGCTCCAACCATCTTCTCTGTCGCATATTTAACTCCTTCTGCGAGAATAGGTACTTTAAACTCTTATGATCAGTGAACACGGCACATTTCTCTCCATATAAATAGTGTCTCCAGATCTTGAGAGCAAATACCACAGCTGCGAGTTCCAAGTCATGCGTCGGGTAATTCTGCTCATATGGTTTCAACTGTCTTGACGCGTACGAAATAACTCGTTCATTTTGCATCAAGACACACCCTATAAACAGAAAGTTAATTCAGGACTAGCATAAGTATATACAATGCATTAATTGTAATGATGTACATACATAGTCCTTTCTTGGACGCGTCACTATAGATCACGAAACCGTCGGTGCCGGAGGGTTGTGCCAACACCGGGGCTATGGTCAATCTCTTCTTGAGCTCGGTAAAGCTCTGCTCGCATTCGGCAGTCCATTCGAACTTGGTCTTCTTCTGTGTAAGTCGGCTCAATGGAACTGCTATTGTTGAGAAACTCTCAACAAACTTTCTATAGTAGCCTGCCAAGCCTAGGAAGCTTCTTACTTCAGTCACGTTGGTAGGTCTTGGCCACTCTGTGATGGCTTCTATCTTCTTAGGGTCTACCGAGATCCCATCCTCAGAAATCACATGGCCGAGAAAGGCTACACTCCTTAGCCAAAATTCACACTTGCTGAATTTGGCATAAAGCTTTTGTTGCCTCAAAATTTGCAACACCACTCTTAAGTGTTCGGCGTGGGCTTGCTCGTCGGGGGAGGAGACCAAAATGTCATCGATGAACACTACTACGAATTGGTCCAACTGCTCTCGAAACACGGTGTTCATCAAGTCCATGAAGGCCGCTGGGGCATTAGTTAATCCAAAAGGCATCACTAAAAATTCATAATGCCCGTATCGAGTCTGGAAAGCGGTCTTAGGAACGTCTCCCGCTTTCACAAGCAACTGATGGTACCTTTGACGAAGGTCGATCTTTGAAAACCAGCGAGCTCCCTTTAACTGATCAAATAAATCCTCGATCCTTGGCAGGGGATATTTGTTCTTGATGGCAATCTTATTCAGCTCACGGTAATCAATACACAATCTCATGCTGCCATCCTTCTTCTTTACAAATAGAACTGGAGCTCCCCACGGTGATACACTGGGGCGAATTAACGTTTTGTCCAACAACTCCTGAGGTTGCCCCTTTAGCTCCTTAAGTTCAGCTGGAGCCATTCTGTAGGGTGCCTTGGATATAGGCTCGGCTCCAGGTATCAAGTTAATCTCGAACTACACTTCTCTCGATGGCGAAACTCCCGGTAAATCATCCGAAAATACGTCCTTAAATTCATTGATCACCGGTATTTGATCCATGGAGGGAACTTCTTGCTGAGCATCTACAGCATACACCATATATCCCTCTGCTCCTTTTTGCAAAGCCTTAAAGGCCTTAATCGCCGTCATGTATATCTTCTTTGGAGCTTTAGTTATCTTGACATTTCCTTGTACCGTGATGTCATTCATCTCAGGGTCCTTGAGGGTCACTTGCTTAAGTTTACAATCGATATTGGCATGATTCTTGGTCAGCCAATCCATGCCCAATATTATATCAAAGTCCTTCATCGGGATTGGGACTAAGGTCACCGAGAATATCTTTCCATCCAACTCCAACTCACAATCTTTGTACTGGTGGTGAGAAACCAGTACTTGCTCGCCTGCTGCCTGCACCCTAAATGGGTTCACAAGCCATTCGGGTAAACAGTCGAGCCCTTTGGCGAATCGTTTAGAAATGAAGGAGTGACTAGCTCCACTATCAAATAACACGTTGGCGGGTACTTTGTTAACTAAAATCACACCTAATCACAAGAGGGTAACACACAAAGGTTTCACATAAAACACATTTTATCATCAACTTAAAAGACTAAAATTCAACTTAAATTACTATTATTTAACTTAGGTCATACCTGTCACCACATTTGCGTCCTCGTGGACTTCAGCGTCTGTCATGGCGTGGACTCTGGCATTGGGCCTGCCTTTCTGCTGTTGGGCTGGCCCTGCTCCTGCTTGTGGCTTAGGGTTCCATTCAGGACAGTCCCTGATCCTATGACCTGACTTTCCACATCTGAAGCACGCACCTGTTATTTTCCAACATTCGCCCACGTGTCTTTTATGACAGTGTGGGCATTCTGCAGGTGCTTGACGATCAGGTTGGTTTGGCTGCGGTGCCCTTTGAACTGGCCCCGCTTGGCCTTTTCTGGGGATCTTGACCCAACGTCCGGGTCCACTTCCACTTTGCTCCACCCTTGGCCTCTTGCTCGATTCTTCCCGAGCCTCTCTTTGTTGTGACCTACGCATGTCACTCTCCACCTGGTAACATGCGTCTAGCATTTCTTCAAATGTTTTCAGACTTGACCCCGCTATAGCCGTCCGTATGCGGGGGTTCAGACCCTCTTCAAATTTCAGCATTTTCATCCGATTATTTTCCAATACCAAGGGTGTGAATTTGCCCAAGGCATGGAACCTGTCAGCGTAATCGGAAACCGTCATCCTCCCTTGCTCAAACTTGTCAAACTGCCTCATCTTCTCCAAAATGGCAGTCTCAGGCACATAGTAATCTTTATAAGCCTGTACAAATTGTCTCCACAGAATCGGAGGAGTCATCTTGGGCAGAATGCCATTCCACCATGCGTTGGCTCTGCCATTCAGAAATGGCGTGGCTACATCCACCTTTAGATCTTCAGGCACTTGCACAAGCCTGAAACATTTTTCCACTTCGTCTAACCAGAACCCAGCCACCTCTGGGTCAGTGGTCCCTTCAAAGTTTGGGACATGCATCTTGCGCATTTCCCCAATATAGTACCTGATGCCTTGTTGGGGAGGTGGTGGAGGAGGTTGTTGTGGTTGTTGCTGCTGCTGAGCAACCCCTTGTGCTATCACTGTGATAGCATCAATCAGTGCTTGGGGTACTAGAACTGGAGGTGGTGGTGGTGGGTCATTGTTCACATTGCCACAATTTCCTTGGTTGTCACGTCTAGGAGGCATTTTCTGCAAGGTCACGTTTATTAGTATCTAGCAGTTTAGAAATAAATCAGTGTTTGAGATCCATAACGTGTACAAGATGGTGTTTACGAACTAAAATAATTAACATTTATTGCTTACACTTAATCGCGCTCGTACACACACCCATCCTAATCAAACTTAAATCTAAGATTACATACTTAGACTTAAAGATCAACTTAAGGTGAAAATCATAACTTAAGACTCTACATGTCATAACCTAGGTCTCCGAGGTAGATCTGAAGCCTAGGCTCTGATACCACCTGTAGCGCCCCGACCCGGACAGCGGAATCCGAACCGGTACACCCGTCGTAGCTTACTGAGAAGACTACAAGACGTCTCATCTCTCGATTATACATCATCAATGACGCAAGAGAAATAAGTGCAGAAACATATATCTCGTGAATCTAAATCATCAATGCAGTACTTCGAAAGACAAAGTGAATACCAAAAACTGAATATGGTCGCAGCCATCTAAAACCTCAAATGAATTAAGAAACAGAAATAACAGAAACTATCTAATCAATTCTCTCCATCAGATCTAGGCATCCCATTCTGCCCACTCGCCGTCGACCTCAACAAAAATCATATCGTACTCAGGTTCTCCTGTATCACAAAGGCAATACCCTTAGCGAAAAACGCTAGCAAGTAACCCGCTTATAAGACATACGGGATCAACACATGGCAAGACATGAGTAATATATAATTCAAGGGAATTGTGGGGCACATGTCTTGTAAGCTTTCAAATATATAAGCGAGTAACATAATAAAGCAAGTACAGCAATATATGCGCAAATAACACTTCTTTGGCAATCAAATACCACTCACATTCATACCACATTGACTCTCGTGATGCATGTCAAAATATGCACTACACTACACATTCACATATGCATGAACACTTTCTCTTTTTAAAACAGTGCAATGCATGTCATAATGTCCGGTCACATCACATAACTTTATACCTTGTAATGCGCCCCGGCTTATATTTCCATCCCGGTTTACGTTACAGCCAACTTTATACCCTGTAATGCACCTCGGCTTATATTTCCATCCCGATTAGCATTACAGACAACTTTATACCCTGTAACGCACTCTGGCTTATATTTCCATCCCGGTTTACGTTACAGTCTTTTGTGCCCTGCAATGCACCCCGGCTTAAATTTCCATCCCGGTTAACATTGCAGGTCACCTTCGCAAATCTGTGCCGAAGCACCTCTCTTTTCAAATCAATATGCAAATGCAAGTGCCATGATGCAAGACTCCTCGTTTCATTCTCATTTCTCATTCTCGTATGCAATTCACATAAGTAGTTCATGTACACATGCGCAAGTATAAGCACACACAAGTTTTTACTAACTTACACATCATAACTTAGGCTTCAACCATCTCGTCAACACTTAGTTTTGACTCTAAGGTTCACAACCTAAAGCAAGTATCCCTAACCATCCTTCATTGAACTCTCAAACACCTCGTACGTTCATCTCCTAACCCTCCTCAGTCATTCTCATTGAAATGCGATTCGAAAACCCCTTTCGAACTCTCCAAATTGATTCACCATCCTAAGTCATGTTCCCGAGACTTAGACTACCTTTAATCAGATCTTAAGAAGTCTCTAAGGTCACCCAAGACTCCCCGAACTTCCCTCTTCCTTCCTCTATTTCCCCACAAAACTGATGGACATCATCCCCTTACTTCGATCGATCGATGTGACATCATACCCTCACATCGATCGATCGATGTCCATCAGAGTACATCGATCTCTCAGCCTCTTATACATCGATCGATCGATGTCCAACAGGGGACATCGATCTCTCAGCCTTCCCTTACTTCGATCGATCGATGTCCATCAGGGGACATCGATCTCTCAGCTCACCTATACATCGATTGATCGATGTCCTTCAGAGGACATCGATCTCTGACATCGATCGATCGATGTCAGCGTTTCCTGTGAACTTTGTTCTGCGAATTGCTGCAGAAGATGCAATCCTCAACCAACGTTTTCCCTAATTTCCTTCCCCTCATTCCAAGCCTAACTGCGCTAATAGTCCATGCTTATCTCATCAACGCAAAACCTCCACAAACTCATCACGCATTCAAGCCTAGAACGCACACCAATCATCAAAACAACCCGAAAGATCCCACCTTTTCCCATTCCCAACCCTATCCAACAATGAAGGCATCGAAAGGGGTTTACGGGGTAGGGATTTGCAGGATTCCACATAATCAACAACAACGGCAATGCCTTTTCATATACAGCGGCCAAAACTCGCAACCAAAACACATAAATCATAAACAAAGAATCACAAAATGAAACTACTGCATGGTGATCCAATTTGATACCAAAATAGGCCATTTTTCTTTCACAAATCATAGGAACTTATAAGAAAGTTACTTGCCTTTGATTACTTGAAGGAGAAACGAAGAACGGACGAAGATTGGGTGGATTCCTGAAGAGATTCTTCCTTAGGGTTGTAAGGCTCTCAAAATCGCCTAAGGGGGATGAGGCTGCGTCGACTTCTCTGTGAATGGAGAGGAAACTGACGTTGTCAGTTTAATAGGGAATTAGGGTAAGATTTGATGTTTCTAAATTATATCTATTATCTTATTTATCTTAAAAGATAAACCTTTATTATTTAATTCTAAAATTGAATACCATTTAATTCTAATATTCTATCCTTCATTAATTTCGAATTAATCCTCTTACTTAATGCCTCTTTTATTCCCGTTGACTATCATTAAACTCCGTTTAATTCCTTCTTCGCCTTTTAATTATCCTACGGAGGGTGCGGGGTATAACACAAAGCCTTCCTTTTGTCAATAGCATTTAGCTACCAATCGGGCCTTGTACTTATCAATAGACCAATCCACTTTCAATTTTTTCTTAAAGATCCACTTGCATCCCAGTGGTTTATTTCCTGGTGGAAGATCAACCAACTCCCAAGTGTGATTTTGAAGAATCAATTCTATTTCATTGTTTACTGCCTCTTTCCAGAAAGGGGCTTCTGGAGTTGGCATAGCTTCAGAAAAGGTTCTTGGATGGTCTTCTACCAAATATGTATGAAAATCTGGTCCAAATGATGTTGGGATTCTTGCTCGTTTGCTTTGACGCGGTTCCTCAATTTCTTGAGGGGTCGTCTCACGCAATCGCTTACTAGTGCTTGTTTCTTCATTGTTTTTGTCTTTCTTTGGAAAGACATCTTCAAAGAACACCGTATTTCTTGATTCCATAACAACATTCTCATGTATGTCAGGAATGTCTGACTTTTGCACCAAGAATCGATATACATTACTGTTAGTTGCATATCCTATGAATATGAAATCAATTGTTTTAGCCCCAATTCTTATTTGTCTTGGTTTGGGTACTGCAACTTTTGCCAGATACCCCCACACTTTCAGATATTTGTAGCTAGGCTTATGGCCTTTCTAAAGCTCGTATGGGGTTTCATCCATCTTCTTAGATGGAATTCTATTTAAAATAATGTTGGCTGAGAGAATTGTTTGCCCCCACAAGTTCTGAGGTAATCCCAAACTTATCAACAAAGCATTCATCATCTCCTTAAGAGTATGGTTTTTGTGTTCAGCAATACTATTCGATTGAGGTGGATATGATGCAGTCGTTTGATGAACAATGCCATGTTCAAAACAGAATTCATTAAACGGTGTGTCATATTCGCCACCTCTATCACTACGAATTGATTTAATTCGTTTGCTAAGTTGATTTTCAACTTCATTTTTATAGTCTTTGAAAGCATCAAGAGTCTCGTCTTTGCTACTTAGAAAATAGACATAACAGTATCGTGTACAATCGTCGATAAAATTTACAAAGTACTTTTAACCCCCTCTTGTTTGCACAAATTTTAAATCACACACATCAGTATAAATTAAACCCAAAGGTTCAATGTTCCTTTGTATTGAAGGAAATGACGCCTTTGTCATTTTTGCTTCAACACACACTTGGCATTTTCCTTTATTAATGTTCATTTTGCGTAATAAGTCAAGATTTATCATTCTTTAATTGACTTATAATTAACATGACCCAAACGAAAATTCCATAAACAAGAAGATTCAAGCATATAAGCAGAAGTAGGAGCATTCTTATTAGCCTCCTTGAGCGAAACTTTCTTGGGTAAAACAGTCATCACACTAAGTTTAAATATGTTGTCCATCAAGTACCCCCTTCCTAGAAATATCTCATTCTTACTCAGAATAAATTTATTACAATCAAATACTAGTCTAAATCCATGAATGACTAGTAAAGCTCAAGAAACTAAGTTCTTGAGAATGTCAGAAACATGCAGTACAGCTCGCAGAGTCAGTTCCTTTCCTGAAGTCATCTTCAGAATCACGTTGCCCGAACCTTCAATCTTCGAGCTATCGGAGTTCCCCATGTACAACTTTTTATTATTCTGCGCCGGAGAATAATCTCTCAACATTGCCCTGTTGGCACATACGTGTCGAGTGGCTCCAGTGTCCACCCACCATTCACGAGGATTTACCACTGTGTTGCACTCAGAAACAACAACGCACAAATCCAAATCATTCATCTGGCTGACAAGGTTGGCTTTCGCTTTTTCCTACTTTTTCTTGGGATTACGGCAGTCGACACTGCGGTGCCCCTGAATTCCACAGTTATAACATTTTTCTGTGAACTTTTTGATAATTTTCTTGCCTTTAGGGTTCACTCCAACATGATTTACCTTTTTCTTTTTCGTCGCCTCTGCGATGTGAGCCTTGGCTTGACCAGAACTCGAACTTGGCTTTCTTTCGGACCTGCGGTTTTCCTCCTCTATACGGAGTCGAACAATCAGATCCTTCAAAATCATCTACTTTCGTTTGCGTTTGAGATAGTTTCTAAATTCCCTCCACGAAAGAGGTAGCTTCTCAATCACAGACACCACTATGAAAGATTCACTGAGTGACATGCCCTTTTCTTCCATTTCGGACACTAACATCTGGAGTTCCTCAATTTGAGAAACAACAGTTTTGGAGTCTGACATTTTAAAGTCAAGAAATTTGACAACGACAAACTTCTTTGTACCGGCATCCTCTGTGCGGTATTTCTTATCTAAGGCCATCCATAATGACTTTGCAGTTTTATAAGTACAATACAGTCCGTACAACGAATTATCTAAACAACTCAAAATATGACTTAAGCATACATAATTTTAAAATTTCATGCTTCATCCATCAAGTTGTTCTGCATGTTCAAATTCGGATCTTCAATCGGAACCACCTCTAAAGGATCCTCGGTGAGCATCTTTGCCAAGCCCAACGTTGTCAAGAAAAACAACATCTTTTGCTGCCAACGTTTGAAGAAACTGCCTCTAAACTTCTCAGGCTTCTCGGTCTGTCCAGCAGCAGGAACAGGTGTAGCAATGGATGCAGCAACAGTAGGTTTCGACTGGAACAGTATTGTTCTGTTCCTGAGAGCCGACGTGCACAGCATTGATCGAACTAGAGCTTTCGTTCTCCATCACGTTTCTGACAAAAGAAACACACTGGAATCAGTACAGAATCAAACGATAACGTCTTAAGAATTATTGGAAATAATTCAGAAAAATTTACTTCTGTATAGCAGTGGCCGAACTGAGTCTAGGTCATGGCCGACCTGAACTTAATAACACTTCAGAACCACTATTCTGTGTTGTCAGCCTCCAGCTGAGCTGAACTCAAGAGTCTGATCAGGAAAATCAAATCAGTATAGTTAGCGCAATTGTATTTGCGTTCTGGGTTGATTGTCGGCCTGCCGACCTCGGCACCTCGGCACAATAACCAGGAGGTGCGTTCAGCCACTTCTGCTAAGTAGAGCTCAGCACGACAGAGCTCAGAATTGCGAATGTCCTCAGCTAAATAGCAGAGCTCAGCACAAAGCAGAGCTCAGCAAACAATTCCTCATAACAAGGAATGTTCTTAGTGCAACAACAGAGCTCGGCACAAAGTAGAGCTTGGCAGAGCAACACTGTGTACCAACAGTGCTGCATTCTCCCACAGATAGTTGAGCTCGGCAGAAAGCAAAGTTCCGCCTCGGCAATAACCTTCTCAGCTCAGCAGAGCTGAGATCCGAGGTGAGTCCAGGACTCTGTCCTTAAGACGTTATTGCTTCGATACACTGTGCCCAACAAGAGGAGCAACCGTCTTCCAGGATACAACGGAGACCAGTTCAGACGAGCGGCACTGCAGCTGAACTCAACGAACCTTCAAGAATGTCCTACTTTCTTAGATATAACGCAGCAGATGTGTATGCAGTATGCAGAAGGAGTGTAGGCAGCAGGAGTATGTAGTATGCAGCAGAGGAAGGAAGAAGAAAACTTCGGCGTATCGTTTTCTATGCCTGTTTAGAGGCAGCGGTTTATAGAGGGGAAATGCTTGGAGGCTACAGCAACTGCACAGCCACGATCACCCATTATCCCACAACCCACGATCTGCGCCAATGTCCCCCAGTTCTCCTCCCATGATCAGAGGCTGGTTCAGATTAATATGGGTTGTTAGATCATAGGATCAAATCACAGTCGTAGGATCAAGTAAATTATTTCTGAAAAAATTTAAAAGAAATTTCTCCAAAATTATAGCAGCTACGGGCAAAGCAAAGCAGAGCCGAGCTGGACAGCAGCCTCAGCATCTTCCCTACGGTCACATTTCCTTTGGCACATCTAAAGTGTTTAATACTATATTTGGTGGCAATTTTCAATCAATTTGACCAATGTGGTATATATTTTGGAAAACAGTGATATGTTCAACATTTTCCATTTTTTTCAACCACCTTAACTCTTACTTTGAGCATTAATTTTTCATTCATCCGGTATTGGAATTGAATGATTTAAAAGACTAAAATCATCTATTTATTGTGTAGATAATTTAGGACTAATTAGTTTTCGTTTTTGATTAATGGACACTAATCATAATTAAGCTCAAAGTATGTTGCTCGCCTATTTTGGATAAATTCATTTCCAAAAATTTTCCCAACAGGAACTCACCCTCATACTTTAAATCCCATTTCTCTAAACAAATTTTGTTTGTTTAGATTCGTGTAAGTTACAGTTTTTCATATAAAAGCACTTAAATTAGCATCCCCCAATAAACACATCCAACTTTGGGGTAGAGGGAGAGGAAAAAACACATATCAAAAGTCATAAACCTCAAGTAGTTTCAAAACAATTACTAATATATTCCGCCTCAAAATGCAAATGAAGGTCCCAACACGAACGTCGTGCCTCACTTTATGTTTTGGAATAATTGAACAATCAAGCTCTTCTATTCAAAGAAACTGTCATCACTACATTGTCTAATATAAAACGACATCATTTTATGTTACAAACAAAGGAAATGCCAGATGACCGGTGGTGAATGTATACAAAACAGCTGGCCCCAATGTATATCAGTCTCTTATCTTTTATTCTGATTAAAGAAAACATCAGACAATAATCATCAATATGTCTAGATGTTACCACAAGAAAATTTAGCAATTAAAACAATACCAAAACGAGAGAAATATGCACCTATTTTTTTTCCGGCGAATACTCGAAATCTCTTTTTTTCTTCTCCTAATCTCGGCCTACTTGTGCTTGAAAAGAATAAACTATTATTTATTTGTTTTTTCAATTGAACAGCGGCTGACTTTAAAAAAAAAAAGAGGGGGGCTTTAAAATTTTTGTTTCTTTGTATGTGAGGGCTGTAGGCGGCAGATGCTTGGGATAGAGTGTGAAATTTGTGCTGTGTGGTATGTGTTTATAGAGTAGGATAGGTATATGATAGATATTAGGTTTTTCTATTTGGTTAAGGTTTAAGTTTTCTAAAACATATTTAATTTTAATTGTTTAATTTTATCTCTATCTTTTATTAATTGCTAACTATTAATTATCATATATATAATTTAAAAGAAGTATGGCTGTAACAGAACTTCTCTGTTAGTTGTCCTCTTGTATCTATGCCTTCGCCATGATAAAAATATAAAACAGAGCTTATCCTTCACTTACTATACTCTCCCTTTTAAATCAGTGATATAATTACTCAATGATAAACTAAGTAATTTTAAACACAACACTTATACTCAAGTGTGATATACTTTTTCTTTATAGTATTTCTTCTTGGAAGTTTCTTTCTTTTAAACACAAGGAGTTCCGATATTTAATTGATTGAATACAAATGCAACAATAACATTATCGCATTGTCCTAGAGGTTCCAGCCTATGATGAGCTATAGGGGTTGGATGTACGCAACCATACACATGTGTTAGAAACACACAGAAGTTGTATCCCGATGACCCATAATGAAAATTGCGTCAAGCTATGTCAATCAACTGCTACTTCACAATATAAGAAACACAAATAATTTAGTGAGTCATTTTAATTTATTCATTCATATTCCAAAGTCAAGAAAAAGTGTTTCACTGACTCCAATAGAAATAAAAACAATTGATTGAATACAAATAAAAATGGCATTAGGAGTTAGCCATTGATATAAAATATTTATATAAATGCGTATAGTTTGACGGGACAAGTCAAAGCTTGTTTGATAACACAAGGATTTGTTACTAATTTAAGACTCAGTTAATACATTGATCTCTAAAATATTGCGTCATGCTCTTGACATTGTGTGAAAGAAACGGGTATTTCTCTCACCCTGAGTTATCCACTTCAATTTGGATTTCTGCCACCAGAATAATTCCTCCTGCTTCAAAATAGTGGATAATTCCTCAGACAGTTTCTTCTCCAACTTGTTTAGAAAGTTGGATGGACGATCGTATAATGCCTGCTGAAGACCAGAGAGCCAGGCAATGCATTTCTGTTTTTGTTTGGCAATACTTCCAAAAACATTCTGACTCCACCAGTTCAATTTTGTAGTGCAAGTAGCAAGGGCGTCCTTTATGTGTATCCCCGAATCTTCCCAACTATTGACTAGAAAAGTTCGAAATTCCTCATGCTCGAGCCAACAGGTTTGGAATTTGAAGTGCCTTTGGACGCGGGGGAGATATATTCATTCATATTCCAAAGTCAAGAAAAATTGTTTCACTAATTCCATTAGAAATGGAAACAATTGATTGAATACAAATAAAAATGGTATTAGGAGTTAGCCATTGATATAAAATATTTATATAAATGCGTATAGTTTGATGGGACAAGTCAAAGCTTGTTTGATAACACAAGGATTTGTTACTAATTTAAGACTCAGTTAATACATTGATCTCTAAAATATTGCGTCATGCTCTTGACATTAGTAAATATTAATGAGGGGTAGTGGATGGTTTTTTTGTTTATTATAGCACATAGTAATTTCAGTGGATTATGCACTTTAATTATAAGTTCTTAAGTACAATATTTAACTAACTTTAAAGTTTAACGTACACATTAACCGACATGCGAATTTTATAAGGATATGGCGGTATGTGATTTTTCCGAGGATATTATTCCTCTGGGTGGAAGTTAACTTCTTATGAAAAGTTGAAAAATCTTTTATTTGCTTTTCTTTATTTGAGAAATTCAACAAAATAATTTTTTTGCTCATTAACAACTACACGGAGAAATGCAGCGAGCTGGCTTCATCCAAGAACTGATCTTGTCGATAATCTTCTAGTTCATAGTGCGCTCTTACACGATGTAGCACTACCAAGAGAGAGAACTGCTTGAATCATTGCAGCCCAAGTTAGCTATCTTAGGGAATCACATGTTGTGTGCAGAGAGCATAAGGCGTCATCAATTGTCCAAAGCTTAGTAGGGTGCCGGCGTTTCTTGAATGGCAGAAGTATGATTATGGCTAGTTCATGTTTATAGTATGTAACTATTAAATGGGTGTTTTTAAAATGTACCATTTACTCTTAAGATTTCTTAATGAATCATCATTTGTACTTCCTCTTTCTTTATGAAAACAAGACTACATGGGAGTGACGAGATTAAAAAGACGTTTCCGATGCATTAGCCTCCCGCATTTACGAAGGGTCTGGGGAGGGGGCGGAGCGTTTCGTGATCTGATCTACACAGACTTACCCTAGGAGGGGTCGGATCGTTTCACGATCTGATCTACACAGTCATACCCTACACTTTTGTGTAAAAGGTTGTTTCTGTGTCTCGAACTCGTGAACTCAAGGTCACAAAGCAGTACCAGTTGCTCCAAGGCATTCAATCGAGGGGGTTATGAGATTATAGTCATTAAACCTGGTTCAGTCTTTGATCAGGTAAGCATACGGGGGGTCAATGATTCATGTCTGTGGTCACCGGTCCAGCTGTTAGGTTTTTTATATAATAACAAGATATTGTAGCTGTTTAATAAAGTTGGCTAGGCTAGTGGTATAAAATTGAGCTTACTTACTACTATCATCATCATCATCATCCGTACCCAGTATATCCCAACAATAGCAAAAGCTATCGCTAGGATTTGGGAGGGTAAGTGGTAGGCAAACAATACCTCTGTCCCAAGGGATAGAAAGTCTGCTATGTAAAGTGTAAAAAATCCAAACCTATATGTTATGAGTTATTATACCAAAGAACAAAACTGTTAAACTCCTTAAAAGAGTTCATTTTCATTGATTCATTTGTTTGTAAAATAATACCACACTTACTACCATGTAAAGTGTAAGAAATCTAAACCTACATGTTCTGAGTTATTATACCAAAGAGCAAAAATGTTAAGCTCTGTAAAAGAGTTCGTTTTCATTGATTCATTTGTTTGTACAAAGACCTATCTATATTACATCTCTTATGTTAATTATGGTAAAAGTAAATATAACGAATAAGAATCATCATCATCCGGACCCAGTATATCCCAACGACAGCAAAAGCTATCGTTAAGGTCTGGAGAGGGTAAGTAGTAGGAAGACAATACCTCTATCCCAAAGGATAGAGAGTCTGCTTCCAGTGAGACCTCCGGTTCTATATGTACCTGCATAAATGACATGATAGTACAGATATATTGTGCTAGTGTATTAGTGAGGAAATTCAAGAAATACAAAGAAAGGACTTTCGATATTAAAATACACATCACGTGTATATGTACATGTAATGTAAAACAACGGTATAACATACGCAACCAAGTGGAAAGTCAACCTAAAGCGTAGATAGTGTCTACGCCTATCTATGTTCCTAAATATACTCTAAAGTGTATCTATATATGACCTATACCTTATTAACCTTAATCTTATGTCTCCAGGACCTCCTATCCTGGACCATGTCCTCAGAGAGGTGCAAATCTAGTAGGTCGTGCCTTATCTGCTCATTCTAAGTCAGTTTAGGTCTGCCTTTACTCCTGTTCCCCTCTACAATGAGGCTTTCAATTGCTCTGACCGACGCCGTTGTCTGTCTCCACTTGACATGCCCAAACCATCTCATTCTGCCTTCCCTTATCTTATTTGCTATACTAGCCACGCCTAACCTTTCTCGAAACACCTCGTTTCTGACCCGGTCTAGCCTTGTATGCCCACACATCAATGTCGTCATATCATCTATCACTCACTTTCAAGTTGAGCTGTGAAATCTCTGATGTCTAACTTGTAAAATGTTGACTAAGATATCCTTTCAGTGACTGCCTTTGCGATGATGCATGCAAACTGATCTTCAGATAGTACGAATGGAAAA
>AP025062.1:20372381-20430158 GCA_036186865.1 Eustoma russellianum | reverse complement strand
GGGTCTGCCTTTACTCCTGTTCCCCTCTACAATGAGGCTTTCAATTGCTCTGACCGACGCCGTTGTCTGTCTCCACTTGACATGCCCAAACCATCTCATTCTGCCTTCCCTTATCTTATTTGCTATACTAGCCACGCCTAACCTTTCTCGAAACACCTCGTTTCTGACCCGGTCTAGCCTTGTATGCCCACACATCAATGTCGTCATATCATCTATCACTCACTTTCAAGTTGAGCTGTGAAATCTCTGATGTCTAACTTGTAAAATGTTGACTAAGATATCCTTTCAGTGACTGCCTTTGCGATGATGCATGCAAACTGATCTTCAGATAGTACGAATGGAAAATCTACATCCTCTTTATCAAATTTTGTTATAAAGTGTTGATTCACCTCTACATGTTATGTCCCATCATATTATAACGGATTTTAAGATATACAGATTGTCACCTTATTGTCGCGCGTCAACTGAGCTGAAGCCTTGAGTGGAAAACCAATTACACTCTTTATCCATAGAACTGTCATTATTCTTCTTGCAATGCCTCTGAATTTTGCCCCAGCACTGAATAAAGCTACAACCTTCTTTTTTTTACGTCTCCATGTTACCAAGTTTTCACCTACCAAAGCAAAGTATCCTGAAGTGGATCGTCTATCTTTTAGGTTACAAGCCCAATCATCATCAATAAAGACTTCAATATCTACGTGTCTATTCCTCTGAAGGTAATGCTCATGTCTGGTGTGTCTTTCAAGTATCTTATTTCTCTTTGGACTTTCAGCTCATTTGACCATTAGTGTTTTCAATATACGTGCACCCTATATATATTTTTTTTGGTGAAGGACGGGCAGTACCGTCCGGTTGTTTTATTAAATATATACCCTCACTTGTGGCGGAAGAATACCGTGGTTACATGAATAGCCCTATCTACGGTGGGAGACTCTCCCAAACCAAACAAAACATAATAGTAATTACATACCAAACGTGACAAATATTAGCTAAAAGTAATGATAAAATTGAAAATGTAATGACTTTACATGGGAATATAATGTACGCGTAAACCACATAGCTTGCGCCTGTGTAATCTTTTTCTTCCTTGCCAATCCAAGCCTCCAGCCATGATATATGTCGTTGGTTGTCCGAGAATGCGTCAGGCAGAATTTGTTGAAGCCATAAAGAAAGCACAATGATTACAGTATATTTGATCTTTAATGAATAGAGGAATATGGACAACATGTACATACCTTCGTTGCCTGCTTTCAGCATGAACGCAGGCAACCACAGTAGATACAAAGTCAATAGCCTTGCGCCATGTTCTACACTTTTGTCCAGAATCGAGCAGATGTCATTCTCAGCCAAATCAAAGAGAAAATTGTTACATCATTTATATAGTAAGAGAAGATGGTAGTAAAGTGTATGAAGAGTCCAGAAAACGTACCGACGTTGCCTATGTCTAAAGCTGACATAGGCAACTTGATTTTGCACACGCCAACCCATTGGAAGACATCATATGTATAAACGCATGTGAGGAGTAGTTCTATCCAAAGAAACTGCTCCTTGAACTTCAGGTGGTAAAGACGCAAGTGTGGTGTATATGGTTGTCCTAATCGAGCGAAATCCATAGCGAGATAAGTTGTGTGCCGCACTGTTAGCCTCCCGTGGACAGTAGCTCAACGATGAAGCTGTCAGTTGTAAAAATATCATGACTCTGCGCAAGTCAGTCGCATATGGCCCAGTAAAACTGTCGATGTTGGAGATATGTTCAAGCATCTGTCTACAATCTGTTTCAATTAATAACTGATCATAATCCCTTGAGTAATATATAAGGGCATATTGCAAGGCCATAAGCTCAGCTCTAAATGACGGCATCGCTGGCAAGTAAAAAGAAATAGCAGACACTAATTCTCCATGGTGATTACGCAATACTACCCCTGCAACTACTGCCGATCGTCCCACTGTTGCGTCTACATTTAATTTTAATTTGCCTGTTGGTGGCAACACCCAATATACTATCCTTGGCCTCCTCATCCGAAGTGGAGGTGAGTAAAATCTTGCAATCAAATGGGGTATAGGTTGAGAGTATTTTCGTCCACTTGTTGATGCACACCAAGTATAGACATGATCACGAACGCGTTTAAATAATCTCCTATGTGAAAAACTGTTGTCGCCAAATTTTATGGCAGCGTATTCTTTCCAAATAACCCAAACCACCAGAGATGGAACCACAACCCTTAATTGACCAAGCATAGTATTCAGAGAAGAAGATCTCCACCGACGGTGCAAATAACCACGAAACGCTGTGTGGCATGGAATTGGTCCAGAAAACTGGATTGATATATCCTTCCATACAAGTTGGATAGAGGTACAATGAAGAAAGATATGATCTTGACTTTCTGACGTGCGCCCTATATACATATATATGTCTCTCTCTCTCTCTCTCTCTCTCTCTATATATATATATATATATATATATATATATATATATATATATATATATATTATTTTTTAATCAGAAAATAGTATGTTATTAAAGAATCCTCTCTTATGGCGGAGGGAAACCATATTACAGAATGTTCATCAGATCATCATAAGAGAACAAATAATAAAGGTACATGATGTGTGTGACAGGACAATAACATATGATATGTCGCATTAAAACCTTGCCAAGTAAAACCACCCTTATGGATAAAACCTTGGCGAAGGAAAAAGCGTTCATATTTATGCTATTGGACACATAACACTGTACAATACAATCTAGAAGCCAGTGGTGCAACCTACAATCCTGCACTGTGCGATATAAAAAGTGAAGAAGAAAATAGGCCGCCTTATGAAGTATGCCGTCATATGATACCAGTCGACAAAGAAGATTAGATAAATGTAGTATTCTGGGATGCTGCATCTGTTACTGGTCGAAACGAAGGTAGCATAACGTCTGTCAAAATGATTCCACTAATATGCTGTGGAAGTGTCGAGAACCGTGGGAAATATGTCGCCCTTGAATGTACCATCGCTACCTGTGCAAGAAAATGAGCTGCCTAATTAACTTCCCCAGGCGCATAATGTATCTGTGTATTTGAATCATGCAGAATGGCCTTAAGCCGAATCAAATCAGGAGCCAGGTGGGCTGTGGAATCCATTATGGTAACTAACTGTTGACAATCAACTTCAACCTCAAGATGCCCAAATCTTGGAATATAATACAATAGCGCAAGAAATAATGCTTGTGCCTCGACTCTTAGGGGATAATCATACCTTAGTGGCTGAGAGAGTGCATGAATGAATGCTCCAGTGGAATCCCGAACTATTGCACCTCTGCCCGCTTTACATTGGCCAACAGCCGCATCGGTGTTCAATTTCAAGCGTCCCGATGGTGGCAGGACCCATCATATCAGTCGAATCCGATTTGAGCGAAGGGGTGGAGATATATATATATATATATATATATATATATATATATATACATACATACATACATACATACATACATACATACATACATACATACATACATACATACATACATACATACATACATACATATATGTGTGTGTGTGTGTCTATGTATATTCTTCTCCTTCTTAATACATCGACTATTTTGCCTATGCAACCTCGCTTGCCAGAAGACGACAACATGGAGATTGAAGGCCTCGTGTCAAAGGCTGAGGATACGCAGTTGCCAAATTCTGATGGGCCCTTAGGACTCAAAAGCTCCTTTGTGAGGACCCCTTCTATTGTTGGCGGAAAGTTCACGATGGACTGTTAGGAGAATGTGTATATAGCAGCAGAGAGGCACACCACACTTGTATGTAGAAAGGGAAAAAAGGAAAAGTGGATTGCATCCTTTTCTTATGGGAATATTTCCATTGCATATGGTTTTGCAGAAGTAGAAAATGAGAGCCAATTTTAGCAACTAGTTTAGACATCGCATTAATGCTGCTGATACGTTATAGTTTATCAGCATTGTTTTGTTCTTTGGTATAACTCAAAATATATGGTTTTGGAGTTTTTACACTTTATACAATCAATGAGCTTCATTTTCTACTTCTCCGTGTGGGTTTGCTTACGTTTGTCAACTCAATTTCCATATCCATTGCCTATGTTTCTTGGGGTGCTTAATTTGTGATTGAATATAGTGGATAACATCCTAAAAATTTGCAGGTCATTTGCTGTTGTATTCTAGACCTGAGAAGGATGCTCCTCGTATGAAGTTCTGCTGTTAATCTCACTGTCCAATGAGTTTTTTTTAACATAGTAAAAGATGATAAATATATGTGTGGAGAGCAGGCTCCTTGTTATAAGCACATTCATCCCTTGGACGGTCGTCCCTCTTTGCTCTTTATTCGTAAAATCGGGCAGCCACTGCAGACTGGAATGAAAAACTTTTCTTTATTGATTCGGAATGTGTACAAACGTCCTTATCTATAGTCAAATTTTTATTGATAACTATGGTATATACTAATTATAATAAATACATATGATATGATAGGATATTACTCTAATTACATTTTATGATTTGATATCCCATAATATGGAATATTTTGATACTTTCCACCATTCCCTCTCAAGTTGATCATTTGGATCGTCAATGTTTAACTTGCATAAAGTTGACTCAAAAATTCTTTTGATGACTGCCTGTGAGTACATCTGTAAGCTGGTCTCCTGAGCGTACAAAGGGAATGACGCTATCGTCGAGTTTTTCCTAAATGAAATGTCTATCTATTTCAATATGTTTTGTTCGATCATGTTGGATTGGATTTTTCGAAATGCTGATCGCTGCTTTACACTTTAACTGAGCTGGCAGTCGCATCGGAAAGCCCACTTCACATATCAATTTTTTCAACCATAATACTTCCATAACTCCTTTGGAAATTCCTATGAATTCTGCTTTTGCGCTAGACAACACTACTATCTTATGTTTCTTACTTCTCCAGGTGACCAGATTGCCTCCTACTAGTGAAAAAATATCTTGAAGTAGATCATCTATCATTTGGATTGTCTGCCCAGTCTGTATCAGTATAGGCTTTCACATCCAAATGTCCATGGTTTTTGAATAGTATTCCTCGTTCTGAAGTGCCCTTCAAATACTTTTCAATTTGCAACACAACTTCCTTATGTTCTGCTTGTGGTTTGTGCATGAACTTGCTAATTACACCGATTGCATAAGCAATATCAGGCCTTGTACGAGAGAGATAAAGCTTTTCCATCGATCTCTAGTGCTGTCCTCGGTCTACCGTCGGAGCTCCTTCTTTGACGTGTAGTTTTTGATTGACCAACATCGGTGTATCACTTGGCTTGCAGTCCAGCAACCCTACCTCTGTCAACAGGTCTAGAATATATTTCCTTTGGGATGATCAAAGAACTTTGATTCATAAGAAGTATTTAAGATCTCCCAAGTCTTCCATCTCAAACTCGATGAAAAAGTTTTTCCGGAGTTGCATCATTTCTTCTCTATCATTTCCTATGATGATCATTTAATTCACATATATAATTAGACATATAACCATCTTACCCCTTTTCTTGAGGAATAGAGTATGATCAGCGTTATTCTGTTTATATCCATTCTCCCTTATCAAAAGTGTAAATCTTGCAAACCATGCACGAGGCGACTATTTTAACCCATAGAGAGCATGTCTAAGTCTGCAGACTTAATTCTCTCGAAATTCGCTTGAAAAGTCCGGTGATGCCTCTATATAGACTTCCTCTATCAACTCTCCGTGTAGAAATGCATTTTGTACATCTAATTGGTGCATTGGCTAATTCTTATTGGGGCTATTGAGAATGAAACTCGGATACTATCAGTCTTTGCAACTAGAGAAAAAGGCTTCGCATAGTCAATCATGTATGTCTGTGTGTACCCTTAAGCTACCAATCTGGTCTTGTATCGCTTAATCGTTCCATCAGCTTTATACTTAATAATGAATACATACCGACATCATACTGATTTTTTCCTTTTTCGCAATGTACATTTTTCCCAAGTTATATTCTTCTTCAATGATTCCATTTCAACATCCATCCTTCTTTCTGAATGCCTCCTCAGCCGTTCGTGGAAGGGACTCTGCACACAGGGATGCAAACAAGGCCTTCGCACAATCTGAAAGTGTCCCACTAGCCAAGTTCACGGGATATATAGAGGTCTTAAATGCACGGTCGGGTGAGTATCTCTGAGGTAGGACCCTTCTATTTCTCCTTGGAGGAAGAACTCGTAACTATTGCTCGTCGACAATATCAGTATGTTCTATATTATGTAAAGCAGGAGGTGATTCTTCAAAATGTATTTCAGTAGCACGTATCTCACTTACCTATTGGAGAACATCCAATAAGAAGAATCTAAGGTGGGTGGAGGCGTTTCGGGCCTTCCTTCGTTAGAGGAGGCATGCTTAGTCGCGCCATCTGCTTGCCCTTGTTGGACAGTCTCCGACCTCCTGAAGTTGTTTAAGCAATTGAATGCTCACCCAAATTCACTTCCTGAGCCTGAGTATAATGGTCAAATAAGTACTCAGTTTCAAGAAATACATAAGTCATTATGACATGGATTCGTCGCGTGAAGAGGTTATAACACCGGTACAGCTTTTGGTGAGTAGCATATCCAACAAACACATATTTCTCAGTACAGGGATAAAGTTTTGATCGTTCTTGTCTGGGTACATAAATAAAGACAGTGTAACCGAATATACAGGGTGGAAGGGTCTATTAGATGGGATATTTTGTTGAGCTATCCTTGGAGTGATGCTTTATGGTAAAGAGTTTTGTGGGTAAACGGTTAGCAGGTATGCAGATGTAGCAAACGCTTCAGACCAAAAAATTTTAGGTACGTGGGGCTCTATCATCATTGCCCAGGTCATCTCGAGAAGGATACGATTTTTTTATCCATAACTTTGTTCTGGTGCAGTGTGTTAAGTGCTACACCCGGAAATTTTCAGATTAGTCGTTATGTGCTAACTTAGAAATTAAGCAGCTCTTGGGCATGATAACCTTTCAAAATTAAATTAATTGTAGCGTGTCGATTATGTTCAAGTAGTGTTATAATTATACAAAAATTATTATATGCGTATAGAGTAAAAGGAAATATAAAAGTTAATAATATAAGAAAAAAAGGAAAAAAAGAAGAATGGAGGTTTCATAAGATAGGAATAGAGGAGAAAGAAATAATAATAAAAATAATAATAATAAAATAATAATAAATGAATAAAGGAGGAATAAAGGAGATTTGAGATAATGATGAAAAAAAGGGGTAAACAAATAAGTGGGCCGGTGGTTTAGGACAGTGTTTGTTTAAAAAAATAAAAAAAAAATAAAAAAATAAGCGACGTGATTTGGGGGGAGGAATAAATGCTCTCCCCCAAATTTGCTAAGTGGGAACGTTAAATGCCATGAGAGCTGGAGTGGAGGGGAGTAAACAATAATTAGAGAGAGAGAGAGAGAGAGAGAGAGAGAGAGAGAGAGAGAGAGAGAGAGAGAGAGAGAAAGCAGAGAAGCGCAGGGGCGGCAGTGAAGAAAAAGAGAGAAGGAAGAGGAGAGGAGAGAGAAGGAAGAAGGAGAAAGGGAGAAGCGCGCAAAACAAATCCCAACTTGGTCGTATAATTGTTTGCCTTGAGGTATGTTCTCTTTTTTCCCTCCAATTGGTACAAATTCAAGCATGCTCTAGTGATATTTTATGTGTTTTTTCTGTTTTAATTGTTAAATTTCATGGCATGTTGTTCAATCTGTGAAAAGCATGGAATTTGGGATGTGTGGAGTGCCTGAACTGTGTTGCGTGACTTTGATTTGATTTTAGGAAAAAATTTGATAATCAAAATATCACACCTTTAGTAAATTTAGAGTTTTTAGTTCTTGTTTTGAGCTTAGAATAGGTTCCCATAGACTGGAAAGAGGCAAAAATGTACATTGGAGTCGAAAAAGGCCGCCGGAGGCGGCAAGTGTGCCTCACCCGCCGCTGGAAGTGCCGCGGGTGGCCACCACGCGCGCGTGTGGGCACACACTCGCTCTCACTGTTGCAGCAGTTGAATTTATAAAAAAATCGAACCGGGCCAGACCAGGCGCAGGCGACCGGACCCTTAGCCGGCTGGCTTTGCACAAGCCTGGCCCATTTGCTTATAATATCAAAAAAATGGCAGGTTGGTGGCGGACCGGGCCGAATGGCCAACGGACCGGGCCAGCTGCACGCGGTTAATAAAAAAAAGATGGAGCTCAGGCCAGAACCCTGGCGGGCCGGACCTAGACTAAAAGCGCAGACAGGGCTGGCGGTAAAGGGCCAGCCCTGTTAATGAAAATTATTATTGTTATTAATTTCACGAATTCATTAACTTAATTTAATTAATTTAAAATAGAAATAATTAAAGAAAAAATATAAATAAGTATCATAAAATTCTAAATAAATTCCAGAAATTATGAAATGCTGAAATTAAATTATTTTCACTAAATTTTAGTAATAATGATAATTTATTTAATTTAGATAATTAGGTAATAAATAGAAATAAATTAGGAAAAAATGAAAAAAAATATAGAAAATGCACAATAAATGTGTACAAGCCATGGAAAAATAAGTTTAACGTCAAACAACATTAAATCATTACTCAGATAATAAATGAACCTAGATTTGAGTGCCGGAGGATGGTGATGATGGGCCAGGGGACTTAGGGGATCTTTAAATGAATCTAGATTTGAGTGCCAGAGGATGGTGAGGATGGGCCAGGGGACTCAGGCGATCTATAAATGAATCTAGATTTGACTGCCGGAGGATGGTGAGGATGGGCCAGGGGCCTCAGACGATTGTGTTTTTGCATTCATGGCACGTGCATTGCATTTATGGTGGGTCGTGACGTACGGGCCACGGGCGCTCAGTATGGTGTGCAGTGGCGGGGCCACGCACACTCAGTATGGTGTACGGTGGCCGGCCCACGTACACTCAGGATGGTGACTTTGGGTGGGTACGACCCACAGCCACTCAGGAGGTCCCAGGATCATGCATTGCATGGTGGAGATATCAGCATTCTGTGTGACATGACTTTTTGCGTGTGACATTCATAGTAGGACATGCATCATGATGTTGCACATTCTTTATCTGGAGTGAATTATTTTGCGCATTCTTTCATATGCTTATGTGATATCATGTCCTATGTGCTATGTGTTATATCGTTTTTGTATGCTCGTTTTGTACTAGTTGGAGACAGGTGTCTACTGGGTGATTTCCCGTCACTCACCTCTACTTCCCCCCCCCCACCAGGTGAGCACGAGGAAGTGTACGACTATATCTTTGCTGAGGATGGGGCTGATACGGTAGTATGGGCAGACTGACGTTCGCACCTAGGATACGAAGAGACCTTGCGGCTGTGTGGCATTATTTTATTGGGGATTTCATCCGACACTATCTTGTTTAGACTGATAGCACTTAGAGGCTGGCACAGTGACTTTATTGCCATTACCGATTTAGTATTTTATTGAGGATTTCTGTATTCATGTAATTTAATGTTGAGGTAATTCGTTACCGCAAGAAAAATTTTTACGTCTTTTTTATGCATGTTGGAAATTGATTCGACGCCTTGTATTCTCCTTAACGTGATACGGTGGGTGCACTGTTCCCGATGTTAGGGCTCGGGAGCAGGGCGCTATAGGTGGTATTAGAGCCGAGGCTTCAGATCTACCTCGGGAACGCAAGATTAACTAGATCACCTAGACATAAGCTATGATCTTTCCTAGAAATGATGATTATACCCCTAATAAATGAAGTAGACCTAGGTTATGATCGTGTTGAGGGAGGTGTGTGCCGTTGCTGAGCTTTCTCTATTTAATTACTGTGGTACCCTAAACCTTCGCATGAGCCCTCTAAATGCTCAAACCTCTCTATTACTCCCGTCAATCTAAATTCTCGTCAAGGTTCGCATGAAATCCAAGAAAATACCATCGTGTCGTGAACAATATGGCAAAGGAGGCAATAGTGGTTATGGTAACGACCACTAGGATCAGAGAGTCATCGTCCAATCATTGGCCGACACTCAGGCCACCACTTTGGCGCAACAGCGGCTATAGACTGTGCAGTGTCAGTAGTAGTTGAACTAGCGTCTTTCACCGCTGGTACCAACGGATATTAGATTCTACTACATGGGAATACAAGACGTCCGAAATTCGATATTTAGAAGGACCCTTCACCGAGGAAGCAGAAATATGCGACTTGGCTGCTAATAATCACAAGACCGCTCGCGACGTAAGTACAGACGTGGAGGAGCGCAAGGCCACCGTCGTCACCATGTGCTCATCGTGGATCCCACACTCAGGTCAGTAAGGGAGGGAATATGCAAGTATGAGTGCGACAACCAGGATGTTTTACAAGTGAGGGCACTGCACAGAGGCTGGCGCCACCATCACAACAGAATTAGGAACAGTATAAAAGGGAAGCAAGGTCAGTGCCCAGATCCCCGTGATGACTGATACGGACATCGGGGAGGATGGAAACGTCACAGCAGAGTTCAACCGTCGACAACCAGGTATTAATAACCCATCATCAGTACAGAGGACGTTAGTCAGAGATAAATGATCAGAGTTGTACAGCGGAAGCGTGTCTTAAGTCACGTAAGTTCAAAAGAGTGAACCTCAGTGGATCCGAAGAAGATTAAGGATATCGCTGAGTAGCACTGACCGACCAAGGTGACTGAACTAAGGAGTTTTCTTGGTTTGGCCAGCTGCTATGGAATTTGTTTAAGATTTTCGTCGATACTGGTACCCCTGAGCAGACGGAAGCATAAGAATGCAAAGATCGAGTGGGCAGTTGATATCAACAAAGCTTTGCCGAGAAAAAAAACTTAAACACAAGATCATAATACACAATTGTGTTAATTAACTATATATACACGCACCGCTCAATACAACATACCTTAACGACATACTCCATATATCAAACACGTACAAGAACATCAACATACAAGATCCAACATAATTACACAAAGAGACATAACACAGTACAAAAAAAAGAGATTTCACATAAAATAATGATCTATGAATATACAGCAACATAATTCAACAAATTATATAGATATACCACAAAAAAATTCAGATGCACAAACACAATATAAGACACACCACACTCATGCACGACACAAACAAATACATAACATATCATAACATATAAACAAAATAACTTAAGTCGTTAATAGTAAAATCGCAGTCACAGCTGCAAAACCAATAGCTTGCCCCACCATCACATACCACCCCTCTACGCCTAATAAATTTTACTAATTCAAGTACAACATCAACAATAAACACCACAAAAGTACAAAAAATTAATTAACCACTATATATAACGAAGGAAGAGAAAATTTACTAGTTTGTCGTAACGTACTTACATAGAAACAATAAAAAAATAGATGTTTATAAACACATATACCTATACATACAAAAGATATACGATAAATCAGGATGATATGTGCTAATTGACCACAACACAAACAAAAAAAAAGAATCATGCCAGATAACTAACTTAGAAATTTATAAATGTTAAGCTATTAATACATTTCGTGGGTTACTAATCCACAGAGTAATACAAAAAAAACACCTAGTCTCTTACAACCATAAAGAAGCAAATGGATAAACACAATTTGTTACAACATTAATGATATAACGTAAATAAAGCAAAAAAACATACAATAAATACACGAAATAAAAGTAACTACGCGATGCTAAGTACATATGCACAAGTATACACACAACTGTTTCAATGAGCCCACAACATAACTAATACAACAAAACACAAGTATACACACAACTGTTTCAATGAGCCCACAACATAACTAATACAACAAAACAGCAATAAACATCATAATATATAACGACAACAGACAACACAATTACAAAGAATACAATAACAAATACTTTACATACAAGACATGGAATTACAAAATAGGCATACAATTACAAGTTTTAAAACAAATTAACAAACATGCACATTTGTAGTAAAGCATGCTAATTATGAGTTAGGAACGGCATAGTAATACATGACAACATAGTAATAGAATAAAGGGTAAATAATATAATAACAAAAAAACAGTAAAAAATTATTAATTATCATAATTGAACACCCAAATAAATTATATATACCTACATTACAGTAAAATCCATGCATTTATGCATTTCCTTCGGCATAATTTATATAACGACATTTATACAACAATAAGATAAGCTAGTACGAGAAATATAGAGTACCGGTAACAAAAATTATTAACGACTAACATAAGTACAACAAGAGAGATCACGATAAACAAAGACTAAAATGAGCATGCATAGCGTGCGTACCACTTAAAACTAAACTAACAAACAATATGAATATGATACATGTGACAAACTGCAAATAACTGTTGTAAATTCATGAGCTACATATAATATATAAAATATACATACGTTTAAACAAGGATACACAACATACTATATGTCATGTTCAACAACTTAGCCATTAAAACGACAACACATAAAAAAATAAAATAATAAAATAATAATAAGAAAAAAATCGTGTATGCTGATATATGATGGACGGAGCGACGTTTGAGCACTACATTTCACCCCCAGATTGACAGGCAGTCAGGGAAGACGATAAAGACATTGGAGGACATGTTGAGAGTTTGCGCCATTAACCTCAAAGAGAACTGAGGTGGTATGATCAACTTGATTGTGTTCTTCTACAACAAAAGCTATCATAGCGCCGTCGGTATGGCACCATTTGAGGCGCTATATGGGCGTAGGTGCAGATCCCGTATCCATTGGATGAAGTGAGAGAGCATGCTATCGCTGGTCCAAAGCTGATTGAGCAGACCAAGGAGAAGATAAAGTTGATTCTAAAATTGATTCGAGAAAGGCTAAAGTACGAGCCGGACGGATTCGAAGAAACTTCCCTTAGAGTTACTGCCGGAGAAAAGGTTTACTTAAAGGTATTGCCTACGAAGGGAGTTGCACATTTTAGTATGAAGGGTAAGCTAAGTCCTCGTTACATTGGCCCTACGAAGTGCTTGGAAGGATCGGTTTGTTAGGTTATCGTTTGGTGTTACCTCCAACGCTAGCCCAAGTGCACAATGTATTCCATGTTTCTCAGCTAAGAAGGTATGTTTCTGATCCGAGTCATGTATTGGACGCACCGTCTTTGAGGATCCGACCCGACCCGTCATATGAAGAGACTCATATTCGGATTATAGACCGCAAGGATCAAGAGCTGAGGAAGGGAATCATTCCCTATGTTAGGGTGCAATGGAGCAATCTTAAGAAAAACGAAGCGACATGGGAGCTAGAGGATCAGATGCGCGGGCGCTGCCCATACTTTTCGAATACGGTACGACAAGTTTCGAGGACGAAACTTCTTGTAAGGTGGGTAGGATGTTACACTCGGAAATTTTTGGATTAGTCGTTGTGTGCTAACTTAGAAATTAAGCAGCTGTTGGGCATGACAACTTTTCAAAACTAAATTAATTGTAGCATGTTAATTATGTTCAAGTAGTGTTACAAAAATTGTTATATGCGTATAGAGTAAAAGGAAATATAAAAGTGAATAATATAAGATAAAAACAGGAGAAAAAAAGAAGAAAGGAGGTTCTGTAGGATAGGAATAGAGGAGAAATAAATAATAAAAAATAATAATAACAATAAAATAACGATAAATGAATAAAGGAGGAATAAAGGAGATTTGAGATAATGATGAAAAAAAGGGATAAACAAATAAGTGGGCCGGTGGTTTAGGATAGTGTTTGTTTAAAAAAATAAAAAATAAAAAAAATAAACGACGTGATTTGGGGGGAGGAATAACTGCTCTCCCCAAATTTGCTAAGTGGGAATGTTAAATGTCATGAGGGCTAGAGTGGAGGGGAGCAAACAATAATTTAAAGAGAGAGAGAGAGAGAGAGAGAGAGAGAGAGAGCAAGCAGAGAAGCGCAGGAGCAGCAGTGAAGAAAAAGAGGGAAGGAAGAGGAGAGAAGAGAGGGGGAAGGAGAAAGGGAGAAGCGCGCAAAACAAATTCCAACTTAGTCGTATAATTGTCTGCCTTGAGGTTGGTTTTCTTTTTCCCCTCCAATTGTTACAAATTCAAGCATGCTCTAGTGATATTTTATGTGTTTTTGTTGTTTTAATTGTTAAATTTCATGGCATGTTGTTCAATCTGTGAAAAGCATATAATTTGGAATCTGTGGAGTGCCTGAACTGTATTGCGTGACTTTGATTTGATTTTAGGGAAAAATTTGATAATAAAAATATCACACCTTTAGTATATTTAGAGTTTTTAGTTCTTTTTTTGACCTTAGAATAGGTTCCCATAGACTGGAAATAGGCAAAAATGTACATCGGAGTAAAAAAACTGCCGCCAGAGGCGGCAAGTGTGCCTCACGCGCCGCAAGAAGGCCTGCACGTGGGTACACATGCGCTTTCACTGTTGCAGCAGTCGAATTTATAAAAAAATGAACCGGGCCGGACCAAACATAGGCGGTCGGACCCTTAGCGGGCTGGTTTTGCACAGGCCTGGCCCGTTTGCTTATAATATCAAAAAAATGGCAGGTTGGCGACGGACCAGACCGAATGGCCAACGGACCGGGCCAGCTGCAGCCGGCCCAATAACGCGGTTAATAAAAAAAGATGGAGCTCAGGCTGGACCCCTAGCGGGCCGGACCCAGACTAAAAGCACAGACAGGGCTGGCGGTAAAGGGCCAGCCCTTTTAGTGAAAATTTTTATTGTTATTAATTTCAGGAATTTATTAATTTAATTTAATTAATTTAAAATAGAAATAATTAAAGGAAAAAATATAAATAAATATCAGAAAATTCTAAATAAATTCTAGAAATTATAAAATGCTAAAATTAAATTATTTTCACTAAATTTTAGTAATTGTGATAATTTATTTAATTTAGATAATTAGGTAATAAATAAAAATAAATTAGGGAAAAATGAGGAAAAATATAGAAAATGCACAATGAATGTATACAAGCCATGAAAAAATAAGTTTAACGTCAAACAACATTAAATCATTACTCGAATAATAAATGAACCTAGATTTGAGTGCAGGAGGATGGTGAGGATGGGCTAGGGGCCTCAGGCGATCTTTAAATGAATCTAGGTTTGAGTGCCAGAGGATGGTGAGGATGGGCCAGGGGCCTCAGACGATTGTGTTTTTGCATTCATGGCACATGCATTGCATTTATGGTGGGTCGTGACATATGGGTCACGGGCGCTTAGTATGGTGTGCGGTGGCAGGGCCACGCACACTCTGTATGGTGTACGGTGGCCGGGCCATGTACACTCAGGATGGTGACTGCGGGTGGGTACAACCCACAGCCACTCAGTAGGTCCCGAGATCATGCATTGCATGGTGGAGATATCGGCATTCTGTGTGACATGACTTTGTTGCGTGTGACATGCATAGTAGAACATGCATCACGATGTTGTGTATTCTTTATCTGGAGTGGATTACTTTCCGCATTCTTTCATATGCTTATGTGATATCTTGTCCTATGTGCTATGTGTTATATCATTTTTGTATTATCGTCTTGTACTAGTTGGAGACAGGTGCCTATGGGGTGATTTCCCGTCACTCACCCCTACTCCCCCCCCACTAGGTGAGCATGAGGAAGCGTACGACTATATCTTTGCTGAGGACGGGGCTGATACGGTAGTATGAGCAGACTGACGGTCGCACCTAGGATACGAAGAGACCTTGCGGCTGTCTGTCGTTATTCTATTAGGGATTTCATCCGACACTACCTTGTTTAGACTGATAGCACTTAGAGGTTGGCACAGTGACTTTATTGCCATTACCGATTTAGTATTTTATTGAGGATTTCTGTATTCATGTAATTTAATGTTGAGGTAATTCGTTTCCGTGGGAAAAATTTCTATGTCTTTTTTGGACATGATGGAAAAATTTCTCCTTAGCGAGATATATCGGGAGTGGGGCGCTACATTAACACAAGATGTTGAGTAATGCCATTTGTACAGAAGAATATGTGTAAGTCATGGGACATGTACTCTCCCCCATTGTCAAATCGAAAGATTTGGATTGTTTGGTCAAACTGGGTTTGAACCATCCATAAGAAGTCAACGAATTTGGTGTGGACTTCAGATTTATTTTTTAGGAAGTAAACCCAAGTCATTTGAGAATAATCATCTACAAACAAAGTACTGAAACCCTTGAGGCGTAGAGGACGGTGAGGGCCCCCATACATCAGAATGAACTAGAGAAAAACAATGATCTACTCGAGTATTATTAGGATGAAATGTACCCCGATGATGTTTGGCAATGATACAAGTATCACAAGACAAATGACTCGCTGACTCAATAAATAAGGTAGGAAACAAGAAACAAAGATAACTGAAGGATAAGTGATCTAGACGACAATACCACAACCATAGTTGTCGATGGACCATCTTATGGGCAAGTATAGACCCTCCCTGTTGAGCAACCTCTTCAACGTAGTGCAGTCCTCCATGCTAAGTGCCACACCTAATATCTCCCTCGAATGATTGTCATGCAAGAGGCAAAAATCTGGATAAATAAGTACCATACAGTTGAATTCTTTTGTGACTTGGCTGAGTGACGATAATTTAGATGATAGTGTAGGAACATATAGGCAGTTATGTAATTTCAGATGTGGTGAGATTTCAATCGGACCTCCCCCTTGAACAGGCACCAATTCACCACTAGCCGTTTCAATGTGAGTTTTATGTGAGGTGGAATTAGAGAAGTCGATAAAGTCATGTGGGTCATAGGTCATGGTGTCGGTGGCTCCAAAGTGAAGAATCCACTTTAAGTGTTTTGTCGGGCTTTATGAGGGGCCATGCGTGTGTGGTGTCCCTTGGCTATAACTTCACATGGTTTTCGGGATGCATCAATCCGTTTTTTAGGTCTGTTGTAATTTCAGAAATAGTGAGAATAGAGTGTATATTTTTAGGATTCTTGTGGTCCATATGTGTATTTTCAGAATTTGTTTGCTCTGGGTACATGTTTCTGGAATTTGTTTTGTCTGGAGGCATAGTATTCAATAGACTAGGGGCATAGTTGTCATTTTATAGGTTATCACATAATCAACAGTTAAAACATGTGGTAAACAGTAAATGCAGAATATGAGATGGGTTTAAGAAGCCTAACCTTACCTCCTTCATTATCTATGTTGCCTCTTTTATTGTCTCACCCGCCCCACTGTGTTGGCGTCCCCAATGGTGCTCACGGAGATGTCACTGCGGCCTGGTGTCTCCGCTCCTCATCGTTCCAGATGTTTTGGTTGCCCCATGGGTGTTTCTTCTACATCATTCGGGATATCCCACCAGTTAGAAACATTCCTCTGGAGTGTTTCTTTTTTCCACAATCGGTACACCAAAGCTCCATTTTGCTTCTTTTTCGCCCCCATCCCAGTGATGATTGTGAGTGAGGGGCTCCGGGCACCTTTCTGTCAATCTTGTTTCGAGTCTTCAACTCAAGTCCAATTCCTAGTGATGTGTCGTTGTACTCAGAGGGAACCCCCTTTTGAATCGCCATTCTAGTGTCATCCTTTCAAATGGCTGCATAGGCCTCCTCTGATAGTGGCAGCGGCTCTTTCTTTACCAGTTGTCTTTTGATGGCTTCGAATATGTCATCCGCTGCCATTAGTGGTTGAAACAGGTGTTGTTCCTGAATTTTGTTGTTGTAAATTGTTATATCTTTTAGGTCTTTCATGGGGTTTGACTACCTCCTGTCAATCCCCATCCATACACTTTGAAGCCTATTCCAAATGTCTTCCAGTGCACCTCCGCTTTGTTAGATCGAATCAGCCTGCTTATGCAGACCAGATACCTGTAGTGAGTCGACGTTGGTGCCATAAGTTACCGCTAGTCCATCCCATAGCGCCTTCATAGTCAGGTACTGTGACACATTGTTCACCAAATTAGGCTTAATATTTTGTATGCGTTAGGTGAACACACGTGACCATTGGTCTCCTATTGAGAAAAAGTGTGGCCAGTGGCTACTGGAGGCGGAGGAACACCAGTGAGGTGTTGACTCTGCCCTCGGCCTCCAACTGTCTTTCTCATCATAGTAGCCTATAACTCATAATCATCACCATTTAGTTTGATTCCAAGTGATAAATTATCAAGGTTTATATTGGGCACTTGAAGATTGAGGCTGTTCCGCATCCATTTAATCAGTTGCAGGGCTAACTTACTGTTTTCCATTTTGATTTCACCATCTCCTGACATTGTGGCTTATTCGTTAGAGGTAGATGCTATGCTGGTCTTTGTTATGTGGCCGGAAAGGTGTGGCTGAGAGAGGTGTAATTGGGACGATGATGGACTGGTCTAAGTCTCAAATTTAATCTGGGTTTTTTCCTGTTTCTTTGGTTGGCTTTTTGGTGGATATAGGTTTCTATTTGTAATCTAGGTTTGTAATCTGGTACTTTGTTTGGAAAAGAAGTGTTTTATGATCCGGATGATGAGGAATACTCTTGCTTCTGAGTCCTCAAGGATCAAACATGCTCCGATACCATGTAGACTGAAATAAAAAACTTCTTTTGATTGATTCAAATTGTGTACAACCTTCATTATCTATAGTCAATTTTCCATTTTGATAACTGCGATATATATTAATTATAATAAATACATGTGATATGACAAGATTTTTCTCTTATTACAATTTATGACTTGATATCCATAATATGGAATATTTTGATACTTTCCATCAGTCACCTTAGACATAAAATTGAAACCAGTTAAGCAGATCATGTGCACGATATTTTAGCAGTTGTAAAAAGTATACATGATAGCAGAATATGTACATAGTGGCAGAGATGCAGATCAAACGTTTTATAAAAAGGGGAAAACAAGTAAAGTAGCAGACTTGCCTTCTGAGGGTATTTACATTCCATGATAGTGGCAGAGATGCACATTAAACATTTTTTATAATAAGGGGAAACAAGTAGAGTAGCAGACTTGCTTTCTGGGGGTAGTTACACTGCATGATAGTGGCAGAGATGCACATCAAACTTTTTTTATAAAAAGGGGAAAACAAGTAGAGTAGCAGACTTGCCTTCTTGGGGTAGCTACATTGCATGATATTTGTCTAGCTTACAGAAGTTGTAGATTACATATATGAGAATTGTTTTGGTGGAATATATGGTAGCATTGATCAAGGAAACCCAAGCATAGCTAGAATCACGGAATATTTATTGTATTATATTCGTATTCGTTGTATTTATCTCCTATCGTGATTAACACAAGAGCTATACATAGACCCTTGTACAAACAAATAAATCAATGAAAAGAGCTAACATGGTATCAAAACAGTGTTGTCATTGGAACTCAAAACAAATTTATCACAGTCCCAAATTACCTATCTCGGCCAAAGTGACCAAAAAAAATCCAGTACACGAAATCAAACAACTATCACAGCCACCAAAATAGCCGTGAAACAACCAAAAACAATCCCTCAAAACAGAAACTATTCACAAACAAAAAGTCACATAACGCTCCAACCAAAACAACTACCAAATAATCCCACACAAAGTCCTCAATTCCAATGAAACCCAACTTACATGCAATGCAACCAACCCACAAAAAACCATGTCAATTCTCTGTGATAGCTCAGACACCAATGCAAATCAAAATACAATTAACATTAAGTTAATAGTGCAAATTGCCAATCTATTGTGAAACAACCTTGAAGAACGATCTACACAAACCAACTCTGAGACCCTATCTCTTGGAGTCAAGCACAAAACGATCCCCTGGCAAAATCAACACATCATCGGGGATAGGCCTCAGATTGGCAACGAAAGGCTCAGGAAACAGAGATAGACTCGAATCAACACCGTCAGACAGTGGAGAACGTCCTTGCTCAACCTCATCATAGGCGGGGCTGGGACAAGGAGAATAAATCAAAGCTATTTTGTACCCATTATGGGAGATGAAGCACACGAAAGATAATTACTTCAAAATCGTATGGTACCAAAGTGGTGGAAATACAATCACAAGGTACCACGCCGATGGAGGGAGCATGGGATGGGAGCAAATGCCATGGGCATACTGAGGGCCACCAGCAGCGGCGATGGTCGCCTGGTGGAAGAAAAAAGGAGCAATGACATGGTTGAGGATTAAGAAATAATAGGGGTCGGAGGCGCGAGAAGAGAAGGAACAAAGGGAGACCTAAAAATAAAAAGAGGTATTAGGATCGGGGCTTAAATCTCAACCCAAACTTTTTAAGTTACAAACATTTGCCCCCTATTTTCTCAAATTTTAAAAATCTACCCAAAAATCTGTAGATTCTGTGCATTTGCCCCAAATTTCTTCGGAATCTGCAATTTGCCTCCAGAAGTTTTAAATACTACACATTTGCTCTTAGAGTTAGTAAAATCTGAATATTTGTCGAAAGCCCATTGAACCCGCGCTACATCTACTAAAAGCTAGTCAAGTCGAATGAATATATTTTTTATTGCGGAGCCAAAAACATGGTGACTCATAACCCTAAGCATTTTCTACATTTATTTGCACACACTAAGTCTCATATCGAGACAGTAAGTGGAGAACTGGTAGATATTTAACGAGGCGGTTCTATTGCTTTTTCTCTAAATATGAAGTTAAATAATTGTCTTTACGTCCCAACATTATCATCCAAGTTACTATCACTAAGTCAATTAACCTTAGGAACTTAACTCTGTGATGCTTGTATCTCTATTTTAGCATTTTGCAAGTCATTCTTACGAAGGAAATCATTAGGCGTGGTACTGAGCACGAGGGCAAGTGCTATGTTTATGAGGTAGCTCACTAAGGTCATGACATGCTTTCTCATGAAATGATCAGCAAACAATTTTGGTTACGGCACAGATGCTAGGTCATCCATCTTTTGGTATATAAAGTTTTTGTTTTTGGAGTTTGTTCACAAATAAAACCACTCATATGACCCGTGAGATATGCATTTTTGCTAAAAATCATAGAGTTATACTTCATCCAAATAACACTCATGTCGACTCTATCTTTTATTGATACACTCCAACGTATGGCCCAACTCCTGTCTCTATTAATAGTCAATTTTAGTACTTTGTGTCGTTTGTGGATGATTTCGCCTGCATGACCGAGATATATTTTCCAAAACATGAATTTGAGGTACCAACAAAGTTTTTGATGTTTCCCAAACAATTCATACTCAGTTCAACACCAAAATACAAATTCTTCGCTCTCACTATTATAAAGAGTTTGTCAATCAGTCTATGCAAGCATTCTTCAAAAACACAGCCTGATCCATCAAACTTTGTGTCTAAACATACCCCGACAAAATGAGATGGCATAACGAAAAAAATCAAATACTTTATGAGATGACCCATGCTATGATGCTTGAACGCCAAGTTTCACAAAACTTTTGGTTTGAAGTCTTAGCCACATCTGCTTATCTCTTAAGCAGTCTAGCCACAAAACCCTGGCTAGTGAAACTGACATTCTGCCCATTCTAACCTTACTAACTCACATCTCTAGGTGCATGATGCTTAAGCATATTCACAAAACTAAACGATCTAAACTTGAACCTGTGAAGAAAAATATGTTTTCGTCAGGTATGCCACCTACTAGAAAGGATGCCAGTGCTATAATCTTGTCACTCGCTGAATCTATGTCACGATGGATTGTGTCTTTCTCGAGTCTGAGTAATACTTTAACCATCAACCTCATGTTCATAGGGAAGCGGGTCAGTTAACCATTAGATTGGTTGATAACCTAAGGGACAAGACTCTTCTAAAAAAGCAGGTAGATGGAACCACTGATCATGTCTCTCTCAACATAGGGAGGGTCGACGAACCATTACCACTAACTGATGGACCTTATTCCTCATATGCCCGACAAGAGATAAATGAAGTGCACTTTGATATAGAATCCTCTTATTTGCATGATATGAATGAAACTAATAATAGAAGTTCGAAAGAAAGACAGTTATTGGTCGTACCTCTAAGGAGAAATAAGAATGTCCCACCTGAGCATTACTCACCAAATAGCCAGAGGGACAACTGCAGATGTTGCAAAGAGTCCAAGAAGCAAGTGAGAGAATGGAATGGCGGGATGCAATGAATGTGAAAATGAAATCTTTAGAAAAGAGTAGAACATGGGAGAATTTATTATCGAGAGGAAAAAAAGACAGTTAGATGTCGGTGGGTCTTCACGATTCAGTACGAAGCAAATGTCACCATTTAGCAATATAAATCAAGGTTGGTAGTTAAATGAAATACACAAACATATGACAATGATTACTTAGAGACTTTCTCTCCAGATATAAAAATTGATATCATTAGAGTACTATTTTCAGTAGCAGCAAATAAAGGTTGGCCATCTACTAGTTCAATGTTAAGAATGCTTTCTTATATAGGAAATTGAAGTAGGAAATATATATGGAAGCACTATTCAGTTTTTTGAGTGAATTTCAAAAAAATTATGTAAACTAAGTAAGGCTCTCCATGGACTAAAACAGTCTACTCGTGCATGGTTTGAGAGATTTACGATAGCAATGAAACATAATGGATACATGTAGAGAAATGATGATCATACCTTTTTCTTCAAGAAAAGACGAGATTTAATTACGTGTCTGATCACATATGTGGATGGTATGATTATAATGGGAAGTGCTAAGCAAAAAATCACGTGATTCAGGAAGAATTTATTTACAGAGTTTGAGATGAAAATCGAGGTGGGATAAACTATCTAGGGATTGAGGTTCTTCAGTCAAACAAAGGAATTTTCATATCCCAATAAAAATACATTCTCGACTTGTTGGCTGAAGTTGGAATGATAGACTGTAACCCAGTGATATTCCGATGGTGGCGAATCACAAGCTCAAAATTGTAGAAGGGGCTATACTAGAAAATCGCAAACAGTATTAGAGACTACTGGAAAAGTTGATTTATTTATCACATGGGATACATAATATTGCATATGATGTCAAAGTAGTAAGCTAGTTTATGCATCAAACTAAAGAAGAACATATGGAGATAGCGATGAGGATAATAAGATACTTGAAAGACACTCCAGGCAAGAGAATTATGTCTAGAGGAATGGACACGTGGATGTTGAAATCTTTACTGATGATGATTGGTTAGTAACCTAAATGATAGACGATCCATTTCAGGGTACTTTGCCTTGATAGGTGAAAACTTGGTAACATGAAAAAGTAAAAAATATAGAAGGTGGAAGCTTTATTCAGTGATGGGGCAGAATTCAGAGGCATTGCAAAAGGGATAATGAAAGTTTTGTGGATAAAGAACTTGATGAGTGTTATTGGTTTTCCACCTTAAGGCTTCAGCTCAGTTGACGCGCGACGATAAGGTGACAATCTGTATATCTAAAGATTCGGTACAACATGACAAGACATAACATATAGAGGTGAATCGACACTTTATAACAAAATTTGAAGAAGGGGTTGTAGAACTTCCATTCGTATGGTTTGAAAATCAGTTTGCATGCATCCTCGCAAAGGCAGTTATTGAAAAGATATTTTAGTCAACGTTTTACAAGTTAGACATCAGAGATTTTACTGCTCAACTTAAAAGTGAGTAATAGAAGATATGATGACATTGATTAAGGAAAGCCAGTCATAGCTAAAATCATGGAACATTCCTTGCGTTATATTCGCATTCATTATATTTATCTTTTACCATGATTGACACAAGAATTGTAATATGGATAGGTCTTTGTACAAACAAATGAATCAATGAAAATGAACTCTTTTACAGAGTTAACAGTTTTGTTCTTTGGTATAATAACTCTGAACATATAATATAAGTTTGGATTTTTTACACTTTACATAGCAAGTGAGCCCAGTTTTATATTTTTGGATGAGAATATACTTGCATTTGCCAACTTAATTTGCATATCCATTGTCTATCTTTCTTGGGCTGTTTTACTTGTGATCAAATATTGTGCATATCTAACCGTGCCGATGTATCATTCTCCTTTACTTACTGTTTCATTTGTAAATGCAGACAACACCATTTCATACTATATGAAATTGGAACAGCGTAGACAAGAAATTTGAATCGGTTTGGCAGATCCTATGGAAGATTATAAGTTATTTATCGTCAAAGTATTTCAAATTGTTTACATTACTTGCCAGAGGATTTGAGGAAAGACCTATAGGGCACCTTATGGGTCAGGCTGCGCGTTTTACCTCTACATTCATCTTCTCCTAGTTAACCTTTACTCGAAGTCAAAACCCTGCAATTTTATTAGCCAATGTTAGCCAACGTTGCTGACAAAACCTCATGCGGCAAAAAAGTTACATCTGTGGAAAAAAGAACAGACGAATGTCCAAACATCGCAAGAAGGTGATTTGGGGCGTTTCTAAGAAGGAAATCATATTTCACAATCAGCCCTTTATTTATTTTTTCACAAAATATCCAAATCTAGTTTTATCATAAATTTTATCTAAAACTTATGGCAATTTTTCTCTTGAAACTTATGGCAATTTTTGTATAAAAAAATTAACTATTTCATTGGTTCCCAACAAATTTTCCACTACTTCATTGGAAATTTAAGGTCATCGAAAAAACCAATAAAATCAAGATCGAAGAAATCAGAAGAAAATCAAAGCCGATGCATAACAAGGTTATCGTCCTTAAAGCAATTTTGTTTTTACAATGTGTCACACAGACTACGCGACATATGTTTTTTAGGATACGACCGTGACTCCCTTTCATTCACTACAAGGCGAAATATGAACCCTCTATTTCGTTCACTACAAGACGAAGTATGAACTTGTGTTTTGAAGTGTCTAGTGTCAAATAAATAAGAAAAAGTCAGAGAGGTGATTATACATAATTTTAACAGAAGTATGTCTTAAAAAACTTTAGTTTTGAGTATACATATGATTTAATCTTTCAAAATAGGAAATTATTTAAAACCTCTATGCAGTTTCTAACTTGCAAAAGTAGTTTATGACAATTTGTTGTGGGATTCCAAGTTGCAAACATCACATTGTTTCATGAAAAGACAACATAAATTCATGCTATTATATAGCAGACCGAACTCACATTTCAGTGATATAAACGTTGTAACTGAACAATTGGGATCGAGTGTTCGGTCTTCCCGCTGCACCAGACGTTCGGTGCTGTATCTAGTCTACCAATAGAAACTTCAGAATCAAATCAAAATAAAATTCAGAGTATGGCATACACTGAACTCAGAGATTGATTTCAGATTCAGGGTATAGTTTAAATCACACTCTGATTTAAAGTATGGTCTCACACACCAAACTTATAAATATAACTATACATACATAAACACACATTTTTCTGGATTGGGGTTGGAGGGAGGCAGACAATTGGATATGCAAATTGAGTTTCACAAGCAAACACTCAACTAGAAACATAAAACGAAGCTCCAAAACCATATGTTCTAAGTAATACCAAAGAACAAAAGAATGCTGATAAACTGTAACGTATCAGCAACGTTAATGCAACGTCTAAACTAGTAGCTAAAATTGGCTTTCAGTTTCTAATGCTGCAAAATCATATTGGAAATATTCCCATAAGAAAGGATGCAACTCCACTTTCCTTTTTCCCTTTCTATATACAAGTATAATGTGCCTCTCTCTTGCTATATACACATTCTCCTAATAATCCATCGTAAACTTTCTGCCAACAATAAAAAGGGCCTTCACAAGGGAGCTTTTGAGTCCTAAGGGCCATCAGAATTTGGCAACTGCGTGTCCTCATCCTTTGGCACGAGGCCTTCAATCTCCATGTTGCCGTCTTCTGGCAAGTGAGGTTGCACTGGCAAAATAGTTGATATATTAAGGAGAAGAATAAACATACACATACACATCAACATACACACGCATATTGGAAACACGAATGGTCAAATGAGCTAAAAATCCAAAGAGAAAAATAAGACATGCCAAATGAGCTAACCACCATTTGTTACATTTCTACATTCACGGGGACAATTGAAACAATGTAATGCATATACCACTAATCAAAATAACAATTTGTAGCTTGAGAAAGAAAGGAGCCCTTTAGTCACTCATATGAATAATAGGGTAAAAGAAAGCTTACTTGAAGGCGTCTTCGGCCCCTTATCAGAGGATGTAAGGCATATACCACTAATCAAAATAACAATTTTTTTAACTATTTAATTGGTCCCCGACAAATTTTCCACTATTTCATTGGAAATTTAGGGTAATCGAAGAAACCAATAAAATTAAGTTGAAGATCGAAAAAATAGGAAGTAAAATCAAAGCCGATGCATAACAAAATTATTGTCCTTAAAGCAATTTTGTTTCTACAATGTGTCACATAGACTACACGACATATGTTTTTCAGGACACGACAGCGACTCCCTTTCATTCAATGCATGACGAAATATGAACTCTCTCTTTCGTTCACTCCAAGACGAAGTATAAACCTATGTTTTGAAGTGTCTAGTGTCAGATAAATAAGAAAAAGTCAGAGAGGTAATTCTACATAATTTTAACAAAAGTATCTCTTAAAAAACTCAAGTTTTGAGTACACATATGATTTACTCTTTCAAAATAGGAAGTTATTTAAAACCTCTATGCAGTTTCTAATATGCAAAAGTAGTTTATCACCGTGGGATTCTAAGTTGCAAACATCACATTGTTTTATGAAAAGACAACATAAATTCATGATATCCTATAGCATACCGAACTCACATTTGAGTGATTTAAAAGTGCAACTGAACAATTGAGATCAAGCGAACGGTCTACAGGACCTGTAAGGCACCACTAGAACAGGGGATTGAATAGTGGGTGCGGAAAATTTAGTTTTTAAAATATTTTAACCCAAAAAACAAACTTCTGAAAACAGATTGAAACGTTTGAAAAAATAGGTTACAGATGTTCACAAATTCTGAAATTTGGAGAGATTCTACTCTAAGATGTTCTGAGTATCCCCTAAAAATTTCAGATCAAAATTCAACATCTAACCCATTGAAAAATTGTTTGTGGTAAGATTGCGCAAATCTGCCAGAAACAGTAGTCTGATTTGAAATTTTTATTCCGATTAATTCGTAACTTCAAATGGTCTGAAAATTTAATGACAAACCCTTAAGATTTTTATTTTAATAGGTTGAAACAGTTTTGAAAATTCCTTTGGGAAGTATATCAAATACGATCAAGTTCTCAACCTTTGCAAGTCTGAAAATCAGATTGCACTAGTCTCAGAACTATTAACGTTTGATTGACTTATACTTGTCCAAATAGGTTGAAACTTGCGCCAAATGAAACTTAAGAGGTGTGGCTATGTTTCTGCAAAATTTTATGATTTTTCAAATTCGTTTGCTATTTTTAAGATTGTGACGAAATGGATACAGAATGCTGGAAACTGAAAGTATTGTGCAGTAAAGTAAAGAACACAAAGGATTTTATACTGGTTCGGTTAAATCAACCTACTCCAGTCTTGGAGGACACCTTCCTCGGTTATCACTAAACAAAATTAACACCTTACCACAAGGGTTTCTGGAGTTACACACCAACTCCAACACTTAAACAAACGATACAAGAAACCACAAAGATCACGAACACCACCGCCGAACGGATGAAGGTTTGATCACACCTTGATCAACCTTTTACAATAATGAGGCGTGTATGGTGGTATGAATAAAGCCTATTCAATATGTTTGAATATAAGTACAATAGGCTTGAGAGGAGAAGAAGAAGAAAGAAATGTAGAAGAAGAGAGTAGAGAGTCTTTTTGCACTTTAGAAATTATGTGACTTGTCTTGCATTTGTGTGACTCTCTTCTCTTCCTTTTATCAAGTCTTGGCCGCCCCCTATGGCTTTTCTTCACCTTGAGAATTCTCTTTTATGTCCTTGGAAGAATGTCTTGTGTAGATGTAACACCATCTTGCTTACTTGGCACAACTTGATTGGATGAATGACTAGACTTTGCTCACTTGACACTCCTTGATTGGATGAGTCTTGTCATCATTTAGTGGCTGTAAAAATCAGAAAATAAAGTGAAAAACATGTGTCAAATGAAGTTCAAAACATTGTCAAATATTCTACAATCAATCCCCACAAATTTGGAAGCAAATTTCATCAACATTCAAGACAAAAATCAGTCAGCTCTAGTCTCACATGCTGAATTTTCAGCATGTGTTTCATTTGCCAAAAGATTTGAAATGTTACCTTGTGGAGCTCCCTCTATTATGTCACTAACCTTGTGTGGCTTATTCTCTACTAATCAAGATGCCAACTAAGCTCCACATAAGCTCCACCAAGGCTGAGATAGGCGTGTGATGTGTCTTGATCATGTGCTGAATTTCACTCTTGTAAACTTTGTTAAATATTGCACAATAATTACACATATATGGTATATTTCAATCAGCCCTAATCTGAACATTCTAGAACACTTCAATATCTATTTAATATGTAAAAAGTGTCTAGATATATATTACATGCCATGCCAAAAACGTTCCATGTATTGTGTTCGTAGAAAACCGAATTTCGACTTTTGTCGATTACGCGATTTTTCTCCGATTAAATTCAAAATTTTTGCACATGTTATATATATTATGTCAAACATAATATACATAAAATAAGTTAAATATTCAGCTCATATGCTGTTTAACATTGGCGCCCCATATGTGTTTAAAAAGTGAATTTGGAATATCCACAATTTGGCCTTAATTGGAGGTGATTTGTGTGTGCCAACATGGAATGATTTTATGGCTGAGTGTACCATGTTAACCACGAAATTTGTGGACATTTTTGAATTGTAGGGAGTGGCCATTTATATATGGCCAGTACGTGACACGTTGGCGAAGTTTCGGTAGTCACCCGATAAGACAATTTTTGGTTTATAATCTTGTAACGTGTCGTAATAATTTTGTCATCACCATGACTTATATCATATGATATAATACCTTAATATACTCATAAATATGAGGTAAGTATAGTAGTGTGACATTGATGTACGTTCGTAATATATGTAACATGTCGGTAGTACGTCGGAATATATATTTATTATGGCTTTTTATAAAAAAATCTGAATATATATAGTTTATATATATGAAAAACGTGTGATATAGAGTGGGAGGAGACTTTCTATTTCCAAGTTTGTTGCCATCATGCCTTCTCCAAATATATCTCTATTTAATGAACTACTTAGTTCATTTAACTAAGTAATTCACTTAATGAACTAGTTTAGTTCATTAATGGTGGCACCTGAAAATAGTTCAAACACAACAAATGTTTGCCATTTGATGTAAGCTTTAAAGCTTCATTCTTGTTAGTATGGCAACATTATATATAAATTATATAAGGCAAGTTTGTCGCAAAAATTTGTCAAGTAATAAATTGTGTCATGCATTTCTCAAACACGCGTTATTTAAATCATGTATTTTGTGAATCACTCAAACACTCTCAACAATCTCTCCCTTTTGATGATTTACAAAATAACCTTAGTTCATGATTTAAATTTAACCGTTCCTCCTCCAATCGTGCACAAATTCAAATTTTGAATTTTGAATTCTCTTTCCCTTGATTTGTGCAATCATAATCTCTTACCTCCTTAAATCACTCTCACTCCCCATTAAAGCATGCACTCTCTCTCCCCTTTTATTTTTGAAATAAAATCAAAAGTGCATGTAAACATGGAAAGAAATATCAAACTATATCAAATCAGCAGAAACCATGCCTAATTTTGAGCATAGATTTTCATACGTGGCTTGATTTAGTGCCTTAGTGAATATATCGGCTACTTGTGCTTCAGTGCGTACATGATCTATAACAATATCACCATTATTCACGCGATCACGAAGAAAGTGATATCGTATTTCTGTGTGCTTTGATTTAGAGTGTAGTACGGGGTCCTTAGATAAATTTATAGCACTCATACTATCACAATAGATGGGAGTACGATTTACCGTGATGCCAAAATCAGAAAGTTGTTGTTTTAAGCATAAGAGCTGTGTGCAACAAAGACTAAGTGCCATGTATCAGCTTCTGTAGTATATAATACCACACTCGCTTGCTTTTTCAAAAACCATGATATTAATGAATTTCCTATAAATTGACAAGCGCCACTTGTGCTTTTTCTATCTATTTTGCATCCGCCATAATCTGCATCAGTATATGCATGCAAATCAAATTCACAATTCTTATCATATCAAATTCCTAAGGCGGGGGTGTACTTAATGTATCGAAAAATCCATTTTACAACATTATAATGAAATACTTTAGGTTGGATTTGAAAACGTGCACACATACAGACACTAAACATGATATTTGGTCTACTTGCGGTAAGGTAAAGCAGAGAGCCAATCATAGACTTATACAAACCATTATCAAAATCTTTTCCATTTTCATCTTTATCTAATTTAGTGGTGACACTCATGGGGGTGGGGGATGGTTTCAAGTTCTCAAATTGAACTTTCCAATCATGTCATTCACATATTTGACTTGACTTATGTGGATACCTTATCAGTTTGTTTAATTTGCAAGCCAAGAAAGTAATTCAATTCACCAACCATAGACATTTCAAACTTGGATTCATGCAAGTTTCAAATTCTTTAACAATTTTATGAGATGTAGATCCAAAAATGATATCATCAACATAAATTTGAATGATTAGTAAATATAATTTTTCTTGTTTCAAGAATAAGGTGCTGTCTATGGTGCCTCTTTTAAATCCATTTTCTAAAAGAAAAGTAGCAAAACAATCATACCGAGCCCTAGGTGCTTGCTTTAAACCATATAGTGCCTTCTTTAATTGGTACATGTGATCAGGGTATTTCAAATCTTCAAAACCGGGTGGTTGCTTCACGTATACTTCTTCTTGTATAAAACCATTTAAAAATGCACTTTTTACGTCCATTTGATAGAGTTTAAAATCTTTCATGCAAGCAATAGCAAGTGATAGTCGTATGGCTTCTAAACGTGCTACGGGTGCAAATGTTTCGTCGTAGTCTATTCCTTCTTCTTGATTATATCCTTGTGCTACAAGTCTCGCCTTGTTTCTAACAACTTTACCTTCTTCTTTCATTTTATTTCTAAAGCCCACTTTGTGCCTATTATTGTCTTATCTTGAGGTCGTGGCACTAAATCTCATACATCATTTCTTACGAACTGATTTAGTTCATTGTATATAGCATCAATCCAAGAAGAATCATTCAAGGCATCAAAAACATTCTGAGGCTCAATTTCGGATATCATAGCATGAAATTGCTTTATTTCATCCGAATTTATTCTTCTACGTGGTTGAACACCTTGAGTAATATCGCCTATAATGAGATCGTGTGGGTGATCCCTATACCATCTTGGTCGATTATTCTCTAAGTTATCATGCATTTCTAAATGATCATACATTTCTAATGTGTTGGATTCATTATGCACAACATCATCTTCTACATCATATAACACTCGTTTTAGTTCAAAATCACCGTCATATTCTTTATCGTTTTCAAACTCGCCAAATTCATTAAACTTCACGTGAATATATTCTAGAATTTGTCTAGTGATAGGATCATAACATCTATATGCTTTAGAATTCACAGAATATCTAACAAATATGCATTCAATTGATTTAGATTGAAATTTATCTAGATTATCTTTTGTATTCAAAACAAAGCATTTACAACCAAACACACGAAAGTAATCAATTTTAGGCATGCGATCATTTACTATTTCATAAGGAATTTTATTTATTTTCTTTCTAATTGACAAACGATTAACTATATAGCATGCACAATTTACGACTTCCGCCCACAAAAATCTAGGCAACTTATTTTCAGACAACATGGTTCTAGCGATTTCTTGTAGTGTCCTATTCTTTCTTTCTACTACTCAATTTAATTGTGGTGTCCTAGGTGGCAAAAATTCATGTTTAATTCCTTTGTCTTTGCAAAACGCAATCATGTCCTTGTTTTTAAATTCACCGCCTCTATCGCTTCTAATCTTTTTCACATTTAAACCATATTGATTTTCAAGTTGTTTTATTAGTTTCGCAATCTCAATGGCAGTATCCTCTTTATTTGCAAGAAATAAAGTCCATGTATAGCGAGAAAAATCATCAAAGACAACACATGCATAATGGCGTCCACCAAGACTCTTAGTACGACTAGGACCAAACACATCAATGTGTAGTAATTCTAAAACTCTAGACGTGCTAATTTCATTTTTGGGTTTAAGTGACTCACGTGTTTGTTTGTCTTTAATATAAGATTCACACAACTGAAAGTTGTCTAAATCAAGTTTAGGCAATCCTCATATTAAGTTCTTTCGTTGAAGTTTTTCAAGTGTTGAGATTCCAATGTGTCCTAATCGCCTATGCCACAAATTAACGTTAGGTTCATTTGACATAAAACACTTAACCGAAGCGTATAACATGTCATCCATAGAAAGCGTAAAAATATTTCCTTCTCTTTTTTCTTTTAATACAGTTTCTCCGTTTTTATTTATTATGTTGCAATATGGATGAGTGAAACACACACACAAACCATTGTCAATAAACTGTGAGATCCTAAGTAGATTATAGGGTAGGTTACTTACCAAGAAGACATTGGAGATTTGAATCGTACTTCGCTTCCGATTGTACATTTTCCAATGATTCTTCCTTCATTGTTGTCTCCAAAGGTCACCGATCCACCTTTTGTAACCTTTTTCAACTTTGAGAACAAGCTCGAGTCACCCGTCATGTGCCTCGAGTAACCACTGTCAAGGAACCACTTGATTGATGTGCCTTTAGATGTATGGGTTCCCTGCAATGTACAACAACAATTTAGGTACCTTTTTATTTTAGGTCCTTACGAGTTAGTTATTCACCTCTTTATTGTTGGACCGTGCACCTATAATAAACACCACTAGAGGGGGGTGAATAGTGGTTAGCAGAAATTACACTACAACCCTTTGTAAAAATCCCCTTTGAAAACAGAATCTGAGACCACCTCAGATTCAGAACCCGTTTTTGAAAACTTCAAAACTAAATTGTACACAACTTCAAAAATTATGAAACTTTCCAGAATTGAACTTCAATGTGTTAACAAGATTCTACCTAAAAATCAGACAAAAATAAGATCGTTTGACCCTTCAAACAAATAAAACGATTCAGATGGTCAATCTGGACAGAATTGGACAGAATGTTGCTGATTCTGAAAATAGTGTTTCTCTTTTTGTGAAAAACCGAGTTCTTCAGCCGCGCCGTTTGAAGAGCTAGCACTCCGGACAGAAGCGTTTGTGTGGATACCGACAGAGGGTGATCGTATTTTTGCACCTACTTCATCTGCGTAATTCAGATCTACAAAGGTAGTTTTCGAGTTTCTTTCATCAAATTAAACGAACAACATGGATCCTTGGTAGGAAATCGGAGATCAAGTTTTTGTTTTCCGCTGCGCGTTTTGCAGTGATCTCGGTTGATTTCCTAACAAGTTGATGTAGAGAAGATTTGTGGAAGTTGTATAACTTGCAAGAAAGCTAAATCTACATCACATCAACATGGTTTGTACACCCCCATTACCTGTCCCTATGTCACTTTGGATTGATATATCTATGGACTTTGTTTTGGGATTGCCCAGATCAAAAAATGGAAGTGATACTGTATTTGTTGTCGTTGATAGATTTTCTAAAATGCCACACTTCATAGCTTGTAAAAAGGTTGATGATGCATCTCACGTTGCCAACTTGTTCTTTCAGGAAGTTGTACGTCTACATGGCATGCCTAGAACCAATGTTAGTGATAGGGATACTAAGTTCTTAAGTCACTTTTGGCGTGTGTTGTGGGGTAAACTTGGAACAAAACTCCTATTTTCTACTACTGCTCACCCCCAAACAGATGGTCAAACTGAAGTTGTGAATAGAACTTTGTCTCAGTGATTGCGTGCTATAATTTAGGAGAACCTTAAGAATTGGGGAGATTGCTTGCCATATATTGAATTTGCTTATAATAGAAGTGTTCACAGTGGCACCACACATTCACCGTTTGAAGTTGTATATGGTTTCAATCCTTTGTCTCCACTTGATCTTGTGCCTATTCCTGTTCATGAACGTGTAAGTATTGATGGTAAGAATAAGGCTGAACTGATTAAGAAATTGCATGCTAAGGTTAAGCTACAACTTGAAAAGAAAAACAAACAGTATGCAAAACAAGCTAACAAAGGGCGCAAGGAAGTTTTGTTTGAACCAGGTGATCTTGTTTGGCTGCATTTAAGGAAAGAAAGGTTTCCTAGAGAAAGGAAATCTAATCTCATGCCAAGAGGAGATGGCCCTTTCAAGGTACTTCAAAAGGTTGGATATAATGCTTACATTCTTGACCTTCCTGAGAGTAAGTATGGTTCAATTTCTCATACTTTTAACGTTGCTGATCTTACCCCTTTTGGTGATTATTTAGATTCGAGGTCGAATCATTTTGAAGAAGGGGGGAATGATGAGGTTCATAACCCTCATCCATGTCAAGATAATGAGAATGCACATAATGTTACGAAAATGCAAGATCAAGGACCCTTAACAAGAAGTAAAACTAAGAAACTAATGCATGAAGTAGGGGCCTTCCTATTTAAACACGTGCAAGATGAACCAAGGGAACTTATACACTGGGTTCACCTTATTGAACCTACAACATGATTTGTAAGAAATTTTAGAACCATTGTAAAATATCATTAGCAGAGAATGTGTTCTTTATTTTGTTTTTATAAATGTTTATGTTGTATTAGTTTAGGCCCATCTCGGATTGTGAGTTTCTGCAGGACCTATTTTGGTAGAATTGACGTAACTCTCCAACCACAAGGCCAAATTATGAGTTTCAAGATGCGTTGGAAAGCTAAGACAAAGATCTACAACTTTTATGTTTTTTACGTTTCCCAAATCGGTCTTCTTGGCATCCAAACAGAGCATGCAAATGGAAGTACGGTTTCTACCGAATTCTGTGACATACCTTCAGTAATTTGGATGTATCTCCTCAATGATTAGGCCAAATGCAAAGACCTTTATATGCTTATTTTCTACACTCAATTGGATACAATTCTCTAAGAAAGAGCAAGGCCTAATTCGGATTGGAAGATGTCCAAAAATTAGTCACAAGCCAGAAAAGATTTCAAGATGAAGACAAATCATTAAAGTCTTCCATGAATAGTACTTGAGGGACCTACTTTGAAAATCATCATTCAAGACTTACAAGACTAGTTTTTATGGAGCCTACATGAATAGTTTTTAGAAGTGTGTAGTCTTTTCAATCATTATTTCAATTTGTAAGATAGTTTGTTGTCTTGTGATATTTTTGCCTATAAAAGGCACATAAGAGAAGCTTTGTAAACTTACACCTTCAATGAAAATTTCTTTTTCTTCAAGAGTAATTCTTATGTGTTTTCTTAGTTCATATTCAAAATCAAGTCTAGAATCTTTCAAGGCTTGAGCATCCTTGTGAGAGTTGTCCAATTCCGGGGTGGGAAACATCCAAGAGGGAGGTATCTTGCTTGGGTTATGTAGAACTCATTGGAGGACTTATGTTCAAAAGGTTTTCTTCAACTTATTTGGAAGAAAGGTGAAGCTATCTTCATTGTGCCTAAACCATATTTGGAGGAGGAGCTTTAGAGTTAAAGAAAGGTCCATTCTTGCACGTATCACAAATATGCATACAAAAACATTGTCTCAGACCAGGTAGTTACATCTGCAGTGCTTGATAAAATCGGAATCAACCCGTCTTACTGCTATATTTCTCTTCTAAGGGTGAATTACACAATATGCGTGATTTTCCAAAACAATTTCCAAAATATTCGATTTTCCAAAACTATTCCAATGCTAAATATTTTCCAAAACGTTTCTGACACTTGATGAGCATAAGGGCCAGTCTACACCATCTATATGGTCATTGCAGGATTTTAGTGATTGTGTCTCCGCCTGCTCACTTCATTCAATTCAATACCAAGGCTCTCCCTACACTTGGTGTGATGGTCTCGGCTTGGGAAGGGTTTGGCGGCATCTGGATCGATTTCTTTGCTCCTAGTCTTTTATTGACCTGTTTGCCACGGTACATTATCAGCACCTCAGTTGGGCCACCTCGGATCATTCGCCTATTTATTTGATATGTTCTAGATGTCTCGGTTGGGTCTGCGGCATTTAGGTATCTGGATGTGTGGATTACTAATCCTGAATTTGATAGTTTTGTGCGGCATCATTGGCAGTCATTTGCAATGGTTGGTGGAATGTGGGCCTTTGATGATAAGCTACGCCAGCTAAAGTTGCAGTTACGCCGTTGGAATAAAGCTGTCTTTGGAAATATCTTTGATGTGGTTGTCATTGTTAAAGCTGAGGTTACTCCACGGGAAAGGGAGTTTGATGCTACACCATCAGATAATACGTGGGCCGAGTAACATCAGATTATGGCCTTGTTACGTATCGTAATTGCGAGCTTTTCTATTTTAGAAGCAAAAGGCCAATATAAAGTGGTTGTGCGAGGGGGATGCTAATACTGAATTTTATCATCAAATCATAATGCAATAACAAATAAGATAAAGCACAATAACTACACGTAGGTAGTTAAGCTGCGGAAAAATAAAGTCATAGAAAAATTTATTTTATTTTCGTATCTCTTTTCTTCTTACATAGTTATTGAGCTTTTATCTGCTATCTTGTATTAAATTCCCTTTAGCTATGTCCATGCCCAAGTGTTTCTCTATCCAGTCATCTTATGTCCGCTAAGGGTCTAAGCATATGTCTAGTAAGGTGACAGGGATAAACATGCGTATGCTCATATGATGAAAAAATCATGCATTGTTTTCCAGAAAAATCTATCAAATCATAATCATTTATGAAATCATCGTATTAAATCTGTCATAGTTGTGAACATAGCACAGCCTACACGAACGATACACAAGCCAAACCGACTGAATTCCCCATGTAGTGCTATGTACCAACCATGAATCCTAATGGACCAACCATGATGTTACATCATGTGTACATAGATCTAACGATGACGTGTTTTGCTGAACATCCTGGGTCCTAGACACGGTGTTACACATAGGCCAAAACGTAAGGGTAGATGCCATCTGGAAGGCGGAGATACCTTGTCCCAGACTAGGTGTTACACTCAAGCCCACAGACGAACATCTCTTTGCCAAGTGACACAAACCTCTCACCTAGGTTCCAGTGTCAAGAGGCACTCATAACATATGTTGCCCTAACATCCTCATTACTACACCTGACATCAGGCGGCCTCCAATCATAAAATGTAGGCTGCCGCAACAGCGTAACATATCATAATTGTTCGTATGGAATCAACCAACGTAAGGTACGGTTTGTTAAAATCTTTTCAAAACTATTCACGCGATAAAATCATATTTGTCAAACATGCCTTGTAAAACTCTTTTAAAACGCTTCGCGTGGTAAACATTTCTGTAAATATTTTTTCTATGATAAACCGTATCGCTTTTAAAACTTTGTTTCGTGTATGTAGTCATGTATACTCCGTTGGTGCTGGTTCCATACATCTAAACTTTTCAGCACTTAAGATCGACGTTTAGCTCTTATTCTATGTTATGTTCTTACATGAAGTACCCATTTCACCCTTGTTTGGGTAGCCTCGGTTCTGTTGAGAAATATGTTTGGATAATTTTCAAGGCCATGATTTTAAGTAGTGAATACTTAAAAATGTCACACATGGTGTTATAGATGATTAAAAAGTTGAAAAAGTGAAGAAAAATGATATTGATCTCTCAGGTTGTTGCACTTCGATCGAACAATGTACATCAAACCCTTACATTGATCGATCCATGTAACGCAGAGAAAATTCAAGACCTTACCGTGAGACATTGATCTCTAAACCTGAGACACATCGATCGATCGATGTACACATCAAACCCTCACTTCGATCGATCAAACGATGTAGGTCAGAGGCAAACTTTGAAAATCACTATGAGACATCTCTCAAGCAGAGGCACTTCGATCGATCGATGTCTAGGGTTTTTGAAATATTTTTCTAAAATATGATAAAATGATTGTTTTCATTTGTACATGATTTATATATGTTTATCATGTTGTTATTATGAGATTTTGATAAATGTTATACATTGTGACTAACACGCCTTAGAAGATTTTACAACTTACCAAAAAAAGGCAAAATTGGTATTTTGAGTTTGCGTAGGTACTTAACATGGTGAAAATATTTCAAGGATAGTTTAAGTTCAAGGCCTTTTTGAAACATAAACTAGACATCCTAAGGAGTGTTTTGATATAAATATCAACCTTTTTGGTCAAGTATTTAAAGAGAAACATGGTTTCAAAGTTCATCACTATTCTATCCAATTCTGTCCAGATTGACCATTTGAATCTTTTTATTTGGTTGAAGGGCCAACGATCTTATTTTTGTCTCATTTTTGGATAGAGTCTAGTCAAGACATTGAAGTTGATTTCTGAAAAGTTCCATAATTTTTGGAATTGTGTACACTCAGTTTTGAATTTTTCAAAAAGGGTACGGAATCTGAGGAGGTCACAGATTCTGTTTTCAAAGGGGATTTTAACCAAGGGTAGTAATGTAATTTCTGTCAACCACTATTCACCCCTCCCCTTCTAGTGGTGTTTACTACAGGTGCACGGTCCAACAATTGGTATCAGAGCCAAGTTAACACCACTATAAGAAGCAAGATTCAAGACCATACGAAGAAGACAAGACCAATCATATTCTTATGTGTTTTCATGATGATCATCATATGTATGTTTCTTGATGATTTTTAGTGTTCATTCATGTTGATGGTCTTGATTTAACATGATTGTGATGCGTTATAAGTTTTGCTAGAATGCTTGACCATAAAAGATTGTTTTTCTTGATGATCATCATGCTGTTTTTATGTATAAACATCCATGGGTAGGACCGTTTTAGGCTGCCACTTTAACCGTGCTTCATAACCTTCAATATGAAGTGTAATCTTGATGATCATGGCTTAAGGATGTATGTTGTCATTTTTCCATCATCCTATGTAGTTGCATGTAATATTCATCATGATCATGGCCCTTAAAGTTTTAGTTATAACGTAAACCAACATGCATGTGTTTAAGAGTGTCGGATTCAAAAGTGCAATACATGATCATGAAGAAGAGTGTATAGGTCGAGTATGTTACATGTCACATGTCACTACATCATGTTTGCATGTTCATGAATCATAATATGTTATAGTGCAAAAGGAGTACTATCACCCAACATGTATATAAAAATAGTTAAAATGAAGAATCATGTGTGTATGGCCATTGTATAAATTCGGCCAAGTGGTCATGTATGTGTTCCAATGATGTTGTTTTGATATTTACTTGGTTATATGCATGTAAAAATCTGTGTATCATATATTATATAAATTGCTAAATAAATGATGTGTTAAGAAAGTAAATTAAGGAAATGTTGATATTTGACAAGGCCAAAAGTGGGTTGATTTGATTAGCCATGAAGTAATATGAAAATTAGACAAATTTAAGATAATGATGTTAGTGTTTAAAGCATAAAAAAGGGTCTGTTTTTAAGTCCTAAAACCAAGAGCCCTTGGGAGGGGCATAATTGGTATTTTAGTTAAGTTTATGATATGAACCATGAGCTAAATGTTGGACATTAAGTGATGAAATTTTTAGATGGTCAAATGAGCCCAAAACCGAGCCTACATGCATGCATAAATGAATCAAAGTTTTAAAATGAAATGTTTTATCACACGATACGTTTTTACGAAATGCTTTATCAATCGATACATTTTAAAAAAGATTTTACGCATAACAAACTGTACCACGAGATGAATGATTCTAACGACTTATATACGATATGTTTTTACGATGTTACGATATGTATTTGGTGTGCCGGCCTGACATCGGGACCGGAGTTGTAGGTGTCAGGGGCATATGTTTTACGTTATGGCTTAGTGTAACACCTTGTCCGGGACATGGGATCTCAGCGATAACGCATCGCTGTTAGATACGTGTACATATGATGTACATGCAACTATAAGGGGAGTCATTCGGTGCGTCCTGTGTTAGCGTTCTTATGATATGAAAAGTACTATAGCCAACTTATGGAATTTCCATGTTTATAAAACTTATAGAAATGATACGAACCTGTTATGTTTTAAAATATTTTACGAAAAACGAAACGTGTTACGGACTTTCACAATCATATTACATGACCCCTGAGTTACCATCATTGACACACCAGTTAGCCGTCGGTATATAAGTTGAACGAAAAGGAAGTTATGTATGATAAAGCATAAGGAAGTGGGACTTAGCATAAGACATGATTGAGAAAATAATATTGCATAAGTGATATGATCTCCCATGGAATTTAGATAAAGGCTATTTGAGACTTTATTTTTACGCACTTTATATGATTACGTGTTGCTTATGTGTATTTGCACTATATGTTACTTTATTTGCTAACAGAGACGATTTGTATTTCATTATTTACGCTTGTATTTATTTTATCACCCCATCTCCCATGCATGATCCACATGACGAACCTGGGAGAACATGTTTGCTGGGTGTTTCATTATTGCTCACTCTTTATTTTTCTCATCATGCATAGCCCCGAGACCCTGATTTTGACTTCATAAATAACGAGCCGAGAGTAGGCTACCCATGAGGAGCTTAGTGGCCCAGTTGTTAGAGTTTGTACTTATTTATTTCAGACATGTATTGTTGTAATCGGGTTTTTTAAAAAAAATTAATTAATTAAGTTAAATATTTAATTTAAAACTAACCTTATCCTTAACTTACCCATAACCCCCCACTAATTTCTCCCACTATCCCACAAATCTCTCCCTCTCCTAAATTAAAAACCATAAATCCCCAAGTATTCCCCCCACGCATACGGCAGTTTCATAAGCAACAAAAATAAGGTGAAAGGGGGAGAAGCTGCGGCAGGGAGCGGACATGAGCAAGGGAAAGAGAAGAGGAAAAGAGAAAGAAAAAACAGGGAGAAAAAGAGGAAAAGGAGAAGAAGAAATTAAGCACACCGCGTCAAACCCAACCTCCGTAATCAGTAAATTCTTTGTGTGAAAAGTAGGTTACCCTCCCCTCTGTCGGATTGCTTTGGATTCCCTCGCATTCTGTATTGGGATTGTTTGTTTATCACTGTACGTTTATTTGTTATATGTTTATATATGTGCAGCGGAAATATTTATGAAAGCATATGTCAAATTTAAATTGTTGTTGATGTCGCTGTCATGTCCGTTCCAAGTTTATGTGGTGTTTTAATATATGAATGTAGTATACGTATTTGTAAATTGTGTGTGCATGAAATATATATAATTATATGTTTGATTGGTACTGTGATGGATGTGGGTAGAAACCTTACTAAAATATATAAGTGAATAATTGTTGTTGCTGCTTCCAGGTGTTGTTTTCAAAGTATGTGCAAATTTTGATTTCCGTGACGTTGATGGCCTATTATATAATATTAAGTGAATATTATTTTCTTTTGTTGTTTCATGTGCTATTTAAGTGTATTTGTGAGATTTTGTTTCCTGGATGCTGAATGTTGTGGCTATTGAGACACTGTCCATTCAAGGGCAGTGGCTAAAATATTGGTGACAAAATAGTTTTTTTTTATGATATTGTAACATAAGGTATTAACAATATTCACTGTTAGGTGTATAAATTATATTAGATGGAAAAAAAGTTGTTGGCCGGCTAGGATAAAAAAGAATAATAAATATAATTATTATTTAATAATTTGAGAATAAAATAATATAAAACAAAATAATAATTAAAAAAAGAATGTAGGCAGCCACGGAAATAAGTAAGAACAAATAAATTTAATTAATAGAATATTGATAAATAAAGTAATATATTTATTGTTTAACGAATAAGACATTAAGTACAGTAAATAAAAAATAATAATAAAAGGAAAAAAAGGTTAGCGTCAGTCACTAGGAGAAATAATAAATAAATAATATATATATATTTATTTATTTAATATGAAAATTAATAAATTTAGAAACTCATGAAATAAATTAAAAAGAACAAAAATAAAACAAAAAAGGGAGGAAAAGGGGAGAGAAGAAAATGAAATTAAAGCAAGAAAAATAGTAGGGTAAGATAAAAATAAATAAATAAAGGAATGAAGTGCTTGAAAGACTAGAAAAAATAAAATAAAGTGTAAAAACCTAAAATAAAGTCTAGAAAGATGAAATAACGGTAGAAGATAAAATACAGTAATGAACCCTACGCAACATAGGGTAATTACACAATATAGGTAATACGCAACATAGAACGGAGCATGCAACATAGGAGAAACGAAAGTGTGAAAGTGTGAAGCATTCATGGCACGAACATTGCATTTGGCATATGAGCCGTGTGGTCCTACAGGACGTGTGGCCTGACGAGGTGTGTGATGGGTGTTGGTAATAATGGTTACCTTCACCTAATAGGACCGGGGACATGCATAGCATAACATGGAAAAGAATGAGCATAGCGTGTGATATTAAATGACTGTGTGTGACTAGGAGATAGAAGAGCATGCATCTTAAAGTTGCGCGTTGCATTTGTCATTGTTGTGATTATCGATGACCTTGTTGTCAAATTGTTTCAGTGCTACATATTGGGATACGGATCGGGTCGGGTATGTGCTATTATTTATTTATGCCATATCTGCATTATTTATTTATCTGTTTATGCTTTACGTGCTTTATGTGTTTACCCGACTCAGTATGTGACAGTCCCTTTTCAGGAGGGACAGGTAACCTATGAGTGACTCCCATCACTCTCCCCCCACCTCCCCTCCACAGGTGAGCAGGATTAAGAGTATATATGTTTATCAAGGCTGAGAAGAGTGAGCTAGGCTCGAGAAGGGATCTTGTTGACCAGGATCTTGTTCTTGGGATAGTCAGATAGACCTCGACCTAGGTTTATTGTTTGATTTTAGTATTTCATACTTGACTTAGCGGGTTTCGTCAACCCTTGTACTTGTTTTTATTCTGATGGATTTAATTTAATCAAGATATTTATTTCTTTGATTATCGTTTCTGCGAAAAACTTTCTACGTCAATTTTGATGTGTAAAGAAGTTTGAATGATGCTTTGTAGTCCTCGTAGTAGGCTACGGCAGGTGCACTGTTCCCGATGCTAGGGTTCGGGGGCGGAGCACCACAGGTGGTATCAGAGCCAGGTTTCAGATCCGCCTCGGAAACGCAGGATTAATTAGATCACTTAGACTTAAGCTACATCTCCTTCTAAAATGACGATTTTACCCCTAAGAAATAAAATAGGCCTAAGTGATGATCTTACACTTAAGATATGATCGGGTCAAGGGGTACGAGAGCAAGCGATCGTTTCCTTACTTAATTACCATTCTGCTCCTAACTTTCAGCATGAATTCTGTAAACGACATAATTTCCCAAACTACCTCTAAACATTTGCTTGCAATCCCCTAAGTTGTTTCAAATTCCCGAAATACCCCTCTGACTTAGCATGTATTTAAATAAATATATTTTCAACCATTTTAAATTCCAGGAAAACGCCGGCAAGACGTGAACAGGCCGGTAATAGAGGAAAATGGTGGTGAGAACCACCAAAATCAGGAGATTATCCTTATGCACATGAGGATGCAATGGTCACCATGACCAACACCTTAGCACAGTAGCACCAGCTGCTAAACTAGCAGACACCGCCTCCATCACCACTGCACTTAGACTTGAGATTATTCTACAAGGAGATGCGAAGGAGTGGTGGCGCAGCACAACTAACACCATCGATCATTTAGATCTAATTTCAGAATGAGTTCAACAGGCATTACACGCCGAGAGTACGATCTTCAAAGAATGATTCTAGATTCATGGCGGAAATGTAGATTGAGGCCATAATATTAGAAATTAAGTAACGATTTTGTCCCTAAGTCACAATTTGAGACATAAGTGATTATTTGAACATAAGCGAAGATTATGAACATATGTACTGCTCCCAGTTAGAAGCGATGATCCTGAGCATAAGTCACAATCTTAGATATAAGTGACAATTGTGATTAAGAGACGATCTAAACATTAGATTACGATCAGAACATAAGTACTGATTTAGTCATAAGTGTCGATTATATAATATTCTTGATTTTAGAAATAAGACGGGATTTTAGACTTAAGAAATGATGATACTAAGAACGATCCTAGAAATAAGTTATGATCCAAAACTTAAGGAGTCGATCAGTTTAGAAACACATATACTTAGGGTATCACATACAATTCTTCCTTGTCTAAGTTTGATCATAACCGTTTAAGTCGTGATCTTAGTAACCCTAGTGGAATACTACATAATTAATGTGAATGAATTTTTATGTTAACCAGAATACCCCTACTGGGATGGTATCTCAGAGCATGACTAGGTCTAAGCTGAGATCATAGCTACTAAGGATGATTTAGTAGAATGATAGAAAATAAGTAGCGATCAATAAGTGTTATGATTAGTAGAGTTTAGCAAAGAGATCGTACAAATTAATTTATAGTCTAAGGTTACAATGTTAAATGTAGTGTTATCAAAATAGATCGACGATATTAGTTTTATTATAGGTATTGATTGATAGCGACTAGCGAGAATCGACTATAGTATGTATCTTGGAATGATATATCATTACAAATTATGGGTTAAGTGTTGGCATCGTAATATTTAGCTTGAAGCTAGTAGCTTGAATTGAAATAGGGTAAGCATGAACAAGTAGTGGTGGCTTTCCAAATGTGATGTAACTAGGTCAAAATTAACGGTTCAAACAACCAAGTAAAGAGGTATATTGGGATGAGTGTGGCGTACGGAAGCATGGTGAATTAGGATACCTTAAGAAGATCAATATTTAGTGCGTTATGCTAGGATTGACCAACCTAAGTTAAAGATTTTATGAGGAGTAGACAACGCTATACTTATAAGAACCTGAGCATAGGAGACCTTATCCCAAATTAAAAAAATAGATGACTTATATAATTATACGAAATATTGGATTGGTACATCTTTTGTCAAGCTGATAAATATTTTATATAAGTACGTACACCAAAATACACTTATATTTTACGCGTATTTCCAGAAAAAAATAAATTGTGTTTTCGAAAATACCTTATTGAATCTCATTTTTATATATATACATATATATGTATATATATATATACCGGCGATCACGGAAGTCTCCGTCGCGCTCACGTTTTCTGCGGCCTGCGCCGCCACTGCTGACTTCGATCATCTCCGACGACGGCCTGCCATTGCCGGATGATCAGTCCGACGCACCTACAACCATCAATCCCGCTGATTTATTCATCTCCTTAATCTGCAATTCTTTTGCCTTGCGATGCCTAACGAACCACAGCCTTCTTTTGCGGCTGTCGTCACCGGAGCCTCATCTTCACAAGCGATTAATATTGCGCCAAAAACAGTCTCTCGCTACAAAGGTATTCCTCTAATCTCTTTTTTGGATTCGGAAATTGAAGAACTTGCTGCGCCGTTCAAATACTCTTTAGTGGGTACATTTTGGTATGGTCGACCACCTTTGAAGGTTATCAGAGATGTGTTTGAAAAAATAGGATTCCATCATGATCTTCACATCACCCTCATTGACGCTACACATATTCTGTTAAATTTTCGTAATGAGGCAGATTATCTTCGATGCTTCTATCGACGTTCATGGCATATTTCAGGATGCCATATGCGCATTACAAAATGGACAGTTGATTTTGATCCAACAGCAGATGTCCTCATTGTCCCTATATGGATTGCTTTGCCTGGCCTCCCTATTCATTTGCATCGTTGGGAGGCATTATTTGAAATCGTACGACCTGTTGGCACACCGATTAAATTAGACGTTGCAACATCCGATGGCCTGCGACCATCTGTCGCTCGCATTTGTGTTGAGGTGGATGTTTCTCAGGAATTTCCTCAGAAGATTTATTTGCAGGCAAAAAATAGATATATACTGCAGCCTATTATCTATGAAGATCTTCCTTTATTCTGCACTACCTGCAGACGTTTAGGACATGCATCGGGGGCATGTTCTACCACGCCTTCTTCTATACCACCGCCACCCCCGCCTCCACCATCTCGCCCAAAAGCGCAGCGTTCGACGCCTATTAAGAAAAAGAAGGTGACAGAGCCATCCTTACAGGATCCGCCCATTACTACCCCAGTACAGGAACCTCCGGCTGCCTCTATTGATGAGCCTGTCCAATTACGTGAACAAGAGGATGAAACTCATGCAGAAATCTTCTGTGATGCCCCAGAACCTCCCCTTCCGACTCATCCATTGAATAATGATTTTGGTCATTCGTCAGACACAGAATTACCTCCGGAGGATGCAACGGTGGAATTGAGATCAGTCCGAGAAGATTTAGTTCACCGGATGCAATTGCTGCCTCCATCACCAGATGATGAGGTCTTGATATCACGCCTCCAAGAATCCCCCGTAGAGGCGGAATTTATTCCAGTTGTCCCTCGTCACAAACACCGAGCGCATAAGGATTTACCTCCATTGCCACCATCTACGATTCTTACGCGGAGTGCATCGCATGCTATCCAGTGAAGTGATACCACTCTTTCTCAATGAATACATTAATATGGAATATTAGAGGCTTGTGTGCCTCTTTACCTAGATTGCGACAATTAATTACTGAACATCGTTTACATTTACTTGTTTTGATTGAACCAAAGCATGCCCCTTCTAATATCGACGTGTTTGGATTACGACTTGGATTTACTCGATGGTATGTATCTCAATCCGAGAAAATATGGGTTTTCTGGAAAGATTCGGATTTTCGTCTACTTGCTACATGTGATCAAGAACAAGTTGTCCATTTTACTATGCTGTTTCTTCTGCTGCAATTTCAGTTTGTTTTCTCTGCTGTCTACGCCCAGCACACGGCGTCTTCACGTCGCCCACTTTGGGATTCTTTATGTGCCTTTGGTGATTCTTCCACACTCCCTTGGTTAATTGGTGGCGATTTTAACACTTTTTGTGAATTGGGCGATCATCAAGGACGTTCACAACCTTCATTGACGGTTTTACAAGATTTTAATAATTGCATTGAACATTGTTCACTTATGACACCGTCTTATCAGGGATCCAGATTTACTTGGTCCGATGGTAGGGGCCTTGGTCGTGTTCGTCGCAGGCTAGATTGGATATTTATTAACTCAACATTTCAAGATGTATTTGAGGACATGCAGTTAACACATCTTCTGCGAGTTACCTCAGATCACACGCCTCTACTCCTTAAATGCCGCTTCAATACTGCTACTGGGCATAGGACGTTCCGTTTTTTAGATTCTTGGTTGCTTCATCCGGATTTTTATTCTTACATACAGAATGCATGGTCCTCATATCCTACAACAGGTGGTATGTATGGTTTTTATTCAAAATTAATTCTGCTGAAAAAAGACATCCAGCGTTGGAATAAAGATATTTCGGGAATATTTTCCAAAATCTTGCACATGCTGAGTCATATCTAAACCATGCTGAGGCACTCTGGGAGGCAGATTCTACCGAAATAAACAGACAGGCATACCACCGTGCTAAAGCGGAGTATTTGCAAGCAGCTAATTATGAGTTACACTTTTGGAAGCAGAAGGCGAGGCTCGGATGGATAAAGGAAGGTGATGCAAATACCCGATATTTTCATTCTGTTGTTAAAGACGGCGCACCACACTACGCATTCAACAAATTCGTTCAACATCAGGCACGCTCCATACAACTCCATCGGATATAATGGCAGAAGCAGTTTCTTTTTACACAGTCTTATTTGCAAGGGAGACTACATATGATCATTCAGTCATATTATCACAAATACCATGCTTAATCACGGACGCAGATAATGGTATGCTTACGCATTTGCCAACAGCTGCGGAAGTTAAGGAAGCAGTATGGCATTTAGATCCAAAGAGTGAAGCTGGGCCAGATGGATTTCATGGCAAATTTTATCAGGCGTGTTGGACAATTATTCATGCTGATGTTGTTAAAGCAGTACAGGAGTTCTTTCTAGGTGTTCCCCAACCCACAGTCATGGCTAGTGCAATGATAACATTGATCCCAAAGACTCAATCTCCTCAAACTTTCAGTGACTTTCGACCGATATGCCTTACAAATTTTCTCAGTAAAGTTTGTACCAGAATTATTGCTACTCGCTTGGGCACTTTGCTTCCTAAGTTGATATCTCCAGAACAGACAGGTTTCTTACCACGTCATGATATATCTTTCCAAGTTCTTATGGCACGTGAGATGATACATATGCTTGACAAAGGGGGTTCTCAGCTATGCTTGAAGTTGGATATGATGAAAGCATTTGACCGCGTCAGCTGGGAGTATTTAGAATTATTATTGCGGCAACTCGGCTTCTCTGCTTTTTTTGTTCGAATAATCTTAAACCACTTGAGTGCCACAACATTGTCAGTGTTAATTAATGGGCAGCCTTCAACTTCTTTCAGGCCATTCCGAGGTGTAAAACAAGGTGATCCGCTTTCTCCGCTATTATTCATTTTATCATCAGAGGGTTTTAGCAGGGGCATCAAAAGCTTAGTGGCTTCTAATAGACCGCAACCTTTTCGACTGGGACGCATTCCGTTTACTGTCACGCATTTAGCATATGCAGATGATCTCCTTCGGGGCACACAGCGTAATCTGCGACACTTTCGTACTTTCTTAACCTCCTATGAAAATGCATCTGGCCAAAAAATAAATTTCCACAAGAGTAGCTTCATATCATCTGCAAGCACTTCATCTCAGCAGGATCGTGCTTTCCAAACTATATTGGGAATGCACACACCACCCTGCCATTTCGATATCTTGGATCGTATTTACACAAATGAATAAATCGCGCAAGATTTTGCACATCCCTGCTGCAGCACATTGACGACCGCATACTAGGATGGCATTCACGGTTTTTATCGACAGCTGGTCGTTTGGTACTGCTTCGCTCAGTGATCTCAGCTCTTCCACTACATCTTTTCGCTGCTGGAGGTTTGCCAAAGTCAGTCATTAAGATCATTAACAGGAAAATGGCCTTTTTTTTATTGGGGTAATCGTCATCATTGGGTTGCTTGGTCTAAGTTGGCTATGCCATTTGAAGAAGGTGGGCTCGGACTTCGTGATCTTACAAGTTTACAAAAAGCATATCATTGTCGCATATGGTGGTCATATCACCAAAGAAACACCCTTTGGAGCAACTATATGCATGAGAAATATGGGCGCAGGGGTGACTTTATACCACGGCTTCCAAATTCTCCAATATGGAAACTGATTTGCCGAATTCATACTCACTGCATTGCTCAGACAGAAGGTTCAGGACAGCATCTCACATGGAAACTCACTTCAACAGGGGAGTTCTCCCTGAAATCCGCATATGCTGTTTGCCGTATGCAGCGTCCGACACTGCTTTCTGCAAAGTTCATATGGTACAAACATCATTCACCATCCATTAAATTGTTTTTATGGCGCATCTTCAACATGGCATTACCATTTGAGGATTACATTAGTAAATACTCTGCTTTTCGGCCCACACAATGTTCATTTTGTAAACAACAGTCGGCAATAGTGGACCTCCACCCACTTCTTTGCATTTACGACAGTATTTGTTATCTTGGTGGTATTGTTCCTTCTTCTCATCTCTATTTGGGATTTTAAAAATCGTTGTTCCTGCTATAATTGTCTATAACATATGGAGGTCATATACTGCACTAGTATATGGGGATTCAACTTCGTTTGCTACTACTTCTCTTCGAGCCTCAATTCATTACGACATAGAGATATGGGTAAAGTCCATCAAAGGTACAAAACTTACAATGTCACCCCATATGCATCTCTCATGGCTCCCCAGAATTCGGTCTCCATGACCGCATCTCGTTCGTTGGCAAACCCCTCCATCCTGCCGATTAAAGATGAATATTGATGCTTTAGTTGGCAGGAATTCCGCTGCCGGAGGGGTAATTCTACGGGATCATTTGGGTACCTGTGTGGGGGCAATCTCTTTTCTTCTACCACATTGTACTCCTTTTGCTGCAGAGACCCAGACCGCATTGTTTGGTCTGTTATATTTTCTTCCTCTCTTTCACGCCGTTGTTCTGGAAACAGACTGTGCCCAACTTATTGCGCGTTTGAAGCAACCAATTCCGGTCTTTGGGAGCTATCATCTTCGGCTGTTATGGGAACTATTGCGCCATCATCATTTGGATTATGTTCGTGTATACCGAGAAGCAAATATGGCCGCACATTACCTTGCACAGCATTCCATGATGTTTCCTATTACTCAAACTTACACTCGACATACACTGCCGTCACTTGTTCGTGGTGCAATGGCTTTGGACCTCTCCTCCGCAAATTTGCGAGTCCCTTAATATTCAAGTCTTCCAAATGGATTGGCATCTTACTGCAGTCTCTGTCTGTCCCTTGCTTGGGACAGGCAGACCGGGTATGATCTTCTTTCACTATATCTTCATGCTTTACATATGGTTCATACATGGGCTCCTCTCAGAATTTCTTATATTCATTGCATTGATGACTTTATTTTACATATTTGCTTGGACGGATGAGCGACATTTATGGTGGTTACATATGCACTATTTGGGTCTCATCCAAGTCTTCCATATGGATTGGCGTTACATCTATTTCTCTGCCAGCGCTATACTTAGTGCTGGCAGACTTGGTATGATCTTCCTTCAACTCATTTTCCACACTTCACAATTATACATGCTTCTGCTTCACTCAGCTCTTATTATTTTGCATGCATGGACGGGAACACGGATGGAAACACGGCTCGCTCTTCTACTACGAGGCACTGGCGAAATAACTGATTGGACAAGGCCTACCCATTGGACTTGGATGATCACATGGCGTTGGATTTTATTACGTTTATGTATCATTGGGTTTCTATGTATTTTCATATTACAGAATAGCGCATATCAACAGTCCATTTATATAAATATGTACGCTTTTCCCTTAGCCAAGGTTTTATCCACAAGGGTGGTTTTACTTGGCAAGGTTTTAATGTGGCATATCATATATCAAATGGATGTTGATAATCATACACTGCTATTATCGTTTTTGTTTCTTTTGATGTAATAAGGTTTTCCTCCACCACAAGTGAGGTTTTCATAATAAAATTTCCTTTATATAAAATATATATATATATATATATATATATATATATAATGTCTACTAAACTTTACAAAGCTAAATCCTCTTCCGTATTAGTATATCAACGTATAAAAAAAATTCAATTCCTTTGACGACTTTATTAAAAAAAAGAAAAGAGTATTTCAAAATATTGATGTTCTTCCAAAAAAAAAAGATATGTTTATATATACTTATTACACAATATTTAAATTTTTGTGTTTGTTGCATTTGTCTTAGTCATATTAATTTTACTTGACGACTATCGAGATCGCAAGCGTTTTATCCATTAAAGTGTTTTCGAAGTTATCTAACTGCTTGCGATGAAGCAACTGAACTTTTGCGAAGCCAAAAAAAGCTTTAAAAATATATATCTCTTTTAGAAAACGAAAGGTAACGTATTCAAATCGTTTTATAAAACACTACATTATTAAGTTTTCAATTGCTTTAATGCCCTTTCACCAAAACACTTTGCGAATAAGTTATATCACTGTTTTTTGTAAGAGGTCATTTGAAACACTGCTTTAATAAAATAAGTATACTGTCTCGAATCTCGTTAAAAAAAAGGAATGAAATTATTTTAAAACAACTGAAGCTATATTTCAAGTTGTAGCCACGTAGATATTTATTAAAAGAAAAATATCTCCATACACATATGGCGTATATTAGGCTGATGATATTTTCAAAGAAGTAAGAGCATGATCTTAAAGTTAGTTCGTAAGTAGATATAGGAATTGATTTGGAGGACTTAGTTTTGTGTAACAAGTACCATACGTGCGTACATCAATGATATTAGTTGGTTAATTATCTAGGAGGATGAACCATATATAATGAGTTTAAGAATCTGACATTGTAGACTGCGATAAGTTGAATGATACACGTCAAGCGGTATAAGTGGAAGTATGTACATACTAATTATAGAGGATTATGTTAAGGATTGAGCCCTACAAAGACTAGATCATCTTCTGGGATGCTAACGGTGAATAAATTGAATTATACTAGAGTAAAATGTACTCCGAAAATACTTACGATTCAAGAGAGGAGTCTTGTGAACAAGGCGTTAACTCAAAGATTGTAGTACCTCTAATAACGGATTTTCAAGGACTACTAATGACAGCGATATAAGTAAGTTATAGATCGGCGATTGGGTTATAGGTACCTTAGTATGATGATAATATCTTTAAGGTTGATTCAATAGTCATAGATAGTTATGTAATTATTTTAATAAGCAAAAGGGCAATGGATCAGGAATTATCTTGTTGATGTACAAGGAATGATTTTGAGGCCTTAGCCCGTGATAGAGAAGTGAAGGGGTTAGCATGTTGGAAAACGTAAAGGATATTTAACCTGATCATTATCTAGGTGAATGGATCAAGTAGAACTAAATTAAGTGTTGACTATGTAATACGCATTTCAAAGACGACGAAACTTTTTATAAGGGGGTAGGATGTTGTAATCTGGTTTTTTTAAAAAAATTTAATTAATTAAGTTAAATATTTAATTTAAAACTAACCTTATCCTTAACCTACCCATAACCCCCCACTAATTTCTCCCACTATCCTCCAAATCTCTCCCTCTCCTAAATTAAAAACCACAAATCCCCAAGTATTCCCCCCACCCATACGGCAGTTTTATAAGCAACAAAAAAAAGGTGAAAGGGGGAGAAGCTGCGGCAGGGAGCGGACATGAGCAAGGGAAAGAGAAGAGGAAAAGAGAAAGGAAAAAGAGGGAGAAAAAGAGGAAAAGGAGAAGAAGAAATTAGGCACACCGCGTCAAACCCAACCTCCGTAATCAGTAAATTCTTTGTGTGAAAAGTAGGTTATCCTTCCCTCTATCGGATTGTTTTGGATTCCCTCGCATTCTGTATTGGGATTATTTGTTTATCACTGTACATTTATTGGTTATATATTTATATATGTGCATAGGAAATATTTATGAAAGCATATGTCAAATTTAAATTGATAATGATGGTCGCTGTCATGTGCCGTTCCAAGTTTATGTGCGGTTTTAATATATGAATGTAGCATTGTATTTGTAAATTGTGTGTGCATGAAATATTTATAATTATATGTTTGATTGGTACTGTGATGGATGTGGGTGGAAACCTTATTAAAATATATATATGAATAATTGTTGTTGCTGCTTCCAGGTGTTGTTTTTCAAAGTATGTGCAAATTTTGATTTCCGTGATGTTGATGGCCTATTATATAATATTAAGTGAATATTATTTGCTTTTGTTGTTTCATGTTCTATTTAAGTGTATTTGTGAGGTTTTGTTTCCTGGATGCTGAACGTTGTGGCTATTGAGCCACTGTCCATTCAAGGGCAGTGGCTAAAACATTGGTGACAAAAGAGTTTTTTTTTAAGATATTGTAATATAAGTTATTAACAATATTCATTGTTATGTGTATAAATTATATTAGATGGAAAAAAAAGTTGTTGGCTGGCTGGGATAAAAAAAAATAATGAATGTAATTATTATTTAATAATTTGAGAATAAAATAATATAAAACAAAATAATAATTAAAAAAAAGAATGTAGGCAGCCACGGAAATAAGTAAGAACAAATAAATTTAATTAATAGAATAATGACAAATAAAGTAATATAATTATTGTTTAACAAATAAGAAATTAAATACAGTAAATAAAGAATAATAATAAAAGGAAAAAAAGGCTAGCGTCAGTCACTAGGAGAAATAATAAATAAATAATATATATATATATATATATATATATATATATATATATATTTATTTATTTAATATGAAAATTAATAAATTTAGAAACTCATGAAATAAATTAAAATGAGCAAAAATAAAAGGAAAAAAGGGAGGCAAAAGGGGAGAGAAGAAAATGAAATTGAAGCAAGAAAAAAAATAGTAGGGCAAGATAAAAATAAATAAATAAAGGAATGAAGTGCTTGAAAGCCTAGAAAAAATAAAAAAAAAAGTGTAAAAACCTAAAATAAAGTCTATAAAGATAAAATAACGGTAGAAGATATAATACAGTAATGAACCCAACGCAACATAAGGTAATTATGCAATATAGGTAATATGCAACATAGAACGGAGCATGCAACATAGGAGAAACGGAAGTGTGAAAGTGTGAAGCATTCATGGCACGAACATTGCATTTGGCCTATGAGTCGTGTGGTCCTACGGGACGTGTGGCTTAACGAGGTGTGTGATGGGTGTTGGTAATAATGGTTACCTTCACCTAATAGGACCCGTGACATGCATAGCATTGCATGGAAAAGAATGAGCATAGCCTGTGATATTAAATGACTGCTTGTGACACGGAGATAGAAGAGCATGCATCATGAAGTTGTGCATTGCATTTGTTATTGTTGTGATTATCGATGACCTTGTTGTCAAATTGTGTCAGTGCTACGTTTTGGGATACGGATCGGGTCGGGTATGTGCTATTATTTATTTATGCCCTATCTGCTTTATTTATTTATCTGTTTATGCTTTACGTGCTTTATGTGTTTACCCGACTCAGTATGTGACAGTTTCTTTTTGGGAGAGACAGGTAACCTACGAGTGACTCCCATCACTCACCCCCACCTCTCCTCCACAGGTGAGCAGGATTAAGAGTATATATGTTTATCGAGGCTGAGAAGTGTGAGCTGGGCTCGAAAAGGGATCTTGTTGACCGGGAGCTTGTTCTTGGGATAGTAAGATAGACCTCGACCTGGGTTTACTGTTTGATTTTAGTATTTCATACTTGACTTAGCGGGTTTCGTCAACCCTTGTACTTGATTTTATTCTGATGGATTTAATTTAATCAAGATGTTTATTTCTTTAATTATCGTTTCCGCGAAAAATTTTCTACGTCAATTTTGACATGTAAAGAAGTTTGAACGACGCTTTGTAGTCCTCACAGTAGGCTACGGCGGATGCACTGTTCTCGATGCTAGGGTTCGGGGGCGGGACGCCACATGTATTCAGTTCTTTTGTATTGATGATACTCTAATGTATTCGGATATAGATATGATGTATGTTGCATGTCGATTACGCTTTGCTTGTTTATGATGCTTCCAATATTTCGATACATGTTTATATCGACATGTATATAAACGTTATGACGTCTTGCACTTCTTGTAGTAGAGTACGGTAGGCGTACTGCATTGAGACTTTAGTCTCAGGCGGGGCACTACATTTCTTTTATATATATGTGCGTGCATATATTGATAAATATATGTAGATAATATGTACCTACTCATTTGCATGATGGACTTTGCATGCTATGGCACGTATAATTGGCCTTAAAATAGATGCTCTACTCTGAATCTCATTAGACCTTTACTAGAATGAGTGTGTATTAAAGTGGACCTAACGTAGACACTGCTTTCTCGCCTTGACAAACAATGCGGGAAAAAAGCAATTCAAACTGCAACTTATGAAGATTTATCTAGATTGAAACTCATTGCAGAACCTTTGGACATACGACTTCTAAGTGTGGAAAACTTAATTTGACAGAGAATGCACAACAATTAGTAAGCAAAAAACCAAAGGTTAAGGCTCAGGCTGAGTAAAGGACTCAACTACTAAGATCCTTCAGTCCAAGGTGCAGTGTCAGGCTCAGGGTTCATATTTGTCACTAAATTGGACTTAATGATGCATGCTTAATGATGGAAAAGATTCGACCTTTTCTGGTTCTAACAAATCCTTCACAAGGTGTTGTGTTTATTTCTCAGTAACAGGCTTCACCACACTTGGCCATGTGCTTCTTGATTCGGAACGAGCAAGATCCTCCAAAATTTTATAGGTTATTCATGATCCAAGAACAAATGCTCACCCTTGGGATGTGTCTTCAATTTTGAAAGATTTGATTCTACCACAATATTTGATCAAGAAGTTGATATAGAATCAAACTTTGATCAAAGATAAAGAACACAACGAAAACCTTGCAAAACAGCCTTAGACTGAAAATATCAAACTTATTATTAAACTCTCACTGTCCAAAAATGGCTATGACAATGAGTAGGTACATATTATCAAAACCTACGAGACTCCTACTTAAACTAAGACTATGTAATTAACACCGAGTTTTCGACGCGTTTTTGACCTTTCCAGAAGCTTATTCGCTGACATGTTCGCCTTGAGATCTGTAGCCATAAATATTATCTTTCTACCCCAACTCAAATCATGTTAATTCAAGACTTGTAGCTCGAGATATGGTCAAATAAATGTCAACTGGTCAAACTGTACATAGGACTCCTCCTCAAATTAAGATTCTTGGAACAGCCTGAATTTCCATGCAACGTTCTAGCCTTCTAGAAGCCAATTTTGATTTTTTCCCCTCTTGTGAGATGTAGACAATGATGTAATCTATCCATAACATTTAGAATTATCTCGATCCAACATCTGACGAGTGAGTTATGACCGAAATAACCCTCAGGGGACATCTTGAGATATTTCTAAAATTTAAGATTGTTCCACAATTGGAAAGTCTACCTTCCAAACTCCTAATACACGGTTCTATGCAGCTAAAACATTCTAAAAAATTCTATAAATAAGTGCAAAACATAATAGACAAAGTGTACAGCATTATACAAGCCAAATAGGGTGACAATAAGTTCATGCAAAACACCATGGCTGTGCTTCCTCTCTTTCCATCCCACTGCACATTCTGTTTATTCAATTTAGCCTTTTGACCTCGTCATTCCCTCTTAACTCAAAATGATTCAGCCTCGAATCAAAACCAGCACTGAGTGGGGATAGATGCTCTTTGGTGCAACCATAATCTAACTATGGTTTATATTCAGACAGTTTTTTTCATGGTACAGACAGCAGTTTGTTAGGACAATGATAAATGAATGGAATGTAAAAATTAGAACAAGAAAACCTGTTTTTGTGATACAAAAGTGATGCGTGTTTGATGATACAAAAGATTCGATATTTTCTTGTTCTAACAAATCCTCCACATGATGCCATGTTTGGTTGTCATGAACAGTCTTCACCACCCTTGGCCGTGTGTTTCTTAATTCGGGACGAGCAAGATCCTCCAACATTGCATCTTGTTTGTGATCCAAGAACGAACATTCACCCTTGAGATGTGTATAAAAGTTTGAAAGATTTGATTCTCCCACAATGTTTGCTCAGGACATTGATATGGAACCTAACTTTGATCAAAGTTCAAGAACACAAGAAAAACCTTACAAAACAGCCTTAGGCCGAAAATTTCAAATTTATTATTCAACTCTCCCGGTGGAAAAATGGCTTTGACAATGCTTATATAGAGGACAAAATATAGAAAAATCTAAACTTGCTAGGAAACTACAAGAATCCCACTTGAACTATGATTATGTAATTTACATCGACTTTTTTACGTATTTTTGACCATTCTATAAGCTCATTCTTGTAGAGATAAGGGGGTTTGAGTGATTTCAAAATAAGTAACTTGAATGCATATATATATAAACGTATACAAGCATATATATAAACGTGTACATGTATGCATTTACTTACCTTATTTAGCTTATATATTATGTTGCCGTACTAACGAGCCATGAAGCGTTAAAGCTTACATCATATGGCAAACATTTGTTGTGTTTATACTATTTTCAGGTGCCACCATTAATGAACTAAACTAGTTCATTAAGTGAAGTACTTAGTTTGATAAACTAAGTAGTTCATTAAAGGAAGTCATATTTGGAAGAGGCACAAAGGCAACAAAGCTAAGGAAGGAAAGTTTTCTCCTCCTCCCCATCTTTAATACACACGGCTATATACATATTTTACACCTATTTTCAGATTTTTTTAAAAGGCACATACACATGTATTCCAACGTT
>AP025062.1:20356349-20372371 GCA_036186865.1 Eustoma russellianum | reverse complement strand
TATGGAACCTAACTTTGATCAAAGTTCAAGAACACAAGAAAAACCTTACAAAACAGCCTTAGGCCGAAAATTTCAAATTTATTATTCAACTCTCCCGGTGGAAAAATGGCTTTGACAATGCTTATATAGAGGACAAAATATAGAAAAATCTAAACTTGCTAGGAAACTACAAGAATCCCACTTGAACTATGATTATGTAATTTACATCGACTTTTTTACGTATTTTTGACCATTCTATAAGCTCATTCTTGTAGAGATAAGGGGGTTTGAGTGATTTCAAAATAAGTAACTTGAATGCATATATATATAAACGTATACAAGCATATATATAAACGTGTACATGTATGCATTTACTTACCTTATTTAGCTTATATATTATGTTGCCGTACTAACGAGCCATGAAGCGTTAAAGCTTACATCATATGGCAAACATTTGTTGTGTTTATACTATTTTCAGGTGCCACCATTAATGAACTAAACTAGTTCATTAAGTGAAGTACTTAGTTTGATAAACTAAGTAGTTCATTAAAGGAAGTCATATTTGGAAGAGGCACAAAGGCAACAAAGCTAAGGAAGGAAAGTTTTCTCCTCCTCCCCATCTTTAATACACACGGCTATATACATATTTTACACCTATTTTCAGATTTTTTTAAAAGGCACATACACATGTATTCCAACGTACTACCGACACGTTATATATTTTACGTACGTACGTTAACGTCACACCACTATACTTAACTCATATTTATGAGTATATTCAGGTCTTATATCATATGATATAAGATATGGTGATGAAAAATCAAATATGACACGATAAAAGGTTCTAAACCGAAATTTGTCGTATCGGGCGAATACCGAAACTTCGCCAACGTGTCACGTACTTGCCATAAATAAATGGCCAGCCCCTATACTTCAAAAATGGATTAAAATTTCGTGCACATGACATAAAAATCAGCCAAAAATACTTTCCATGTTGGCACACACAAATTACTCCACATTAAGGCCAAAATGTGAAGATTCCAAGTTTAATTTTGTCACATGCTAATGGTACCACTTTAAACCAGCCAAGTGCTGTGATTTAAAGTATATATTATATATATTATGTATAACATAATATATATAACATGTGCAAAAGTTGGAATTTAAATTTGAAAAAAATCGGGTAATCGATAAATATCGAAAATTCGGTTTTCTACGCACACAACACATGGAACGTTTTTGGTACATCATGTGACACGTATCTAGACACTTTTTACATATGATATACATCTTAAAGTGTTCTAGAAAATTAAATTAAGGGCTGATTGGAATATTACATGTGTATATTATTAAATGTGCACTATTTTACAAAGTTAGCAAAAATAAATTTCAGCACTTGTACATACACATTCCAACGTCACCTACAGCTGATTTGGAGCATATGTGGAGCTTTGTTGGCATCTTGATTGGTCAAGGATCAATCATACAATGTTGGTGAATTGAAGAGAGAAGCTACAAATGGTAAGAATTCAAAATATATCTCTCTTATATCACATGCTGAAAATTTCAGCATGCTAAAATGTTGGTGGCCGATTGTGTGACATTCAAAGTGAGATATTTCATCATCTTTTATTATGTAATTGATTAGAAGAAGAAATGGAAAGGTTTTGAATATTATTTAAATAAATAAATGGTGATATTTTATATATCACACATGCTGAAAATTTTTCAGCATGTGTACAACTTGTGTGGCCGAATTTGAGAGCTATATGGTGTCCAAGTTCATTTTTTATGTGATAGCAATACTTACCATAACTTGGTGATTCAATTTTTAAAGAAAAAATCAAGGTAAATTGGGTATTATTTTTGAAAGAAAAGGAATGTTGCACATGCTGAATTTTCAGCATGGCAAGACTACTAATGGCCGATTTTTGCATTGGTTTAGGAAGGATTTTTTTTTGTCTTGAAATTTATGTGAATATCTCATGAATTATGGAAGTTATTTTGTGATGATTTTGGCACATGGTTAAGTGTAATTCTCAGATTTTTTCCAAGTCATCATGATGACAACGTTAAACCAATAAGGAGGTGCCAAGTAAGCGAAGACTAAATGATCATCCAATAAGAAGATGCCAAGTAAGCAAGGCCTTGTCACAATGATGTCTTACACTCTCTCAAGGACTTAAAAGATAATTTTCAAGAGGGGGAGACACACCAAGGGGACGGCTGCAATCATTAAAAGGGAAGAGAAGAAAGCAAACAAAAGAACAACAAGCATTGCAATTCAAAGAGATCAAAAAAAGCCTAGCTCTTCTCCTACATCTTCTTTCTTTCTCTCTTCTTGTAAAAGCCTATTGTTTTCATATCTTTCAATCTTGAATAGGCTTGAGATAAACCACCATTCATATATCTTTGTAAAAGATTGATCAAGGTGTGATCAATCTTTATTCTAGCAAGGTGGTGGTGTTCGTGCGAATTGTACTTACAATACAAGGTTTGTAAAGGATTGGAGTTAGGTGTAACTCTATCAACCCTGTGGTAAGGTGTACTGCGTGTGTGTGATTAGTGTGAACCAAAGAAGGTGTTCCTTGAAGACTGGAGTAGGTTGTTTATAACCGAACCAGTATAAAATTCTTGGTGTCATTTACTTTCTGCATTTACTTTTCAGTTACTGCACTGATTATCCTTCTTGTTCGCATTCGTAAAAATAGTTAACGAATTTCAAAAATCACGAAAATTTCCAGAAATATAATCACACGTTATAGGGTTAATTTGGCACAAGTTTCAACCCTTTTGGACAAGTATAAGTCAATCAAACATCAAAAGTTCTGAGACTAGTGCAGTCTGATTTTCAGACTTGCAAAGGTTGAGACTTTGATTGTAGTTGACCTACTTTCCAAAAGAATTTTCTAAAACTGTTTCAACCCATTTAAATATAGTATATAAGGAGTTAGTGGTCAAATTTTCAGAGCATTTGGACGTTCACACAAATATGAATTAATTTTTCAAAACCATCTACCGTTTCTGGCAGATTTGCACAATCTGATTACCAACGGTTTTTGAAGGGGTTAAAGGTTGAATTTTAATTTGAAATTTTTAGGGGACCCTCATAACATCTGAGGATAAGTTCTCTCAAAATTTCATAATTTTTGGAGACCTCTAACCTAGTTTTAAAAACGTTTTAAAACTGGTCCTAAAAACAGAATCTGTTTTCAGAACTTGAATTGTTCAAGTTTAAAGAAACTTTAAAAACCACACTTTCCGCACCATCTATTCAACCCCCCTTCTAGTGGTGCCTTGCAGATCCTACAATTCTGATGACATGCTCACCTTGACATTTTTAGCCACATATATTATCTTTCTAACCCAATTTAAATCATTTTAATCCAAGACATGTAGCTCAAGATATGGTCGAATAATTGTGAACTGGTCAAAATGTATATAGGACTCTTGCTCAAACCAGGATTCTTGGAACTACCTGAATTTCCGTGCAACGTCCTACTCTTCTGGAGCTGATTTTGGTGTTGTTGTCTTATTGAGTAAGGATGTAAGCTATCTATAGCATTTAGAATCATCTCGATCTAACATCTAGCATGTGCGTTATGACAAAAATAGCCTTGAGGGGTCATCCTGAGAAATCCTTAAAATTTAGGCATGTTCTACAAATAGAAATCTACATTCCAAGCTCCTAATACACAGTTTTAAGCAGCTAAATTTTTCTAAGAACTTCTACAGATGAGTCAAAGCATTATAAAAAAAATGTAAAAATTTACAAATCAAATAGGCTGACAATAAGGTCACGCGAAACACCACGGACGTGCTTCCTCTCTATTCATCCCATTGCACATCCTTTTTATGCAATTTAACTCTTTTGACCTTGTCACTTAAAGATTGACCCAGAAGTGGCAAAGAAAACACCAACCACAACATTAGTAGATGACCTTAAGTCATCCAATGCTCAAGATGTATCTAGACTAAATATGGATCATGAAGATCAAGAATATAAACAGAAACAGTTGGATGATGATATGGAATTTTCACATTACTCATATTAAGAGAGAAATGCTAACTATGATTCAGGGAGAACATCAATTGAAGATTGGAAAAGGACTACGAAGGAAATTAAAGTGAGACTGTCAGACACTAAGGTTATGCCCTCAGATGAAGATCTCCTAAACAATCTTCTTTCTAAGCTTGCAGAAGATAATTTAGATTGCTTCACCCTTGAGATGTCAAGCAGGAAAAAAGACAAATGAAACCTCCCTCTATCGCTACATCTAGAATCACAAGATGTTTACTTGAAAAGAGATCTTTGGCTTTCTATTCTTAATCTGCACAATGATTGTATGTCTTGGAATGTTCGAGGACTAAATACATCACTCAGTAGATTGTGAAGAAAAACACACAACAACACAATAGCTGCATTACACTTGCAGCATTCAAGCAAATATACTGCCAAAACTTAACATCATACAAGAACCACCACAAAATCAAATAGAAGCAAGATTAAGCTAACGCTATGAGAAGAAACTGGGAAAAATCATAAAAATGTTATTTAGAATTGATCCAAGATTTCAACTAGGAATACCGTCGAACACCTATGTATAAGTTGTTTGATCATTCAAAATGAATAACTGCCCAGGTGAAATTACAAAATTATCCTCTTAACTAATTCGGTTACTGCTTTAGCTAGGAGGGCTATTTTGTCTTTTCACTCTATTTAAACAGCTTCCGCCACCTATCCTTCTCCTTCTAGTGCAGTCCTACAGCATGCTGGTTACACCTCGATCCACATTCCACTTCTTGCTCAATCCGTGTTTCCTAGTTGCGTTCTCCAACACCAGCCGTCGATTAAACCTTTAATCCTAAGGCAGTAACTCAATTTCACCTGGATCATTACTTGGATCATCTTGATCACGCCCACCACCTCCATCCTTCATACTACCTGCAGTTTTAACAACCTCCTCAAGAATGGCTTGGTGTAGATATTGTAGGCTCCTGCTAACTACAGCAAACTAGTACGTCTCCTGTTATCCAAAGTCTTACTAAACATATCAGCAAGCTGCAACTGAGTATGCACATGCATTGATTTTATTACTCCTTCCAGCACCTTATCCTTACCACATGATAGTCTATCTCAATGTGCATTGTTCTCTCTGGAACACATGATTTTCAGCAATGTATAAAGCGCTCTTACTGTCACAAAAAATACTACTAGTTGCTGCTCCTTCAGCCCCAAGTCTTTGGACAAATATAATAGCCATTGTATCTCACAAACTGTTAATGCCATGGCCCTCTATTCTGCCCCTGTAGAAGATCTTGAAATTGTTGTCTGTTTCTTTGCCCTCCATGATACTAGTGCTCCTCCCAAGAATATGCAGTATCGTGACAGACTTCCTTGTTTCTTGGCATCTAGCCCCAGTCAAAATCTACAAATCCCTTCACCTTCAGCTCTCCTGAACATGGACACAGAAGTCCTTGACCAATAGTCTCCTTTAGGTATCTCAATAACCTGTGTCCTTCTTTTAGGTGATTTATGGTTGGACAGTCCAAGAATTGGCTCAGTTGCTAAACAGCAAATGATATGTTTGGCCTAGTGATTGTTAGATATATCAATTTGCCAACCAACTTCCTATAGTGAGTAATGTCTCCAAATGATTCTGAATCATTGTGCATCAACTTAACATGACTCTCCATCGGACTTATGATTGGTTTGGATCCTAGGAATCTCGTTTCCACCAGCAATTCCATGGTATACTTCCTTTGACTTATGCACAGCCCCTTATGTGATCTTGTAACTTCAATCCCAAAGAAATACTTCAAGTCCCCTAGATTCTTGATCTTGAACTTTAAGTTGCAAGGCAGCTTTGATTTCCTCTATGGCATCAATATCTTCACTGCCAACAATGACATCATCTACATACACCATCAATATAAGCAGAGAGCCTCTTGTGATCTTAGTGAACAGTGTATAATCCTTCTTAGACTGCGTGAAGCCCTGATCAAGTAAGAAACCATTCAACTTTGCATTCCACTCTCTACTAGCCTGCTCTAACCTATACAGTGACTTCTGTAGTCGACAGACTAGATCTAGTTGTGGCATCTTGATTTCCTGTGGGGTGTCATGCAGATCTCCTCATGAATATGTCCATGTAAGAACGTATTATTCACATCTAGTTGATGAAGGTGCCACCTATATCTTGCTACCATGGCAAGCAACATCCTTACAATTTCCATCTTCGCTACTGGTGAGAATGTCCTAGTAATATACACCATATTGCTGTGTATATCCTTTTGCCACCAACTTTGCCTCATATATTTTCACAGATCCATCAGTCTTATACTTGATCTTGTATACCCACTTACACCCAATTGGCATCTTCCCATAAGGTAATGGCACAAGCCTCCATGTATTGTTTGGCTCTAAGGCTGTCAATTCTTTCTTCATAAACTCTAGCCGCTCAGGATTTCTAGATGCTTCTGCATAAGAGTTAGGTTCTGTGTGTATACAATAATCAATGCATATGTTTTGTATTTTTGTGACAAAGATTACAAGGTAAAGTATTTGTCAAGTGAATGAGGAGTGGTGAGGCTATGGTTCACTGGTTGTGAGACATTAGATGAGCTCTTGCCAGATGAGAGCTCAAATGAGAGCTGATTTCCATAGTATTATTGCAAATGGGATGGTGGTTTTCTAATACGCTGAAGACGCTGAGGTCCAGGAAAGGGCATTGGAATATCAATAGCAGTAGTGGGAATGTGGAGGTGGCAAGTCAAACAATGATGGAAATCCAGAGTAATCAGAGTGATCAAGAGAACAAGCAGGAGAATGTGTATTATCATGCTGAATGAGAATTAGATGGTTGTTGGCCAGAAGATGAATGATCAACAAAAGATGAAGATTCTGGTTCAATGATGTAGCTTGCTTATTTGTCTGACAAGGTAGGGTTCATAGGTGTAGATGTATGATATTCAAGGGCCCCACTAGCTGGGTAACCAGATGAGGGATTATGGTCTATAGAAGAGCAAAGGGGAAGATAAGAAGGGGACTGAGATAGGTGATGTTGGGCAGGAAAGGTTGGATGATCAAAGGAAAAGGTATGTTCAAAAAATTGAACATCTCTAGAAATGAATACGTCTTAGGTGTTCAGGTCTTGAAGAATATAGTTTTTAGTTGTGTGAGAGATGCCCAAGAATTTGCACCTCATAGCTCTAGGAATGAATTTTCCTTTGGTTGGTGATGTGTAAACAGCATAAGCTAGGTAACCGAAAACTTTGGGTAGGAGTAAGTTGGAGTCTTTTGATAAAGAAGATCAAAAGGGGTGTGATGATGAAGAAAAGGAGAAGGAGTAAGATTAACAAGATATGCAGCATGTTGCACACAGAAGCCCCAGTATTTGATAGGTAGGTTGGATTGAAATCTAAGTTCTCTAGCAACTGATAGAAGGTGTTGGTGCTTCCTTTCAACAACCCCATTCTACTGAGGTGTGTATGCCCAATTGGTTTGGTGTTGTATGCCTTTTGTTACATAATAGGAACTCATTTGAAACTCAAGCCCATTGTTAGTCCTTATAGTTTTGATAGAAGCATCAAAATGCACAGACACAAAAGCACAGAAACTCTGAACATTACTTCTTCTTCTTTTTTAGATTTCAGTAAGTACACCCAACAATACCTAGTATGATCATCTACTATGGTAAGAACATATTGCTGATGATACATTGTGGGATGCTTATAAGGACACCATATGTCCATGTGAACAAGATCAAATGGAAAATGTGATACAGAGGTTGAAATAGGAAAGGGCAATCTTTTTTGTTTTGTCAAAGGACATATGCTACATGTGGTTATATCATCAAAAACAATCACTTGAGGATCTAATTTGTGAATTTCTTGCATCCTGGAAAGTGCTGGGTGACCAAGTCTTGAATGCCAAAGTTTTGTACCGGAGGTGGAGGCTGCACAAGCTTGTGAAGAAGGGATTGGAATCATGATACTACTGAAATGGTCCAAAGAAATGGTAGAGACCTTGATTGACCTTAGCTGAACCAATCATCTTCTTGGTCACATGTTCCTGGATAATACATGTGTTGGAAAGAAATGAAACATCAAGTTCACCAGAATGAATCAATTCGCTTAATGACAATAGCTTGAATGTAAAGGAAGGTACATGTAAGACATAATTCAACACAAGATAAGAACATACTTTGATTATGCCTATGTGAGCAACCACAGCACACTGTTTGTTGGGCAATTTTACTGACATAGATGTGATGGGACGAAAGGAATCAAAGATGGAAAGAGAGTAACATACATGGTCAGCGGCACCAGAATCCAAAATTCATATGTTTGAAGATTCATATAACACATTAACTTTTTCCTGTAGGACCTGTTAGCACCACTAGAGGGGGGGTGGTTGAATAGTGAGTGCGGTAAATTCCGTTTTTAAAATTTTTTCGACCAAATAACTCGATTCTGGAAAAAGTTTCTGTTTTCAGATCTTGATTTGAATTATCTATATGACCTGGTTGTAGACCTCCAAAAATTATAATCTTTGTTGAAGATGTGCTCTAAGATGTTATAAGTGTGTCACAAAAATTTCAGAATAAAAATCCAAGTCTAACACCTTGAAACAACATTTTTGCACAGATTGCATCAATCGGAAAAAAAACTATGCTCCGAAATAAAAAACATATTCCTATTAATTGGCAACTCTAAATGACCTGAAACTTTTATAGTATGATCCTTAGGATGTTTAATTTAATGGGTTAAAACAATTTTTAAGAATTCTCTTGGTAAGTATGTCAACCACATTGATGTTCTCAACCTTTGCAAATCTGAAAATCAGATTGCACTAGTCTTAGAACTATTAACGTTTGACTGACTTATACTTATCCAAATATGATTAAAACTTGTCCCAAATGAAAGCTAGGATGTGTGGCTATGTTTATGCAAAATTTTTTGATATTTGGAAATTTTTTGCGATTTTTCCCATGAGTATGAAAACAATGCATAAAATTGAAAACTGAAAGTAAAATTGATGAAAAGTATTAACACCAATATTTTTATACTGGTTTGGTTAAATCAACCTACTCCAGTCTTTGAGGTCGCCTTCTTCGGTATTCACTAATCACAAATACCACCTTGAAACAACGGCGACTGGAGTTAAATACCAACCCCACCCTTTTACATTCAAACAAACAAACACAACAACACGAACACTACCACCCAACAAATGGAAGGTTTGACCATCTTGATCAACCTTTTACACGAGATGAACATATGTGGGTGGTATGAACAAAGACTATATAGTATATGGAATATAAGGATGATAGTCTTGATTCTAAGAGGAAGAAGAAAGAATAAGAAAAGAAGAGAATAGTCTTGCTTGAACTTGTAAGATTATGAACTTTGGCTTAGCCTTTCTTGAATCATCTTGCCCCTTTTTTATAGTTGGTTGGCCGCCCCTTAGAGTTGGATTTTTCCTTGAAAATTGTCTTGAATACCATTGAAAGATTGCTTTGTATAAATAATGACACAACCTTTCTTACTTGGTGCAATACGATTGGACAAATGACTTGTCTTTGCCTAGTTGTCACTTCTTGATAGGCCATTAATTATCCACCTTGGCACTCCATAAATGAGCTGGAAATTCCATCAAAAAATCTAAAACACATGATTAAAATCAAGGAGGTTAATTTTCAATTAATCATGATATGGTCCCCCACAATTTTGGAAGAAAATTGAAGACAATAAGGGTGCAAACATCGGCCAGCTTTGTCCATTAGCTGAAATATTCAGCATGTGGTTTATTTGAAATGTTTCCTTGTGTGTCTTGTCCTCTTCAATATCACCAATCATGTGTGGCTTCTCTTTCACCAATTAAAGTGCCAAATAAGATCCAGGTGGGCTCCAAGAAGGTAGAAAATTTGTGTGTATGCCTCAGCTGCATGTGCTAAAATTATCTTTTCAATATTTGTCACATAATGATACACAATCTTCACACACATGGTAAATTGCAATCAATGTTAGGTCCGAAATACACTCTAGAGGGGGGTGAATAGAGTGTTTGGCTCTTTTGCGGAATTTTCTCGTTTGGCTCAACTCAAAAAGATATTCAAAATCAGAGCAAGAATGGGAGATGAGAGATAGTGAATGAGCACACCGGATATAGAGTGGTTCGAATCGTAAATGATTCTACTCCACTACCACTTTGTTTCCAAAGTGGATTTTCAACAACTACTCTTCTTATTATGAACAATAAGAACAACCACAGCAACACTTACACTAACACTTTAGTGTAAGCAACAACAACAGCAACTTCTTGCACAACAACACACTTGTGCAACTACAACAACTACAACTCTTAGCAAGAGCAACTTCTTGCTTCCTTACAACTTCAACAAAAATTCCCTCAAGGACTTCTCACAGTGGGTTGAAGAGATATAGTAAGGTTCACACTTTCTCACAAGTCTAAGCACAAGCAAGAGATCAAATATTTATGGTTCCTCTAGTGCTTGACTCTCTTTCTCTCAATATACAATAATGAAGATCAAAGAAAAGCTAGACAAGCTTTAAACAAATTAACAAGTATGAGAGAAATATACAACAATGGAAAATGAAGCTAGATGATGTTGAAAGTGTGTATTTGCCTCATCCAAGCCTCCTCTATTTATAGATGAAGTTCACCACGTTTTTGAGGCTCTCCACCAAGTCTTCATCTTCAAAAATGTCAAGATATTGCCCAAATAGTCTCTAGCCACCCTATGGAGTGATTTGATCTTGGATAGCCACCCTAGAGAATCTTAGACATGTATACAATAGTCAAGGAAGCATGTAATAGGTTGGGTTAAAGTCCACAAGAAGTTTGAAGAAGATTGGAAAGAGGAAACTTCAAAAATCTGCCTTGGATTTTGTTCTAACGTTCAGAAAATTTGAATTCTGGAGGACATCGATCGATCGAAGTCCCTGGAAGGGAGAGATCGATGTCCTCAGAAGATTGCAGTTTTTGACACTGCCTGACATCGATCGATCGATGTCAGGGGCTGAAGTGACATCGATCGATCGATGTCACTTGGTTTAGAGATCGATGTTTCCTGATCAACATCGATCGATCGATGTCAGGGGCTGAAGTGACATCGATCGATCGATGTCCTCTGGTTGAGAGTTCGATGCTCTCTGATTGACATCGATCGATCGATGTCAGGGGCTGAAGTGACATCGATCGATCGATGTCCCCAGCTTGAGAGATCGATGTCAACCAGTGAGTTCCAATCTCAACCATCTTTGGACATAAAGTGTTTTGCCCATCTTGCATCAAATATCAAACACAAATTTAACTCATTCAAAACATCTTTTCATCATCAAAACGTTTTACAACTTAACAATCTCCCCATTTTTGATGATTTCAAAACCATAATTTAAAAGATGTTTTTACATGATACTTTTTCAACTAAACTTGATATTTTATAACTCCCTCTTAGTTCATGCTTCCTTATCATATGAACATATCAGAAAACTTCAATCTACCCAACATGCTCCCCCTCAAACTATGCATCAAGTTTTGTATTTTCATTATTTCAATATGTAAAGCATATCAAGAGACTTCATGTCATGCTATACCAAAACATGCCATTTGGATACCCATGCTTAACCAAACCATGCCAACATGTCCAACCAAATATGCCAAAACATGCCATACACATGCTAATGCCCAATCATGCTAATTTAACCATTTTGCCAACCATCCATCATGCCAACAACAATATCAAACCATCAACTAGCACCAACTTATCAACTTAGATATGCATAAAGCTATATCAAACCAAGCCAAAACAAGTCATGCCAAAACTATATCAAGCCATCAATTATATCAAACCATCAACTAGCATGCCAAAACTATATCAAGCCATCAACTGTATCAAACCATCAACTAGCATTCTTCTCCCCCTTTTTGAAAGCATCAAAAAAAATAATAATACTCAAATGAAGGATAAAAATCAGTAGGAAATATCAAGTTTTGAGATACATAGGTAAACTCAAACTTGCAAAACTATGCATAAGTACGAGGGAATGGGGAATCATAAAGGACTACTCCTCATCGGAGGAAAAACACAATCCGGAGAGAGCGGCTTTGAGCTTTGTTTTCAACTTTTGGTACTTGGTCTTTTGCACGTTCAGCTCTGTTTGTAGTGTTGTGACTTGAGTGTCCACCTTTGTTTCTAGCGTTTTAAAGCGGTCCTGGAGTGTCTTATAGCCTTTCTCCAAATCATCTATACGAACAGCCTCTTTTGTTAGGTCTTCACCCCATTGATCGAGATAACGATGTAAATCATTGATCTCAGCCTCTGCATCAAATGGAAGTTCAGAACCACTATCTTCTTCCATAGGAGCCTTGCATTTGTCTATTCTAGAAGTAGGACTTTGAGGGTTAGGTTGGGGTTCAACGGTTGGCTCAGTGGGGTGTGTTTGGGAGTACCGGCTCATTCTCAGCTTCATCTTCCTCAGGGTCTTGAGTACCACCCCGTCGTTGCGCCTCCTTTCTTGACTTAAGAATTTGCTGGATGTTAAAGTTTGAGTAATAATCCTTATTTGTAATGGCCTCTTCGTATTCGTCATCCAGCACTAAATTAGCTTTTCTCAACAATCTATATATCAGGTTACTGTAGGGAAGTGCCTTTGATTTCTTGGTAACTGCCTCCAACACATTTTCAAAGAAGACCTCCCCAAAGTTTACTTGCTCTCTCATGGCTATACGGTAGGTAATATAGAAGTCTAGGTTGCTAGGAAGTTTTGCCGATTTTCCATTTACACAGAAAGTAACTATGGCAAGCAAAACTCGATAAATCAAAGGCATGTCATTTGTGTTTTTCGTAGGGTGGAATCCAAGAAAGGTTTTTACTTCATTCTCGGTCACCTTGTATTTGTAAAAATCCCACTTCCAAGGATCGAAATCTTGGACTCCCTCATCAGGTGCACCAAGAATTTCATTAATTTGTTTGGTGTGAAATGAGACTACTTGACCATCAATAACCGAATTTAGAGAAAACGGCTTTCCATTTAGATAGTCAATCCAAAGATTTGCATAAAACATCCGTGTATAACGAGTCGACATAGAACCCATCTCAGAAGAATCCCACATAAACATCCATTTTTGAGCATACAACAAATCAATGATTGGTTTCAATTCTGCACTGCTCAAAATGTCCTCAATTTTGAGCAGTTTCAATGGAATAGTAGACCTATTGCTACTTTCCCATTCTGCAAATAATAATTGAGCTCTTTGAGATATATGAGTGTATATACCTGAACCTAGGGGTGCAGCCAAAGCATTCTCATATTCTCCAGATTTGAGCCAAGGAAAATTTTGAATACCAAGGGTTTCTTTAACCTCACGTAGCAGGTTTTCCTGGGATGGTTCTGGTTGCTTCCTTAGTCCTGCTGCTCTAGAACCCGTTGGAATATGTGGTTGATTTCCTCCTTGAGAAGTTCTCTTCCTCTTGGGATGATTTTTCGTTCTTGGAGCCATTAGAAGATTTAGGGCACGAGATTCTTGAGTATAGTGATGGAATATGAGGAATATGGGTGGATGTAGATAGTATTCAAGACAAAAATGAAGCTTGAGCAAGGATTTTGCAATTTAGGGATCGAAGGTTTTGTTTTTCGCCTGAGAGGAGTTAGGGTTCGAAGTTAGAAATGAGAAAATGAGACGTTTCGCAGGTTTTTTAAAAATCTTATCCCGCCGACATGGATCGATCGATGTCTAGGACTTCGATCGATCGATGTCCTGAACATCGATCGATCGATGTCTTAAGAGACATCAGTCTCTAAGATTTCCACATAGATCGATCGATGTATGCAGAATTCTGTATTTTTGACATTTTTAACCCTTTAACCATTGTTTATCATTCCTAATCTTGGTCTAATTGATTCAAATGTCTCAGTTGGAAGTGATTTGGTGAATATATCCGCTAGTTGATCATTTGTTGGAACAAATTCAATGCATACTAATCCCTTTTGGATGCAATCTCTTATGAAGTGATGCCTTACTTCAATGTGTTTTGTCCTACTATGATAAACTGGATTTTGCGCTATACTTATGGCTGAGGTATTGTCACATAGGATCGGAACTTTATCATTGTAATCATTCAATGTATTTGTCATCCAAAGTAGTTGTGCATAACATGAAGCGGCCGATATATATTCGGATTCCGCCGTTGAAAGTGACACACTATTTTGTTTCTTGGAGAACCAAGAAACTAAGCAATCTCCAAGGAATTGACATGTCCGGAGGTGCTTTTCCTATCAACAAGATTTCCGGCATAGTCGGAGTCACTATATGCTCTTAGATCAAAACAACCATTTTTGGGATAAAACAAGCCAAAGTTCAAAGTTCCTTTTAAATACCTAAAGATACGTTTAATGGCGACTAAATGCGATTCCTTAGGCATACTTTGAAATCTAGCACATAAGCACACAGCATGCAAAATATCCGGTCTACTAGCGGTTAAATAGAGTAAACTACCAATCATACCCCTATATTTTGTTACCTCAACCGGCTTTCCTTTTTCGTCTTTGTCAAGCTTTGTACTTGTGCTCATCGGAGTGCTCAGACTTCTTCCATCCTCAAATTTGTATTTCTTGAGCAAATCCTTTGTATACTTCGTTTGAGATATGTACACTCCTTCTTGAGTTTGCTTGATTTGTAGACCAAGGAAGTAGTTGAGTTCACCCATCATGCTCATTTCAAATCCTCCTTCCATCAATTTTGCAAAATGCTCACAAAGGGAATCATTAGTAGCACCAAATATAATATCATCCACATAAATTTGAACAAGCAATTGATGGTTTCCTTGTTCTTTAATAAAAAGAGTAGTGTCGACTTTTCCTCTTGAAAACTCATTCTCAAGTAGGAAGTTACTTAATCTATCATACCAAGCCCTAGGAGCTTGTTTAAGTCCATAAAGAGCCTTTTTGAGTCTAAAAACATGATTTGGATAATCATGATTTTCAAACCCCGGAGGTTGAGCTACATAGACCTCTTCTTGAATTATTCCATTCAAGAATGCAGACTTCACATCCATTTGATATAGTTTGAAATCCTTATAGCATGCATATGCTAATAACATCCTAATAGCTTCTAACCTAGCCACGGGGGCAAAGGTCTCATCATAGTCTATGCCTTCCTCTTGCCTATAGCCTTGGGCTACTAACCTAGCTTTATTTCTAGTGATGTTTCCTTTGTCATCCATTTTGTTTCTAAATACCCATTTAGTGCCAATTACGGGATGATCACTAGGTTTAGCAACTAATTCCCAAGCATCACTTCTTTCAAATTGATTTAATTTTTCTTGCATAGCTAATACCCAATCTTCATCATTTATTGGCTCCTTTATATTTTTAGGCTCAACTTGTGAAATGAAAGCATTTTCATTGAATTTTCTCCTAGTCATTATGCCTTGGCTAGTTTCACCTAATATCAACTCTTTAGGGTGATCTTTCCTATACTTATATAAATCCGGTAAATTTGAGGTATCTCCTCCTACTTCTTCATCTTCACCCTTAGGTTCAAGTGGATCAATCCTTACGTCAATAACAATATTACCTTTTGGATATTCAAATTTCTCTATATGACTTACTTCAATTATTTCATCTTCATCATCATCATTATTAATGTTTGATTTATCCTCAATGAATTCACTAAACTTGACATGAATTGATTCTTCAACTTTCATGCTTCTTTTATTATATACTCTAAATGCCTTGCTATTTTGAGCATAACCCATAAAGATTCCTTCATCCGCTTTGAAGTCGAGTTTATCCAAGTTGTCTTTGGTGTTAAGTATAAAGCACTTACAACCAAATACCTTGAAATAACCAATATTTGGTACTCTACCTTCCAAAGCTCATAAGGAGTCTTTTTGAGAAATGGTCTCAAATAAACTCTATTGATCACATGACAAGTGGTATTTACCGCTTCGGCCCAAAAATATTTGGGTAGCTCAAATTCGTTTAGCATGGCTCTACTCATTTCTTGGAGTGTT
>AP025062.1:20277612-20346956 GCA_036186865.1 Eustoma russellianum | reverse complement strand
ACACTTTGCAAGAGTACCTTTTGGTACCCAAACTTGGGTGACCTTTCGCGGTCTTACAAATGGTGAGAAAAGTGATGAAGAAGCAATATAATAAATGTTAGGGAGATGTCTATTCGGCCTATGTCCGAGAATATCATTATGAGAATAATAAGATTTTCATTTTTGATATGCATTTGTGTTAGTGTGCATGGTGCGTGATCTAAATGCATTTGTGTTATATGTATGTCGCATATGCATCAAAGGTTTCCTTTCATATTATATGACACATGATTATATTTTGAATGTGATGAAAAAGGAGGATTACGATGACATATAATGGGGGTTGCACTAGACATCTTCTGTTACGACCCGCACCCTCGAGCTAGTTGACAAGGGAGACCGAGGGAGTTATAACAGGATCGGAATACGATCGTGGTATTGTGCGGAGCGGTAGAGCATAAATTTTTTTTTACTAAGAACCGAAACATATAGGTCACAACCCTAGATAAGTGCGAGACTTAAATAATTAATTTAGATAAATAAGCACACCATTTAGAATACAAAGTTTGCTCACAATTAAATAAACCTAAAAAGGAAAATTAGACATAAGAAAATAGTAAAGGGCAACCTTGTCCTTACACCCCAAGCCCTTTTGAAACGCTACCCTTCCACCCCCATAGAAGTGTCTTCACTTGTCCCATCAAATCACAAACCATCTCTTTTCTTACACCAACTTTGCACTTCTCTTACACCACCACTTTTCCTTTTTCCAATCCACAAATAAGACAGGAATTCTTCCTTTATCACCCTCATAAATTTTCAGCTGACAAGGGCTCCAGTAGGAAGAGAAGACTTTCTCTTCACTCCATTAGACACTCCTTTTAACCAATGGACAATCAAGCAAAAAGTACACCCTATCTCTCCTCTTTCTCCCTTCCAACACATAAGACAAGAATTCCTTTTCTTCCTCTTCCATTCACTAAGGTTACCTTACCAAGGCAAGAAGCAAAGTTTCCCCACTTTCACTCTTCATCATATCTTGCCTTTCCTTACACTCATGATAAAATATTTTACCTCTCATCCCAAAGTAATAATTTTGGCTGGGAAGAAACAAAGGAAATAGTTTTTTATAATTTAATCAATTCCCCATTCTCCACTGTTACACACCACCTATCCAACCACTAGTCTTATATGCATGTCTTACATCTACTTTTCTTTCTTTTTCTTTTTCCCATCCCCATAGGGTATCATGATGAGATATTCCCTCCTCCCCATCATCACACCTCGGATGGAGCAAGAAATAAGGTGAAACATTTTTCCTTCCAATACACTCCACCATCATTTCACCACCTTACGTGCTCCATCATTTTATTACACCCATTATTCCTTCACTCCCCATCCAAGAACAAAACAAGAAATCCCTAAATATCCTCCCTCTAAATTTTGGTTAACCACAAGGAAGAAAACCCATCTTTCCTTTCCATGCATTTTCTACACCAATCAAATTTCATGCAAGGAAAAGTCTCTCGACTAATTCCTCAACTACAAGACATAACTTCTTTTTCGCTTTTCCCACTATAATTCTCGTCAAAGGCTTCCAACCAAATGACAAAATTTTCAAGTACATCCAAATCCATTTTCATTCCTTGTTTTATACAAGACACACCACTCTCTCTCCTACACCCCAACTTCCCGTCTTCCTCCTTCCTTCTTCCATCTGAAAATTCAAAGCCTAAAGAAAGAGGGATTTCATCAATTCATAAGCAAGGAAATAGCTCCATTCTCTTCACAACTTCACTATACCTCTCCCAAAATTCTCTCTACCTCACTCCTCTATTCAAACAGGGGTCCTCTCCCTTCCATTTCATTCAACCCTCTACCCGTGACCCCCACATAGAGAGGAAGAAGAACATTTTTCCAACCTTAAGTTAAGAGTCAAGGTTGCATGCACAAGATTTACCAAGGTAAGAACTATACTACCATTTTAAATATCTTTCCATTTTTTTGCTTTCAAAAGACTCCATTTTCTCTTTCTCTAGGCACCTCAACCGAGAGCTCTATAGTGGGAGGAAGAATAAATTTCTTGAGTTGGAAAGTGGAAATTTTCAAGGATTTTCAAGGTAAGACTATTAAGATTTAGTCGTGGACCTTATTAATCATTATACCTCAAAACTAACTCATTTTGTTCTACCTTGGGCCTTAGGCCGTGGGTACCAAAGGAGAAGGAGAAGAGAAATCTTTTCCATTTTAAGGACAAGATTCAAAGGAAAGGCAAGTAGATCTCCCTAGTTTCTTCATACATGTTAGAATGGAGTCCACTATGTTAAAAATCTAGGGATGGATCATGCATGCTCTAGACTAAATATGTAGAGGCTAAGAACATAAAGAAAGTACACATGCATGTTCTTTATCTTATGATTTGATAACATTCTTGCATATAAATATGTTATGAATCATAATGAAAGAAAGGAAAATGTCTTGCATGTTGGATTTCATTACAATATGTGCATTAGATGGACATATGCATATGTAGGCATCATTATCATCATTATGTATAATTATGAAAGGCACAAGAATATGCTTAAGTGTGTATTTAAATCAACTTGCGTGTAGAAAGTAATGAACAAGTGGAATAAACATGAGTGTATGTGTGCATGCGTATGTACAGCCAAAATACCACAAGATTACATGATGACGTTTTAAAGTTTACCAGAGCATATTTGTAATGGTATCCTATATGTGGGGAGTTAGTTGACAAGTGTAATATGTATTGTATGTACAAGTGGTCATTTTCGGCCAATGGCTTTAACTTATGGTGATGATAACTACACGAGTTATTTAATACATTATGTAGGCAACTTGTGATAGTCATGCATGTAACAAGTGGTAATATAAATAAATGTGTATGTGTACATGTGGATGTACATAATTCGGCCAAGTGGCTCTAAGGAAATTGGTGACAAATTGACTAGTATGTAATGACATCATAAATAAATATAGGTATTGCATGAAGATAGTAAGTCATGTGTGGTATGTAAAATTTTGGCCAAATGGTCTTTTTGGGTGTTAAGATAATGTTGCAAAATGAACCTTTTTTTGATATCTATATTCGAACAAGAAACCATAAGTATGTCTTGATGTCATTTTGGTAAATTATTCATAGGTGCATCTTGTTATATTTATGTAAGTGCCATAATTGTAATGTGCGTAAGTGCATATGCGCGTGTGTATAATGTCTCAGCCAAAGACCATTTTTGTGATGTGATGATGATTTGTAAATGGCATAATGAATAGAAGTATAAGTTTTGCATGAAATTAGCAAATTGTAAAAGTGTATGTGAATGTTGGAAATTTTCAGCCCAAGGCCAAATTGAGGCCTTATCATGGATTAACCTTATTTAAGAATAATCATGTAATAATATGTATAGGGTATGTTATGTAAAGTGTTTATATTATATTTAAAGAACACGCATAAACAAGACACTAAATAAAATGAGAAATTAACAAAGGAACATATACCAACTTTCGGTCATAAAGCCCTATATCCAAATAAATTATGCATACTTGTACACACTTAACTAAATATAAGTGTTATAACGCATAATATATGTAAGCAATTAGCAAAACCATTGTCCACCTCAAATTTAAAAAATTGATAAAAGCATGTATGATGCCAAACGGACAAGAGGGATCATTTAGCGCAACTTTAATACGATAAGATATTTGAATAAATACGAAGTAAATAAATCTATAAAACAAATAAGTACATAATCAAAATCAAGGGGGTCAAAAAAAGATGCTAGATTTCTCCTGCTCTGGCGATTCCCGAGTCCCATGACGGCGGCGCTGAGCTGCCGCCTTCCGCCTCTCCATCGCTGTCCTCTCCCTCTACTACGTTTAGTTTCTCTGCTTCCCTCCTTTTTCACAGGCAATGTCCGTCATGTAGCCACAAAAACCCTACTCCATCTTCGCAATCAGCGGTGCCGTCGAAGACATTCGCATCACTTTTCACAACAACATCCATGGTGGTGGCCCCTAACCAGTTCATAAATTCAAGGGCAAGTCCAATGATCTTGTTTACAGAAGAAGAAATACAATCCCTAGCAGCACCATATCGCCATAACCCTGGTTGGGACATTCTGGTGTAGCCGCCCTCCGTTAGCAACCATCCGATCAGCAATTGATCGCATTGGGTTTCTTGGATCCGTTAAATTAGGCCTGCTGGACGCTATGCATGTATTATTGCATTTCGATCAAAAAGAAGATTATATACGCTGTTTTGCACGTCACAGAGGGATGATCTCTAGCAAGCATATGCGAATCACCGAAGTGGACAACCGAATTATGATCCGGCAAAAGAGGTACCGGTGGTACCGATCTGGGTTACGTTTCCAGGCTTACCCATCCATTTCCACAGGAAAGATGCACTTTTCAAATATCCCATGCTAGCTAGGCAACTGTTAAAGCTTGATGCCGCCACCACGTCCGCCATTAGACCATTGGTTGCTCGAGTTTGCAACTGAATTAGACGTCTCCAAGGAACTACCACAACGAGTTTTTATTGAAGCACCGACCCGTACAATCATGCAACCAGTAGAATATGAATCTCTGCCCGCCTTATTGCTCTGCATGTTATCGTGTTGGCCATACATAGGAACAATGTGGAAAACAAATTTCTGAAGATCAAGCTGCTCGTGAGCCGCCTCACAAGAGACAGGCCCCAGAAGAAAGGGGTCACAAGCCTCAGGAAAAGGGAGCAAAACAACGCGGGACTCCCAGAAAGTTGCTGATATACCCCTAAACGTTGAGGCGGAGGTGGTCACCACCGCATTGGATCATCTTGAGTTGCTGCTTCATTTGACGTCATATGTGCCCCAGACTGCTACCAACGGTAGAAGCCCAGTTGGATCTCATGCATAATCAGGATCTTTCTCGTTTAAGAAGTCAAGATGATTGCTGTTTACTTGATCCCACAGTTGGTGATGTAACTGCCGCTCTTTCCGACAGTGAATTGGTCACCCCCTTAATCATTAATCAAACTGGATGCACAGGATAAGGAAATCTATGATGCCATGGCTAGCCTAGTTGAGATTGCATATCTGGATGCACGTCGATCATGGATCCACAAGATATATCTACTGTTCCCAGCTCCTCTGTGGACCCACAAGATATACCTACTGATCCTAGCACCTCTGTGGCACCACGAATTTTACGTCATAAACCATCAAGCAGGCCCTACATCACCAAGGATCACCAGGTTAAGGGCTGCACACCTCTCAGACTCTTTTGATCTGCTCAAATTTGGATGAGCAAGATCATCTCTTTCTGCAATGCCCGAGCATTCGACCTCTATGGACAGAAAATTTCAATACATTTTTCAGGACCAATGCCTGCAGTCGTACTATTAAAACTCATTGATTGTGCTGGTAGCGGCTATCAAATAAAACGACCATGGGTGGTCAGCTCCGCGCTATTGCCCCATCAATAGTTACTGGACAATTTGGAAAGAATATGGAGCAGTACAATTTGGGGGAGGAACAATTTAATTATCATAGACTATTTGATAGAGCATGTTCTACAATATACACACGGTGCTCTGCGATGAATGATAAGAAGTTTTGCAGCACCATATCACATCTAGTCGCCTTGGCTTTTTCTCCTCCCCTAAGGACAAAAGCGAATACGGATCATTAGATGTGAGCTGCCTCCCTCTGGGCAGGATGAAGTTAAATGTCGATGCAGCAGTGGGTCGCTCACAATCTGCTAGAGAGCCATCTTACGTAATGATCAGGGTCAAATGATATCAGCTATATGTTTTGCACTACCAAAGCTGAGTCCATTGCGCGCAGAATTGATGATGTTGACCCTATCATTGCTATGCTATGCAAGAAATCTAGGATAAAATCATTGTCAAGACGAACTGCTATTCCATACTTCAAACACTGTCAAACACACCGGTAACGCTAACAGGCCCATTGGCAAGCGAATTTGCTCATACAAAGGCGCTTCTTGACACTCATCAGTCCACCTTACAATATTGCCCACGTGAGGCCAACGCAAGCATCTCATGCGTTGGCACGTTATGGCTAAACTTGTGCGGGCCTTCGCCAATTTACTTCTCTACACAGTTCGCCTTGTGAGGTGCGCGGGGCTATACATTTGGGATGTTACACTACCTTCCATTCGACTTTATTCACTTTGCTCCATGTCTCACATTTCTGTGTTGGTGGACTTACTTTACTGTTGCCTGTGTGGACTGTCTACGCAGGCAACCTTGGTGCGTTTTCCTCTCTTCTCTTTGGGTTTAAGTATTGCTTTCGCTGTTCCATGTCTTGCTCAAACTCACAACTCTTATATTGTCCGTGGGCTGCTCTTTCTCATGTATACTCCACACCGGGCATGGTATATAATCTCTACATATGGTCTTTTCCAACAATTGCCTGCGGATCGACAATCGATAAGCATAAATGCCACCAGCACTTAAAGTTGCCGCGTTGGTTTGTCCAGAATCAAGGTGAACCGGGTACGTCATACATTCTAACCTGCGTCAATTGAATTAGCTACATATATGATTCGCACACACGCCATTTACAATATTCTTTGCGATGTGAAATGGGTCAAATGCCCAGAAGATTGCATTCCATAGATAAGCTGTGCATGCATACTTACCATTTCAGTCGTGCGTTGACGGAAGCAACTACAATCACATCTATCATCCTTACTCTCTTTAATAACACTTGGATACTTTTGCATTGGCTAACTGCTCAAACTGTATAAATATGTACGCTTTTCCCTTCGCCAAGGTTTTAATCCACAAGGGTGATTTTACTTGGCAAGATTTTAATGTGGCATATCATGTACGATTGGAGACTAGCCCTCATTCGCTCATTGCATTTTTTATTTTCGTATGATGACTTCTTGTACTATGGTATTCCTCTGCCATAAGTGAGGCTCTCAATAATACAAAAACATTTTTAATAAAAAAACATAATAAAAATCAAGGATGATCATAGATGCTAATTTCAAAAAGAGACCTATTGAAGCATTCTCTCTTGCATTTGTCTTCATGATTTTTTAGGAACATTTTATGAAACAATTCTGCAAGAATGTTTAATAACGTTTTCACGATTTAATGATTCGTACCGCGAGACGAATGATTCCATACGACTTATGCATTGTATCTGTGGTGAGGGTTTACACCTTGTTAGGGGACAATGGATCTCTATCTTTCTATATACACATGATATGTTTGGCTGAGTGTAAACCTTGTTCAACACAAGAGATCGCTGGCTTTCAGTATGTCTAACGACATTCTGTGAGGAGAGCTGCTGATGTCTGGTCCTTGGGGAGGATGTCAGGGGCAGAATACGTTATTGCACAGTGTGACAAAACCGCGTCTGGGACTAGGTCTCGTCTGTTATAAGCCGTCACCGTTAGTCCTATGTACATATGATGTAACACTGTGGTGGACTGTCGGGATTCATCTACAGTACTCATGGCTACTCGGGGAATCATTCGATTGATCGTGGGTACCAGTCTTATGTTACGAAAAGTTCTATAAGCCACTCATGTCATGTCATGTTTAGTGTATGTATGAAAGGAAATGTTTTTCAAAAGTTTTACGATGCATATGTCATGATCATGTGTCATGCACCCTCTAGTGCTCCTAAGTTATGACTTCGCGTAGTACAATGCCCTGTATGATTAAGGAACAATACGAAACAGAACCAAAAAGGTTTGCACACAAGAATTATACCGACTATATGCTAAGATAAGAATGATCAAACCGCTTTCAGAGTATTGCCTACTTTATCTTTATTTCATAGTTTAATACACGTTTAATCTTATGACATTGTTCATGTCTTGAAATATGCTTGCGCATATCTACCTATTTACTTTATTTTATCTATCATCTCATGATGTTTGGTGCCATTATTCATGCCGGATCTATTGTTCACACATGCATGATCCACATGACGAACATAGGTGGGTAGACTTACTGAGTGATTTGTTATCACTCACCCTATCATTTACCATATCACAGGACTCGAAGCTAGTTCGAACACAGAAGAGAATGCACTGGGAGTAAAGTATCAGTGATGGATATATGGGCTATGTGGTTCTTTTATGTTATATCAGTGTTGTATCTCGATTTAATACTGGCGACACTTCTGCTATATTCGGATTTAGTTAGTCTGTTATAGCATGTCGATTATGCTGTGTACAATTTATATACTGCTTCCGCTCATCGATACAAGGTTATGACGATTTGTGCATGAATGTTATCGACGTCTTGTACTTCTCGTAGCAGAGTACAACAGGTGCACCGTGCCAAGACCCTAGTCCCGAGCAGGGCGCTACAGGTGGTCTCAGAGCCGATGCTCCAGGTCGACAGCAGGCAGCGTAAAGTAAGAAACGACATGTACGAGGTTGTGATCATGGAACTTAGGATATGGTTCTAGAGAAGCATGTCCGAACGTCTGATCAGGCAATTGAATAAGGTTCAGAACATGTGACAGGGGTAAAATTTGTAAAGTAACACTAAGCAGTGGATCACGATTGAACTTAACAAGTTTTGAGGAGGAACTTTTTATAAGGGGGAGGAATGTTATAACCCGCACTCTCGGGCTAGTTGACAATAGAGAACCGAGGGAGTTATACGGGATCGAAATACGATCGTGGTAACTGTGTGGAGCGGTAGAGCTTAGAATTTTTTTTACTAAGCACAGAACATATAGGTCACACAACCCCTAGATAAGTGCAACACTTAAATAATTATTTTAGATAAGTAAGTACACCATTAAGGAATACAAAGTTAGCTCAGAATTAAATAAACCTAAAAAGAAAATTAGACATAAGAAAATAGTAAGGGCAAACATTTTCCTTCCACCCCCAAGCCTTTTGAATCGCCAGCCCTCCACCCCGTAGAAGTGGTCCTTCACTTGTCCCATCAAATCACAACCATCTCTTTTTTACACCAACTTTCCACTTCTCGTACACCACCACTTTCCTTTTTCCAATCCACAAATAAGGCAAGAGAACTCTGCCCTTATCACCCTAAACAAATTTTCGGCTGACAAGGGCTCCAGGAGGAAGAGAGAACTTTCTCTTCACTCCATCAGACTCTCCTTTTAACCAATGGACAATCAAGCAAAATGTACAACCCTTATCTCTCCTCTTTCTCCCTTCCAACTCATAAGACAAGAATTCATTTTCTTCCTCTTCCATTCACTATGGTTGCCTTACCAACGGAAGAAGCAAAGTTTCCCACTTTCTCTCTTCTATCACATCTTCTCTTCCTTACACTTATGATAAATAATTTTACCTCTCATCCCGAAGTATAATTTTGGATGGCAAGAAACAAGGAAATGGTTTTATAATTTAATCAATTCCCCATTCTCCATTCTTACACATCATCTATCCAACCACTATTCTCATATGCATGTCTTACATCTACTTTTCTTTCTTTTCTTTTCCCATCCCCATAGGGTATCATGATGAGAATATTCCCTCATCCCCATCATCCAACCTAGGATGGAGCAAGAAAAAGGAGATGAAACATTTTTCCTTTCAATACACTCCACCATCATTTCACCATCATACATACTCCATCTTTTTCTTACATCCATTATTATTTCACTCCCTATCCAAGAACAAAACAAGAAATCCCTAATACCCTTCCTCTAAATTTTGGTTAACCAAAAGGAAGAAAACCCATCTTTCATTTCCATGCCTTTTTCTACACCAATAAAATTTCATGCAAGGAAAAGTCTCTCCACTAATTCCTCAACTACAAGACAACACTTCTTTTTCCCTTTTCCCACTATAATTCTCGTCCAAGGCTTCCATCCAAAAGACAAAATTTTCCATTCCATCCAAATCCATTTTCAACTGTGTGTACTGGTCCTGTGTAAACATAGGGACAGCTTGTGAAATTGAGTTAACTGCCATTTCACTGCTTCCTTAACTCATTTGATATCTATCACACTCAACTCCTTCATACCCATTGAACTAAGATTCAGTAACTCCTTCGCCACCTACATAATTGATATGACTCCTTGATTTGTAACCAAGATGATATCCATATTTCTTATAACACTTATCATAGTGTGTCCAAGTATGTTGAAGTGTGTACAAAAAGGCGCCCTAGAATTTCCCTGGATGCGCCTTGGAAACACTTTCTTGAAACCTCTCCCAACAGGTTTTTGCCATCTTGGGCCTGAGCCTCCAAGAATCCAAGGCCTAGGCATAAAAACAACAAAATTTGACATTATTGTTGACATTCATCACAAGTGAACAAGCTGGTTTTGTGTGCCTGAGTAGTTCAATTTCCTTACAACTTTTAAAGCCATAGCAAAGGTAGTTTTGAGATCAGGCAAAGGAACAGACAACAAAATCTACGATTTTACAGGCTCAAACTCTTCATTAAGTCCCTTGATTAACATAATAACATAATCATCTTAAACAAATTTATTAATCTGACTTGACACATTACAAGTACATCTGTTACAAACACAACTTGGAATGGACCTAAGTACCATCAATTCTTCCCATAGACCTTCAAGTTGGTATATTATTCAGTCACAAAACACTCAGCCTGCTTAATTGCATGAAACTGTTCCTGTAAATCACAAAGTCTGAATGCATCAACATTTCCATACAAGTTCTTAAGATCATTCCGGATATTAATTGCATTATCGAGGCACGTTACACTCTATGCAATGGAGGGTATGACTGAATTAACAATCCATAATGCCACCATATTGTTTGCTTTGTTCCACGCTCCATACCTTCAGCTACCTTCATCAGGTTTAACAACAACACAGTTATAAATCCTGTTTTGTTTTTTGCCTCTAAAGCTCTCCTAAAGGTCCTACTCCATCCATGGAAATTGTTCCCATCAAGCAATGGTTGTACAAGAATGAGCGAGGGGCTGTCACTTGGGTGAATATACAAGAGATCCTCAGAAGGATCAACATCACCAGCGTGTGAGTTGTTCGAAGTACAAGGGGAATGCGTGTTTGAAGCCATGAATGCGCCAAAATTCATCAGTTGTAACTACTATCGCTCTAATACCATGAAGAAAAACACACAGCAACACAACAGCTGCAACACACTTGCAGCAGCCAAGAAAATATGCTGCCAAAACTTAACATCATACAAGAACCACCACAAAATCCAACAGAAGGAAGATTAAGCTAACGCTATGAGAAGAAACTGCGAGAAATTAGAAAAATGTTATTGCAAATTGAGCAAGATTTCAACCAGGAATGCCGTCGAACACCTGTGTATAAGGTGTTTGATCATTCAAAATGAATAACTGAGGTGAAATTTCAAGATTATCCTCCTAACTAATTTGGTTACTACTTTAGATGCAAGATCAATTTCGTCTTTTCACTCAATTTAAACAGTTCCCGCCTCCTATCCTTCTCCTTCAAGTGCAGTCCTGTAGCATGCTGATTGCACCTCGATCCACCTTTCACTTATTGCTCAATCCTTGTTTCCTACATGCGTTCTCCAACACCAGCCGTCGATTAAACCTTTAATCCTAAGCCTGTAACTCAATTTCATATGGATCATCACTTGGATCATCTTGATCACGCCCACCACCTCCATCCTTCATACTGGCTGCAGTTTTAACAGATTGTATCACCTTATTACCCATGACCATCTTCATTTACTCAATCATCGAACCAAAGCAGACTGAAGACAAGTCAACTCTACATAGAGTTAAATTGGATCTTTTTGAAAGTTGTATCTGTCCCGCCAGGGGAATGTTTCGATTATGTTGCAATAACCTACGCTGAATTTGGTTGACAAACAACCTATTCTTTAGGCATCCCGCGTGCTTTTCTCTATGCCTAGTGTTATATTTCAATTTTGGTATACTGTGGTATATGGGAAGCATATTGTTAGTGATCGAAAGGTTTCTTTGGGAAGATTTAAGGAATCTCTATGATTCCAATGGGAATCCCTGGATGATTGGTGGTGGCTTCAATACTCTTATAAATCTAGATGAGTCTTCATTACTATCTTCTCTAGAGGATTTTTCTGAGTGTATTACTTAATCTAACTTGATAGATTTACCTTTTCAAGGATATTGATATGCATAGTCCCGTAGAAGAAAACATGCTAAGATTCGGAGAAGGTTGGATAGATACTTATGTAACACAACATTCTATGACACTTATACAAACATATCTGTTGCACGTTTAAGTAGGGAACATTTGATCATGCCTCTCTCTTACAATGCAAGGTATCATCCTTAAGAGGCCCTAAATCTTTTAGATTTCTCAATGTTTGGGCATAACGTCCAGATTTTATCCACTTTATGCCTCTGTCTGGATATCCGATTCTACCACAGGTGGTATGCAAGGTTTATGCTAGAAGATTAAACTATGAAAAATGGTTTAAAAGAATTGAATAGTGTTAGAAAAAGAGTAACCAAACGAGATCAACAACAATGAAAATGCCAAGACGTGATGAAGATCACTGTCCTTAAAAGCAATTTCGCCTCCACCGGTTGAGCAAGGTGAACTTCAAACTAATGCTTTCCAGGATTTAACAGCTTCCCTTGTTCGTTTGTTCTCGAGAAAGTGATTGAACTTACAAACAGAAGCATTTGATAGTAGAGGTAGAATAGAGAAAGTGGGGGAAGAAAACTTGCTGAAATTTCTAAGAATTTGCAAAGTTTTTTGTATACCGCTTGAGATAGCAAGACCTATTACTTATAAGCCTTGGGTTGTATAAAAAACAACTTTGAAAACAGGTTTCAACAGTTTAATTAACCTTCAAGTCAGTTGCATAACGTTCATATATGAAGGGAGATGATTCTTTGATCAGAAGATGCAATTCAAAGTGAAAAATCCTGACTGTGGGCACATTGATCGATCGATGCCATTGATTGATCTCATATCGATCGATCGATGTTAGACAGAGCGCTCTAACTTTTCATCTTGACCACATCGATCGATCGATGTCATCGATCTATGTTGGATAGAGAGCTTGAACTTTGCATCCATACCACATCGATCGATCGATGCATCGATCGATCTATGTCCAACATAACATTCAACTTCATTTGAGCTTTCACTTGGTTCGATCCAACTTACACATAGATCGATCTAAGTGATTTTGTTTTCAAGTTTAAAGTGTTCAAATCATCCTTCAATCTCTCAAACAGCAGGATACATGTTTTCATATAAGTTTGGAGCACATTTTAAAGTACTTTGACGTACTTTTCCAACAATACCCCGCATGATCCAAACTTATGTATAAACATTCTCGAACGTTAATAAACCAACCTCTCCACTATCACACAAAGACAATGACACATAATGAACAATGACTTACGTCTTGTATTGTCACTTAGTATAAAAGAAGTACATGAGCGGAAATAAGATGACATTGACGTGTTGAATCTTACCTCTCCATTGTTTATATAAACTTACAACTGCCATGTCATTGACTAGCTTGAGGCAAGTTTGCGGTGGTGCGATATCGGCCATGCACCCAGCCTCAGGTTTTGATAAGTGCTCTAGTGAGTTGTTCCAAACTCTCATAGGAAACAGCACCAACTCCACACTGATATAGGTGAAATTCGTCAAGTGGGCACTGCTCACACCACCATACAACATGGCTATAAATTTCATTAGGAGATTCTAATAAATCTCACCCTCATTTACTTGCAGCGAGTACTATCTCCAACAGCACCATAGGAAGAGACAAGTAGATAGTACTTGTAGAACTTTTATATGACTTGTTTTTACCACATTGAACCCCGTTTGTAGGATCTCTACTAATAGTGGGTTGAGTTGCTGTCATACAAAGTTTACAATAATGGAATCAGTCCCATTCCCCTCGATGCTTGTTGGACTAACTTCTTATTTAGTCCTTTAGTTAAAGGGTCTGCCAGATTCAACTCGGTTCTTATATACTCCAAGTTAATCACCCCTGAACTAATTAGATCCCGTACAATATTGTGTCTCAATCTGATATGTCGGCTCTTTCCATTGTAGATCTTATTCTTTGCTCGAGCGATCGCTACCTGCGAGTCACAACATATAGAAATAGAAAGCACATGCTTATACCACAAATGAATATCAACCAAAAGTTTCTTAACCATTCATCTTATGTTGCAGGAAGTTCTAAAGCAATAAACTCAGACTCCATAGTAGATTTTGCTATACACGTTTGTTTAGAAGATTTCCAAGAAATGGATCCACCACCCAAAGTGAATACATAGCCATTAGTTGAATTTATTTCATCATTATCAGATAGCCAATTTGCATAACAAAAACCTTCCAACACAGCTAGAAATCATCGTTCCTTTAATATATCTCATTAATCTTTCTAAAGCAGACCAATGTTTATTACTTGGATTATGAGTATGTGTGGCTAGTCTATTTATTGCATAAGCTATGTCAGGTCTTGTGCAATTCATTAGATACATCACACTCGCAATTATTCTATCATATTCAACTTGTGAAACACTATTATTACTATTTTTCTTCAAGTGAATTGCTGGATATCATAAGGAGTACTTACAGGTTTTATGTCTAAGAAATTAAATCTTTTCAACATTATTCCGACATAATGAGATTGTGAAAGCGCATAACCTCCACAATTTGCGACTAACTTCAAACCAAGTATCAAATCAGCCTTACAAATATCTTTCATGTCAAAATTGGAGGATAAGAATGATTTAATACTATTCACAACAACCATGTTATTGTCAAAAATCGACATATCATCAACATATAAACAAACAATTACATAACAAGAGTCCCCAACTTTACTATAAATGCAATGATCACTTTCATTCACAATGTAACCATTGGAAATCATGGCATTATCAAATTTTTCATGCCATTTTTTTGGAGCTTGTTTGAGACCATACGAGGACTTCTTAAGTCTACACAGTTTGTGTTCTTGTCCTTGAACGATCATACCTTCTGGTTGATGCATATAAATCTCTTCGTATAAACCACCATTTGAGAAAGCCGTTTTTAGATCCATCTGATGTATCACTAACTTGTTAATAGAAGCTAAAGCCACCAACACTCTGATAGAAGTTATCCTCACTACCAGTGAATGCGTATCAAAATAATCTATTCCCTTGTTGAGTAAACCCCTTAGCAACTAGTCTTGCCTTAAACTTATCAGTTGTACCATCAGCCTTTAGTTTCTTCCTAAATACCCATTTACAACTGACAGGTTTACATCCCCTAGGCAATTCTACTAGTTCCCAAGTATTATTACTAAGAATAGACTCAAGTTCACTGTTTATAGCTTCTTTCAAAAATTTAACATCTATGGATTACAAAGCCTCTTTATATGTCTTAGGATCTTCTTCTAAAATAAAGGTGGTAGTGAAGTCGTCTCCAAAAGATTTTTCAATCCGTTGTCTTTTGCTTCTTCTAGTTAAAGAAACAACTTCATCACTGGTTTTCATACTAGAATCACCAAGTTCATAACTAGTATTACTTACTCTATCTTGTTTCATTAGAAATTCAAGTTCAAAAAATTCTACATGCTTAGACTCAATAATCACACCATTATCTAAAGTCACAAACCTATATGCTTCACTATTTAAAGCATAACCAACAAACACACAGCCTTTTGTTTCAGAACAATTTTTACTCCTTTTGAATTCAAGAATTCCAACTTTGGCCAAACACCCTCACACTTTCAAATAATTCAAGTTGGGTGCATAACCTTTCCAACATTCATAAGGAGTTAAACTAGTTTTCTTATGTGGTATTCTATTGGGATTATGACATGCTGAAAGTATGGCTTCACCCCACATATTACTTTGTAATCCATAACTTAAGAGCATTGTATTCATCATATCCTTAAGTGTCCTATTTTTCTTTCAGCAATACCATTAGACTGAGGAGCATACGGAGGCGTGAACTCATGTATAATTCCATTATATTCACAGATTTTTGTAACAACAAAGTTCTATACTCACTTCCTCTATCTGATCTTATCTTTTTAATCCTTTAGTCTAATTGATTCTCAACTTCATTCTTGTATTTAACAAACAATTCTCATCCTCATCCTTGTTACTAAGTAAATAAACCTTAGTAAACCTAGAAAAATCATCTATAAAGGTAATGTAATACCGTTTATCACTTTACTCATAATGTTTATAAAATCTCCTAGATCACTATGAATTAATTCCAAATTTTTTGTTGCTCTTTTAATAGACTTAAAAGGTCTCTTATGATGTTTCCCTTCTATACAATAATGACGTTTAGTAAACTTGTTCTCATTATTCACTTCAATTAGATTTGTGTTCTTTAACCTTCTAATGGCATCTGCATTAACATGTCCCAACCTAGCATGCCACAAATCAAAAGAATTAACGATGTACACAGAACTAGATGCATTTTTATTACTCAGAAAAATAGCATCAAGTATAAAGAGACCCCCAGAAAAAAACCCTTCCAAATAAACTCCCCACTCCTAGATAACACAATTTATCGGAATCAAAATCAAGTTTAATATTAGCCTTGTTTAAAAGTGCTCCAGAAATCAAATTCCTCCGAATGGTAGGAACATGTAGCACATTGCTCTACTCCAGCTTTTTTCCAAAGGTCAACTTGAGGAGCAATTTCATCTTCTCGATCACTCGTGTTCCTCATGCATCCCCTAGAAACTTGGTCTCCACTATCTATTCTTGATAATCAAGAAATAGATCTCTGTTGGTTGTAATATGTTTGGTGGCTCCAGTATCCACCACCCATTTTATAGCCCTCTGACAAGGTTTACCTCATCGACGACGTCTGCAATTGTTTTGTCCTCCATGATGGATTTGTTTGCGCCTTCTACCACAAGGTTAGCCTGGTTGCTTGATTCTCCTTTTCGTTTGTTACAAAAAACGCCTTGTGACCTTTCTTTCCACACACCCAACAAACGCATTTTGGTTTTGCTTTGTACTGTCCCTGCATTTTCGCTTCACTTTGGGCTTGTTGGATTGGGTTCTTGGTCTCTTGGTGCCATGTTTGATGATGTTAGCCTTTGGTTCACCTTCATCACCGCTTACATCTTCAATCCTGTTGCTTTCCTCTATATAGATATGTTGGATTATACTATCCATAGAGAGCTTGGTATCATCATGCTTGCCTCTCTTATTGTATTTGTTCCAAGAAAAAGGAAGCTTTTCGATCAAGACAACAGCTTGGAAGGTTTCATCAATCTTAATACCCTCCCGCTCAATATTGTCCACCAATTGTTGAAACTGATGAATCTGATCATTGATAGATTTGTAGTCAACCATCTGAAAGTTGAAAAACCCACTGATCACATACTTTCTTTTACCAACATCTTCAGAACCATATTTGTTCTGAAGTACTATCCAGATTTCCCTTGCTGATTGAAATTTGACATAAATATGAAACAACGAGTTTAATAGGAAATGAAGAATATGTCCTCTACAAGTGATGTTATATGCATCATACTTGAGTGCTTCTCTATCTTCTATATGTCTCTCCTTCGTCAAAACGTAGGAGACAGACAACACCCAAGAAAGAAAAGAACCTTTGCAGACCACCTCTTGAAAAATTTTCCATCAAAGGTTCTAATTTGGACATATCAGGAACGTAAGATTATTTGGTTTCCATAGCCAAAAGTTGCTTTTAAGATTGTTAGAAAAGAGTAACCAAACGAGATCAACAACAATGAAAATGCCGAGATGTAATGAAGATCATTGTCCTTAAAAACAATTTCGCCTCCATCGGTTGAGCAAGCTGAACTTCAAGCGAATGCTTCCTAGGATTTACCAGCTTCTTTTGTTCGTCTGCTCTACGAGAAAGGGATTGAGCTTGCAAAGAGAAGTGTTTGATAGTAGAGGTAGAATAGAGAAAGTTGGAGGAAGAAAACTTGCTGAAATTTCTCAGAATATGAAAAGGTTTTTTCATATCCTTTAAGATAGCAAGACCCATTACTTATAAGCCTTCGTTTGTCTAAAAAACCACTTTGAAGTTAACCTCCAAGTAAGTTGCATAACATTCATGTATGAAGGGAGATGATTATGGGATCAAATGATGAAATTCAAAGTTAAAAGTCCTGACTGTTGGCACATCAATCGATCGATGTCACATCGATCAATCGATGTTGGATAGAGAGCTTCAACTTTTCATCCTGACCACATCCGTTGATCGATGTCATTGATCTATGTTGGACAGAGAGCTCCAACTTTGTATCCACACCGCATCGATCGATCGATGTGATCGATCTATGTCCAACAGAACACTCAACTTCATTTCAACTTTCACTTGGTTCGATCCAACTTACACATAGATCGAACCAAGTGATTTCTTTCAAGTTTAAAGTGTTCAAATCATCCTTCAATCTCCCAAAAAACATCATACATGTTTTTATATAAATTTGGAGCATATTTTAAAGTACTTTGACGTACTTTTCAAACAAATAGGTCTAGTTTTGGCAATATCATTCAAAAAAGCGATGTAGCTGAGAAAAAAGTGATATCAGTGAAGAAACACCATGATCAAACAAGAGAAAGCTTATTGACAACAGTCGAAACATGTTAAATGATCGAAAGAAGGAGATGCAAATGCGTGTTTGTAAAATCAATTTGTTAAAGAGAGGAGAAACTGACAGACAATCAGAAGCAGTACGACTACTAAAGGAAATGAGTGTTCTACCACAACCATTATCCAGGTAGTGGCTGTAGCCCTTTATGAACAACTCTTTGCAAAGGAGGAAACCCCAAATTATAACACTATCCTTGATTTCATTGCCACGGTACTAAGAGAGGAAGACAATCTGATGCTGATTAGAATGCTTTTATATAGGAAGTTAAACAAGTTGACTGCAATTAGACCCTCAAACTACAGCTGGACCTGATGGATATAATTGGTATTCTTTATACACTCTTCTATAATCATTAAAGATGATGTTTTTAAAGCTTTACCGAAATTTTTTCTTGTTTTGCAATGCCTACAGCTGCGGCTGCTACTCTGATTTCCCTTATAGTTGAAGCTGCTACTCTGATTACCCTTATCCCTAATATTACAATAGATCTATTTTTAGTTATTTTAGACCTATTGCCTTTCTATATTTATAAGCAAGGTTAACATTAGGATCCTGGCAGCTAGAGACAAGACTAGCAATCCAGGGGGCAAGTTTGCCGCCCTATAGAAGCCAGTGGGCTGGGTATTCGCAACCTCACACATGTGCAGCAGGCATATGATTGTCTTCTATTGTGGAGGTATCATCAATCTGACTTATTATGGGCATCCTTTTGCAGAGCTAAGTATGGTCACAGGGATCATGTGTATCAACATATCTATGACTCACCAATTCGGAAGCAAATATGTAGAATGAATGATATATGCAATCTCACGTTCAGTATACTTCAGATGGACTAAATTAGTTAGCAGACAAAGAGGGACAGTTTACACTTAAGTCACCATATCACCTGCATTCCTTAGAATATCCCTCTTTTGATTATTCTCGATATATTTGGTGGTCGGGTGCGCCTCCCGCAAGACAAATATTTCTTTGGAAACTGTGGATGCGATCTTTATCGTTGCCAGATAATCTCCGAATGTGGCAAACAATATTTCCCTCTCAATGTCCTTTTTGCAAATGCCATTCACACATGCAAGATCATATATTTTACGGTGTGTATCAATTAAGCCACTGTGGCAAGAACTTTGTCTCTTGTTCTCGAGGCTAACTCAAAGAGAATCCACCATTCGCACCCATCTTATTCGCTGGTGGCGAATTTCCTCATCCACCTCAATGGTTGGTCAACTACGGGTTGTAGCGCTATTTTTAGCTGCATGGGTGACATGGAAGGAACATACATCAATACGTTTTTGGAGAAAATGAGTTCTCATATAGGAGGTTACTTCAGCGGGTACAAGATCACATTTATACTTGGTGTGCCGCCACAAAAGGTAGAAAGTTCTCTTGTTCGCTCCCACACTTGGTATTTAGAACTTTCTCTCCACCCTTTGGGACACGTCGTTCGTGTGTGGTCTATTGGGAGTTGCCTCCGCTTGGGAATTTAAAGTTAAACGTAGATGCAGCTGTCGCCCGAACAAGCTCAGCAGCAAGAGCAGTATTGCGTAATGCGCCAGGCGAGTTTCTTTCAGACATTCGTTTTATGTTGCCATCAACAACACCATTACATGTGGAACTAATGGCTATGCTGTATGCCTTAGTCTATTATGCTGGATACCTATGTTTCTTGTATGTCATTGTTGTTGGTTTGGGATGCAACTATTACGACCCGAGATCCCGGGCTAGTGGAAATGATGAAAATAGAACGCAAATGCGATGTTGATGAAATTGCAGTGGAATTTTAAATTTCTATTTAGAATTAATAAAGACATCGACATTAAATATCGGGGTTAGAAACACACATAAAAATAACCTTAAGATAAGTTAACGGATATAACGAGACTGGATGAGACTAGACAATGACTGTATCGGACATACAAGGTATTCAAATAAATTAGTCGGTAACAACCTAAGTCATTAATATAAATTAAACCAAATAAAAATACCCGATACGATAATTCCAATACACACTTTTATCACATTTTCTCCCACTCTATCCTACATGGCACAAAAGACAAATTTTTCCTCATTCCCTAAAACACTAGACCGCCCCCCCCCCACTCTCCAAAAGTCAAGATTACTTTTTCTTTCTTACCCATCTTCTTACACACTTTTACTTTTCATCATTACCTACACCTAACTTTTTCCACCCATCACTCCACCAAAGTTTTCTTCTCTTTCCTCCCTCCCTTCTTTTCCCACGGTAGAAAAACCACAAAAAGAAAAAAAAAGTAAGATTCTTCACTTTATTCTTACAACACTCCACCATCTTACACTCTCTTTACACCTCATTATTATACTTTTACCCATCACCCCACCACCACTTCTTTAATCTTTCCCTTATCATTTCATACATTATTCCCCTCCTCACTTGCACTCACACGGTCCCTCTTTCCCTTTTCATTTAGTCAAAAGCCTTCTTTTCTTTATTTTTACACATTCTCCTACACCATACTTTCTAATAAAATATTCACTACACAAATTATTGTTTCTTCACTCTTTTTATGCCTCACAACCGAAAGTGTGTATCTTGCACACTTGAAGCTTCATCTTCTTCATCTAACAGGCTCTCTCTCTCTCCATCAAGAAAACTCAAACATTCAACCTCCTTACTCTACATTTTCGGCCATACCTACAAGATCAAGAAGAAGATTTCTTCTTATCTCAAAACACATAACAACTTTTACACCAAGTGTTAAACAACTCGTATTCTTTCAAGAAGGATTCAAGAAGGTGTAGGACTGGAATCAAAAGCAAGTAAGGTAAGAATTTCATGAAGTTTAAGTTTGATTCTTCTATATAATTAGTTTCATAAGTTATACACTAACCTTTCCTTTTTGGGCATCAAAACCGTATACACCAAGGAGAAGGAGGAGAGGTGTGTTCTTCAAATCCAAGTGAATGAATCACCATCTAAGAGTAAGAAAGTAAATCAAGGCAAGTATTCTTCCTAGATCCTACATGGTTTTACAAATACTAAGTATTTATGTTCATATCAAAGTTGGATCATCCATGTTGTAGATTCAAGTTTTTACCATAATAACATGTAAATATATGTTTATATGACATATATTTAGTGTACATATCCTTGTATAATTTCGGCCATGATGCTTTTGGGAGTATAAATGATGTATTTGTTATGTATAAGTGTAGGTATATATGAAATATCATTAAATTATTATGTATATGTAAAACTATATATATATATATATAATATGTACGGTCAATGAGTATAAAAAAACGAAAATGGTATTTGAAACATATATAGATATAAGTGTATATATATAGGATGTATATCAATGGTATAAAGTGAATATATAGATATATTTTCAATTATCAAGTTATAAAATTTACGAATGAAGTCAATATTATATATATATAGATGTATATATAAATACACGTATAATAATATATATGTATAGTTATATAAAAATGTCTTAGTCATGTATACTATGTAATGTGTCTTAAAATTTTATATACATATAAATATGTCGATTCATATTTTCGGCCATATGGCCTTTCATATTAAAAATGGTTTTACTTATTTCATTATATATGTATATGATAGAATGTCATGCTGTTAAGTAAGTAAATAAGGTATTGCATTAAATATGGCCTAATTTGCAGTACATATATATAAGTATATCTATACATAAGTAATTTGGTCACTAGCCTTATGATAAAACATTTTCGTGAATGGTATACATAGCACATATGTAAAACATATATGTGGAGATTGAAAAAGATAATTCTAGATATGATATAATAACATCACAAAATAATCATGTACATGTGTATTTCCTCGCCACGGTCTCGGGCCGCTCTTACCACGACTAATATCTCCGGAACAAACGGGGTTCCTACCAGGACATGACATCTCTACGCAAGTCTTATTGGCGCAGGAAATGATTCCACATGTTGGATAAAGGGGGGATCTCAGTTATGCTTAAAATTAGATATGATGAAGGCGTTTGATAGGGTGAGCTGGGAATACCTAGAGCTGTTACTGCGCAAATTTGGATTTTCGGATTTCTTCATCCGAGTGGTTATTAATCATCTCAGTGCCACACGGTTGTCAGTCTTAATCAATGGAGAACCGTCCTCAAAATTTCACCCATTTCGAGGGGTAAAGCAGGGTGATCCGCTGTCTCCGCTGTTATTCATATTGTCATCTGAAGGATTCAGCAGGAGTTTAAAATCACTTTCTGTAGCAGGACATATACAATATTTTCGGTTGGGGCGTATTCCATTTGCTATCACCCACTTGGCGTATGCGGATGATTTACTTATCTTTCTTAGAGGTACACAGTGTAACCTTAACCATTTTCGTGCATTTTTAACTCAGTATGAAGCAGCGTCCGGACAAAAGGTTAATTATCACAAAAGTAATATTATCCCTTCCGCCAATACTGCCGCCCATCGGAGACGCATCTTTAAGGATATCCTGGGTTATGAGGCTGGCCTCTCTTCCTTTGCGAATTTGGGCTTCCTATCTTCACAAAGGTATTAATATAGAGCAGTGTATTAGTGCAACTCCTATTGCAACATATAGAAGACCGATACAGGGTGGCATACCCGACTCCTTCACACGCTGGCCGATTGGTCCTGTTACATTCAGTGATTGCCGCCCTTCCCTTACATATTTTAGCAGCAGGCGGCTTACCAAAGTCAGTCATCCGAATATCAATAGAAAATGGCTTCTTTCTTTTTGGGGCAATCGTCATCATTGGGGTGTCATGGTCTAAACATCACACGCCCCATTAAGAAGGTGGTTGGGCCTCCGGGATCTTAACCATTTTACAACAGGCATATCATTGCAGAATATGATGGACATACCAAAAAAAAGACTCTTTAGGGAGCGACTACATGCACATGAAGTATGGCAGACGAGGGTGGATTATAGACCGGAGCTTGCCTGACTCTGCGACATGGAAGTTAATCTGTCGCATACCATACCAAGTGTACATTTACACTACTGGTTCGACTTCTTTCCTTGTGTGGACACCATCCTCTACCGGCGAATTTACACTTAATCCGCACATGATGTTTGTCGGCCATCCAACTCTACACTGCTTTCAACAACGTTTATTTGGTGCAAGCATCACTCTCCATCCACGAAACTTTTCTTATAGCGTATATTCAATTCGGCTCTGCCTTTTGAGGATTACATTGGTCGATACATCTGCGGTGCGCCCTACTCAGTGTCCTTTGCAAGCAGCATTCAGCCTCTGTGTCTCACGTCTTTCTTAGCTGTGATCGCATCATTACCTATTTGGGCCTTCTTTGCTTAGGAATTCAGGTTCTGCAACGAACACGGTGCACCCTCCGGCCAATACTTATTGGTCATGGTGGTATCGTTCAACAACCTCATCCCAATATCTGGAGTTTTAAAGATAGTTGTACCAGCGATAGTAGTTAATAAATCTGGAAACACTATGCTCAGCTCACTTATGGGATTCAACATCTTTTTCAGCATCACTGCTGAGGAATGCTATTCATTTTGACATTAATATGTGGATTAGAAAATTCAAGGATCCAAACTCTCCGCAGGACCAAGTCTTTCTCTTTCCTGGATCCCACGGCTACGACCACCGCGCCTCAAGATTATTAGATGGCAATGTCCACCATCAAGTAGATTCAAGTTGAATGTTGATGCTGCAGTCGGTGCTCGATATGCAGCGGGGGGAGCCATCCTGCGCGATCATCATGGTACTTGTGTGCGTGCCATTTCCTTTCGGCTACCGTCGTGCACGCCCTTCATGGAAGAAATTCAGGCCACCTTATTCGGACTATTATATTTTCTTCCTCTCTTCCGCTCACTTATGGTTGAATCCGATTGTCAGCATTTGGTGTCACGACTATGTCACTCGCAGCGAAGTTTTGGCAATTATCATCTGCAACTCTTACATTCATTATTCAATCCCAAAGTTTGGAGATCACACACACGTATCGCGAGAATAATATGGCAGCACGCTATTTAGCTCAACATGCAATGTTTTGCCCTGCAGACAGGATATTTCAGTACTCATAATCTCCCAGCCTTGGTACTGCGCCTCACTACTTCTTGATCTCACATCAGCACACCTCGCGGCGCAGAGGCTAAACAATCAGTCTTCCTCAATGGATTGGCGCATCTCGATTTGTTCTGCCCGAATCAATATGAATTTCGGGCAGGCGCGGTATGATTTATATTCCATTGATATGCTGCTTACTTTCTCTTAATTCACAGCACTTATACTGTTTTCTTTTCATACATACTCTTCCTTTGGAGGGTTCTTTGTGCAGCACTCCTGGGTTGCTGCCAACACGATAGTGCTGTCAAGCTTTCCATCAGGATCGGCGTTTCTACGTACTCTCTGCCTGTACTCGATGAGTCCAGGCAGACTCGGTATGATTACATTTCTTACACAGTTGGATAGTGGGACGCGGTTGGTTAGTGGTACACGTATTTCGAACCTCTCACCATTTTCCTACTTATTTCATGTATGATTTATTCCAACACAATGCTTGCATCTTTGGCTCTGGAGCACTTATAATTTTGTTCGAGCACTATTATACGCTGCCAATGGCATGCTTATCTCCCAAACAATTACTTTTGGCATTTCGGACGGATCTGGCTAATTTGAAGTTGCTGCCAGCATAATAGTTATGCTGTGGCAGGTGCGGTATGGTCTTGTCTGCCTCATTTCAAGCAATCCTTTTAATAACATATTTCTGCTTTACTCAGCACCTTATTTCTTTATGCATGGCTGTGCGATCTCGGTTTGGCACTGATCCATCTTCCCACTTGCATGTGAGCTACTCCGACAACGGATCACAGTTGGATTGAGATACTTGGCATGATCCCCATTCTCGGCCGTTTGACGCCATCTGCCAGGATTATTTCATTTACATTTTTCGCTGATGTATATACATGTCATATATATAAATATGGTACGCTTTTTTCCTCGCCAAGTTTTATCCACAAGGGTGGTGTTTACTTGACAAGGTTTTAATGCTGGCATATCATATATCATATGGATGTTGATAATCGCATAGTATGTCTTCTCTTTTCGAATTTTTGTAATAAGGTTTTCCTCCGCCAAAGTGAGGGCTTATTCCAATAAAATCTTTCGTTCAAACAAAATCCATGTACATGTGTATAACATATCTATATATTTTTCGGCCATCGATCCTCTTGGAGGTTGAGAATAACTTTACATGTTATTTATGTTATACATACAGTATAATATATATGTGTAAGATATGAAAATGAATCAAGTTTTTGGGTAGTACATAATATATTATAAAATGATTTGACATATGTAAACACTAGATATAGATTTCGACCATTAGGCCTTTTATGAGAAAATAACGTTATTATGTAGTACACATAGGATATATGTATAAATATATGTTACGATGTGAAAATGAATAATGTTTTGGATACTATATAGAATATCATAAGATAATTAAGTATGTCTATATAGATGTGTGTGTGTACTTACATTCGGCCATCAGGCCTGCCATTAGGCCTAATATCATAAATGATTTTATTTTCATGTTTATTGTATTCTATGTGTTAGATATGAATATGTGTAAGTTAAGATATAAGTTATGAAATCCTAGATGATATGTTGACGGAAATAGGAACGTTTATGCCCTAAGTACTTAGTTTTGATTTATGAAGTCTATGTGTAGACTTGATATTATGGAAGAAGGGTTATGGTATTTCTTTAAGTTATGATAATTAGACTGTAAGTATGTAAGGTAATGTTACTAGTAGTAGTATGATAAGACACCCTTATTTGACCAAGTCTCACATTGCATGAAAACAAGATTTGCCAAAGTTATGTTGTCACATCTCCTGGTTTTGAAAGTTCATATGCATGTGAAAAATAACGCGAGACGATTGATTCCATCGACACACGATATGTTATGTTATGTTATGTTCATGATTACGATCATGTTATGTTCGCAGTGGTGACATTGGTACCGGTGGTGGTTAGATGTCAGGGGGCATATGATTACGTATGTGGCCGAGGCGAACACCAGGTCTGGGACACGGGATCTCTGTCATAGCGCGTCACCGTTGGTACATGTACATATCTTATGATGTTTATGTCGTCCATGTATTATATGGGGAATCAATCGGTATGTCGTGTGTTATTATTCTTATGAAAAGTGCTATAGCCAATGATGAAAATGTTATGTCTTCATGTTATGAAATGTCATCTTATGCAAGTTATGAATATGTCATTTTACGCAAGTTATGAAAATCACGTCAAGTTATGAAATGTCATGTTTATGAAAAGTCATTTTATGAAAAGTCATGTTTATGCATCACGTCATGACCATGTTACCTTAGAGCTATGATTAAGAATTCTTAAGTATATGACAGCACTACAGTGGACAGGTAGTGTTAAGTATGAAAATGTAGTACATGTAAAGTAGGCAAAGATGGTATAAGTATGGATTAGGAGTTAAGTATGGATGTAGTATGATGTTACGGATTAAGCAGAATGGAGATGTTGTTATGCTATGTATGTTTTGAAATCTTCCTTATTTACCTGTTTTTACAGATATGATATGATAATTTACTTGTTAAAAGGAGACGTGATTATTATATTCCAAAATTTATGGTTATTATGATTTTGTCACCCCGTCTTCCCATGTATGATCCACATGTCGTATCTGGTAAGACTACTTGTTGAGCGATTAAAAGTCAGTGGCTATCGCTCATACTTGCCTCATTTATAACTTTCCAGATAACAGGTATCAATATACAGGCTCGTTGAAGACATGCTAGATAGACCCATTGATAACGAAGAGCATACTGAGAGATTATTCGAAGGCATTAAGTTTCGGATTATGATGTATGATATACGATTTCAGTATTCTGTATATGATGATTATACAGTTTATAATGTAGTACAGTGCATGTCGATGAAGATTTGTTATGTTATGTTGCTTCCGCTTATCGATTCATTATTCATGTCGACATGTACATGTATAGTATCGACGCTTTGTACTTCTATGGATTAGAGTACGGCGGGTGCACTGAGCCGGAACCCTGGTTTCGGGCGGGGGCGCTACAGATGGTATCATAGCATGGCTTTAGATCCACTCGGACACATAAGATAAACAACGACATGTATTAGTTTATGATAGTAGAACCTAAGTTAAGATCTTATAGTCTAAGAAGAAGGATTTTAGAATGAGAGCAATAATCTTAGAATAGTTCCTTAGAATGGTTTGGTGAAATGTCTGGAATGATCCTGTGTCTTTCAAATTAAGTAAGTTAATCTAGAGTCGTAATAATTAGACTATTTTCCTTAGGATATGCATTAAAAAAAAAACTCCAGATCTACCCGCGCGGCACATAAATAAACAACGACATGAACTTAAGCAATGATCTTAGAATTTAAGAAATGATCATAGACGTAAGAAACGATCTTAGATGAAAGCGACAGCCTTAGTATAAGAGAATAGAACGGTATTAGACAGATACAAGGAAACTAGAAAGTATAAGTAGGTCGTTAGGCTTTCCGACATTTGTACAGGTCAAGTCACTAGATACCTCAATGCTATTTTCTAGTTAGTAACATAGTAGTTATAAACTGTAATTTCCAACAATTTCAGGTTTAGCTCTCTAATTGGATAACATTGGAGATAGTGATAGAATTGAATTTCTTAGGCTGATTAAGATATGATATGTAGTAGAACTATAAGCAGTGATTTATAAGAATTACGATGATTAGAGTTTGGCAAATATATGGCACAATAGTTACGCGTATGAATAAGACGATATGAAATTAGAAATTTTCAGAGTAGGTCAAAGATTTAGTCGTATTAGGGATGTAAATCATAGTGATAAGAGTACGATTATATAAATAGATATAAGGCAAATTCTATAAGTCATTATTCGCTAAGAGGCCACCTTTAATATGGCGCCATCCTAGATCCCATTCCGTGTCTTTTAACAGATAATGATAATATTTTTCTCACACAAATACCCAGGAGATGAAGTAAAAGAGGCAGTTTGGCATTTAGACCCACAAAGTGCAGCTGGTCCAGATGGTTTTAACGGTATGTTCTATCGTGCATGTTGGTCTATAATACATATGGATGTCCTTAAGGCAGTGCAGGAGTTTTTTCTTGGCGTCCCTCAACCTTCAGTGATGGCTAGTGCTTTAATCACATTGATCCCGAAGAAGCAATCGCCATCAACATTTAGTGATTACCGTCCCAATCTGTTTTAACAAATTTTCTGAGTAAGGTTTGCACGCGAATTGTCGCCTCTCGTTTGAATAAGCTCCTTCCAAGTTGATATCTCCAGAGCAGACAGGTTTTCTCCCAGGCACAGACGTCTCCACACATGTGTTATATGGCCCGCGAGATGATTCATATGCTTGATAAGGGTGGTTCGCAGCTTTGTTTGAAGCTTCGACATGATGAAGACTTTTGATAGGGTGTCTTGGGATTACCTAGAGAGCATCCTGCGCAAATTTGGTTTCTCAAATTTTTTCTGTCGACTTATGCTGAATCATCTACGAGCCACAACATGTCGTATTGATTAATGGGACAGCCTACAGAATCATTCCGCCCGTTATAGGGGTGTTAAACAAGGTGACCCCCTCTCTCCGCTACTTTTTATACTATCTTCTGAGGGTTTCAGCAGGGGCTTAAAATCTCAAGTGGCATCAGGCATCATACAATCTTTCAATTCTTGGTCGAATCCCTTTCAACAATTACACACATAGCATACGCGGATGACCTTCTGGTATTTCTTAAGGGAACTCAGCGGAACCTCAGACGTTTTCATGTTTTTCTAACGCAGTATGAGAATGCCTCTGGCCAAAAAGTTAATTTCCAGAAAAAGCATTTAATTCCATCATCCTCATTATCGGCTCAGCAGAAACAAAGGCTAGCGGAAATACTGAATATGCGCTGCTCTAGTCTTCCCATTTAGATATCTGGGATCATATCTGCACAAAGGCATTAATCGTTCTGCTTACTGCACAACATTGCTACAGCATGTAGATGATCGCCTTCAGGGTTGGCATTTTCTCGTTTACTGTCTTCTGCTGGTCGCCTGGTCTTACTACGTGTTGTTATCCTGTCACTGCCCTTACATATAATAGCTGCGGGTTCCCTGCCAAAATCGTAATTTACACAATTCTCGGAAAGTGGGCATCTTTCTTCTGGGAGGAAACAAACTCACTGGGTATCATTGTCTTCTCTTCTTCAACCATATGCGGAAGGGGGATTGGGCCTCAGAGATTTGAATTCACTACAAAAAGCCTATCATTGTCGGCTTTGGTGGTCTTATCAGCAGAACACTACCCCTCTTGGAGCAAGTTCATGCAGGAAAAATATGGAAGACGTGGAGACTATATTCCGAGACTCATGATTCGCCTATTTGGAAAATAATATGTCGAAATCCATCCCTTTTGCCTGTTCACACGACGTGGGCAGGATGCTCATCTTACTTGGCTACCAACATCATCGGGTGAATTCTCCTTGAAATCTGCCTATGACGAACTCGCACGGCCAGCCCAACATTATTATCGGCGGAATTCATTGGTCAAAGCATCATTCTCCAGTTATTCAGCTTTTCCTATGGCGGATTTTCCACTCGGCATTACCTTTTCAGGATTATATTGGAAGTTACATAGTTGCACGCCCAACACAATGCCCTTTTTGTAAACAGTCTTCGGCAGCGGTACATCACATCTTCATCTATTGTGACCATATCCGTCCCATATGGTTTTATTTTGCTAGTGAATTGTACTGTCCTCTTCCAGCTTACACATTATGCCTACGCCAATATCTGCTCGCCTGGTGGTATCGATATTCATTTACCTCATTATCGGGAGTTTTAAAGTTGGTTATCCCGTCAATCATTGCATATAATATTTGGCGAGATTATGCATCCTTAATATACGGAGACAAGCACTCATTTTCGCCACACACATTGCGGGCCTCAATTTTGTCGGATATAAATATTTGGAGCAAAAAATGGCTGGGACCAAACTGGCAGCTGGTTCTCTGCCAACATATGATTGGTTTTCCATGCCTCAACCACCGCGGCCTATGTTGGTCCGTTGGCATAAGCCGCCAACGGGTAAATACAAACTAAACACAGATGCGGTAGGAAGATTATACAGTTCTGGTGGAGCTATTTTACGTGACCACTCGGGTACATGTGTCGGTGGATATCGTTTGCCTCCCGCCTTGCACCCCTTTGCAGGCGGAAATACAATCTGCAGTTTTTGGACTCTTGTATTTTCTTCCGATGTATAGATCAATCATTCTGGAGACGGACTGCGCTCAACTCACATCCCGGCTAAAGCGGCCACTAATGCCGAATGGTAATTTTCATCTGCGCCTGCTTCACACATTAACTCATCTCCATCATCTGGATTTTCTGCACATTTATCGAGAGGCAAATATGGTGGCGCATTACCTAGCGCAACATGCCATGCTGCATCCCGCAACTCAAATCTACAACTCACATACACTTCCACCTTTAGCGAGAGGCTCGTTGGCATTAGATCTCTCCACAGCTCACTTGCGCCACATCTAAATCAGTCTTCCACATGGATTGGTAATTTTTACATCTTGCTGCCTGTATTCTTCGGAATACAGGCAGTCTGGGTACGCGGTGCTTTCATTTAGTCTTACAATTTCTGCTTTACAGATTTACACATATTAATGTATTTCTCTTCTTTCGCACACACCCTATCTGTATGGCCGTTGGTAATCATGAGGGCGCAGAGACTATATCCCAGTTCTTACCATACGTATTCAAGGTGGCAGCCTGGTCTCCAGATTTTGTGCATCCGCATATGCGTTGCTGCTCAGTACGAAGTCGTCGCCTTGGTTTCAATCAACCAGCGCGACTGCGGTATGTGTTGTGCCATATTATGTATTTACATCTTTTGTTTACTGCCTTCTGTTCTATCTGCTGATCTGTTGCTTGGCGAGGTACAATGGAAATCACATGCTCATTCCCAGCCGACACTGAACGGACACATACTCCCTCAGCTTATAGGTGTCATATCACTTCTATCTCACGGGGCGTTGATTCGTTGTATCTATTAGACAATTTTCAGCTCTTTGGTATCAATGAAAGTCGTATAAATATGTACGCTTTTCCTTCGTCAAGTTTTTATCCACAAGGGTGGTTTTTCTTGGCAAGGTTTTAATGTGGCATATCATATACGACTGGAGATACACCATTTATACGTTGGCTATTTCATTTTTTTTTATTTTGATGATGTATCGCACAATCTTGTAATCAGGTATTCCTCCGCCCATAAGTGAGGCTTTCTAGTAATAAAATCTCTCTTTTTAAAAAAATATATAAATAGATATAAGGATATAAGGAGTCAGGCCACATTGGGAGCTAAATTATGATATTTAAAAAGTCGTCGGACTATCTGATTGGAATTAGTATGCGTAAGTTGAATCGAAATAGGCATGACTAGAATTAAGTTGATGTGATTTAACCAGATTAGGGTTAATGGCTGAAAAATCGGTAAGTATAAAAGTTACTATAATGCGCAGAGATACGAAGTTGTAGAATACCTAAGCGGAATTAACAGGAGGTATACAAAAATTGTGAATCTAGAAAAATTTTATCATAAGTTGGCAAATATTAAGTTGAAATCAAAGGCGATTAAGAAATGACGCTAGAAATTAAGTATTTTAAATCATTAAGGACAAATCGATACAACCCCTAAGTTTCGAGGATGAAACTTTTTATTAAGGGAGGAAGAATGTTACGACCCGAGATCCCGGGCTAGTGGAAATGATGAAAATAGAACGCAAATGCGATGTTGATGAAATGCAGTAGAATTTAAATTTCTATTTAGAATTAATAAAGACAATCGACATTAAATATCGGGGTTAGAAACACACATAAAAATAACCTTAAGATAAGTTAACGGATATAACGAGACTGGATGAGACTAGACAATGACTGTATCGGACATACAAGGTATTCAAATAAATTAGTCGGTAACAACCTAAGTAATTAAATATAAATTAAATCAAATAAAAATACCCGATACGATAATTCCAATACACACTTTTATCACATTTTCTCCCACTCTATCCTACATGGCACAAAAGACAAATTTTTCCTCATTCCCTAAAAAACTAGACGCCCCCCCCCCCCCCCCACTCTCCAAAAGTCAAGATTACTTTTTCCACCCATCTTACACACTTTTACTTTTCATCATTACATACACCTAACTTTTTCCACCCATCACTCCACCAAAGTTTTCTTCTCTTTCCTCCTCCCTTCTTTTCCCACGGTAGAAAAACCACAAAAGAAAAAAAAAAAGTAAGATTCTTCACTTTATTCTTACAACACTCCACCATCTTACACTCTCTTTACACCTCATTATTATACTTTTACCCATCACCCCACCACCATTCTTTAATCTTTCCCATTATCATTTCATACATTCCCCTCCTCACTTGCACTCACACGGTCCCTCTTTCCCTTTTCATTTAGTCAAAAGCCTTCTTTTCTTTATTTTTACACATCTCCTACACCATACTTTCTAATAAAATATTCACTACACAAATTATTGTTTCTTCACTCTTTTTATGCCTCACAACCGAAAGTGTGTATCTTGCACAGTTGAAGCTTCATCTTCTTCATCTAACAGGCTCTCTCCTCTCTCCATCAAGAAAACTCAAACATTCAACCTCCTTACTCTACATTTTCGGCCATACCTACAAGATCAAGAAGAAGATTTCTTCTTACTCTCAAAACACATAACAACTTTTTACACCCAAGTGTTTAAACAACTCGTATTCTTTCAAGAAGGATTCAAGAAGGGTGTAGGACTGGAATCAAAAGCAAGTAAGGTAAGAATTTCATGAAGTTTAAGTTTGATTCTTCTATATATTAGTTTCATAAGTTATACACTAACCTTTCCTTTTTGGGCATCAAAACCGTATACACCAAGGAGAAGGAGGAGAGGTGTGTTCTTCAAATCCAAGTGAATGAATCACCATCTAAGAGTAAGAAAGTAAATCAAGGCAAGTATTCTTCCTAGATCCTACATGGTTTTACAAATACTAAGTATTTAGTTCATATCAAGTTGGATCATCCATGTTGTAGATTCAAGTTTTTACCATAATAACATGTAAATATATGTTTATATGACATATATTTAGTGTACATATCCTTGTATAATTTCGGCCATGATGCTTTTGGGAGTATAAATGATGTATTTCTATGTATAAGTGTAGGTATGTATAGGAAATATCATTAATTATTATGTATATGTAAAACTATTATATATATATATATATATATATATATATAATGTACGGTCAATGAGTATAAAAAAACGAAAATGGTATTTGAAACATATATAGATATATAAGTGTATATATATATATACGTATGTATATCAATGGTATAAAGTGAATATATAGATATATTTTCAATTATCAAGTTATAAAATTTACGAATGAAGTCAATTATATTATATATGTATGTATATATAAATACACGTATAATAATAATATGTATGTAGTTATATAAAAATGTCTTAGTCATGTATACTATGTAATGTGTCTTAAAATTTTATATACATATAAATATGTAGATTCATATTTTCGGCCATATGGCCTTTCATATTAAAAATGGTTTTTACTTATTTCATATATATGTATATTATAGAATGTTATGCTGTTAAGATAAGTAAATAAGGTATTGCATTAAATATGGCCTAATTTGCATAAATATATATAGTATAATATACATAAGTAATTTTGTCACTAGGCCTTTTATGATAAACATTTTAGTGAATGGTATACATATGCACATATGTAAAACTTAGATGTTGGAGATTGAAAAAGGTAACTTCTAGATATGATATAATACATCACAAAATAATCATGTACATGTGTATAATCTATCTATATATTTTTCGGCCATGAGCCTTTGGAGGTTGAGAATAAATTTTACATGTATTATGTATACATACAAGTATAATATATATGTTAAGATATGAAAATGAATAAGTTTTGGGTATTACATAATATATTATAAAATGATTGACATATTAAACACTAGATATAGATTTCGACCATTAGGCCTTTTATGAGAAAATAACTTTATTATGTAGTACACATAGGTATATATGTATAATATATATGTTAAGATGTGAAAATGAATAAGTTTTGGATACTATATAGAATATCATAAGCTAATTAAGTATGTATATATATGTGTGTGTGTGTACTTACATTCGGCCATTAGGCCTGCCATTAGGCCTAATATCATAAATGATTTTATTTCATGTTAATTGTATTCTATGTGTTAGATATGAATAGGTGTAAGTTAAGATATAAGTTATGAAATCCCTAGATGATATGTTGACGGAAATAGGAAGTTTATACCCTAAGTACTTAAGTTATGATTTATGAAGTCTATGTGTTAGACTTGATATTATGGAAGAAGGGTTATGGTATTTCTATAAGTTATGATAATTAGACTGTAAGTATGTAAGTAATGTTACTAGTGAGGTAGTATGATAAAGACACCCTTATTTGACCAAGTCTCGCGTTGCATGAAAACAAGATTTGCAAAGTTATGTTGTCACATCTCATGTTTTGAAAGTCATATGCATGGAATAATAAACGCGAGACGATTGATTCCATCGACACACGATATGTTATGTTATGTTATGTTCATGATTACGATCATGTTATGTTCGCCAGTGTGACATTGGTACCGGGGTGGTAGATGTCAGGGGCATATGATTACGTATGTGGCCGAGTGTAACACCGGGTCTGGGACACGGGATCTCTGTCATAGCGCGTCACCGTTGGTACATGTACATATCTATGATGTTTATGTCGTACATGTATTATATGGGGAATCAATCGGTATGTCGTGTGTTATTAGTCTTATGAAAGTGCTATAGCAAATGATGAAATGTTATGTCTTCATGTTATGAAAATGTCATGTTATGCAAGTTATGAATATGTCATTTTACGCAAGTTATGAAAATCACGTCAAGTTATGAAATGTCATGTTTATGAAAGTCATTTATGAAAAGTCATGTTTTTATGCATCACGTCATGACCATGTTACCTTAGAGCTATGATTAAGAATTTCTTTAAACATATGACAGCACTACAGTGGACAAGGTAGTGTTAAGTATGAAAATTAGTACATGTAAGGTAGGCAAAGATGGTATAAGTATGGATTAGGAGTTAAGTATGGATGTAGTATGATGTTACGGATTAAGCAGAATGAGATGCTCGTTATGCTTATGTTATGTTTTGAAATCTTCCTTATTTACCTGTTTTTACAGATATGATATGATAATTTACTTGTTAAAATGGAGAAGTGATTATTATATTCAAAATTTATGGTTATTATGATTTGTCACCCCGTCTTCCCATGTATGATCCACATGTCGTATCTGGTAAGGCTACTTGCTGAGCGATTAAAAGTCGGTGGCTATCGCTCATACTTGCCTCATTTATAACTTTCCAGATAACAAGTATCAATATACAGGCTCGTTGAAGACATGCTAGATAGACCATTGATAACGAAGGAGCATACTGAGAGATTATTTCGAAGGCAATAAGTTTCGGATTATGAGTATGATATACGATTTCAGTATTCTGTATATGATGATTGTACAGTTTATAATGTAGTACGGTGCATGTCGATGAAGATTTGTTTATGTTATGTTGCTTCCGCTTATAGATTCATTATTCATGTCGACATGTACATGTATAGTATCGACACTTTGTACTCTATGGATTAGAGTACGGCGGGTGCACTGAGCCGCAACCCTAGTTTCGGGCGGGACGCTACAGCAACACTACGAGAAGCAGTGCTATTGTCATAAATACACGGAAGCCGGTGTCTCCCAATGGGGTTGGCGTTATACATCAATGGTTGCCTATGTCATATCTTGGCATAGGCAACGTAGGTATGTCTTCCTCTTTTTCCAATGTTTGTGTTGTCTACTTTACACTAATAACTACTTTCAATATAACAATATCTCTACATCTGCGTTTGCTTTGGACACTATGCCATGTGATCGGAGCATCAAGGATGCGGTTCAAAGGCAACCGCACATGCCAAGTCTTCCGTTGGGGTTGGCGCATATTTTAGGATGGTTTGCTTGGTCGCTTTTGATCAAGGTAACACGGCAGAGAATCAAGGGGCTCCACCCACCATTGTGGCATCGGCTAACTGGCATTCACATGTACGAAGTCTCCCGTTGGGGTTGACGTATACTTTTGGATGGTTGCCTTAGTCACATTTTGACCAAGGTGACATGGGTACATGACATACTCTATGTCACATCTTTTGCTTGCTATTATTTTCCATATGCTCTTCTTTAACCTATTGTTTGGCTTGCTTGAGCTGCATGGGGCTGTTTTGATCATCAACATTGCTGACTTCACCACAACTTCGGATGAATTACAAGACTATCTCAAGAACTGCAGTAGCTAGTTATGTTTTCTTTATTTTATTTCATCTCTCTTGTACTTATTTTGCTTCTTTGATTTGCTTAAAAATAATGTATCTATTTCTTTTATTTTGGGAGAGTCTCCCATCGACATAGTGCTCACATGTGACCACGGTATTCTTCCGCCACAAGTGAGGGTATATTAAATTAATTAAATCCCGGACGGTATTGTCCGTCCTTCACTAAAAGAATATATATATTTATATATATTTGCGAAGAACATCAAAATTTTATTATAGGTCTTCACTTATGGCAGAGGAAAACCGTGGTACATATATCAATGATGCAAGTGAAAGAATGTATCAAAAAGGGAAACATTCAACCGTATATGGTATGCCACATTAAAACCGTACCAAGTAAAACCATCATTGTGGAAAAAACTTGGACGAAGGAAAAAATTGTACATATTTATACGGCTGGAATGTTCATATAAATTACTATACATAAGCAAATGTAACGAAAAATAAAGCAGTCAAACAAAAAGATGTGGAGTGCATCTCCCTCTGGCTGATAATCGTCAATCAAGTTGGAGGAGACCCATGATACATGCCAGTACTAGCATGGCAAAATGAAGCTAAAGATGCATTCGTGAGCACAAAACCTCAAACATGCGACGGAAGCGATGAAGGTGAGTGTTAGTACTCAATTATAGTGTGTGTCATTGCTGCCTAAGCCAGAAAATGAGTAGGCTGATTAATCTCTTGGGGTGCATGGCATAAGCAGAGGGAGGATGCGGCGATTAGAGATCAAAGACAACGTAAATCTGGGGCAACGTAAGTGTCTGACGAGGCAAGAGCACATACGAATTCCAAGCAATCCACCTTAATAAGGAGTTGCCCATATAAAGGTAAATAGTAGACAAGAGCCATAACTACGACTTGTGCCTCAACTGAAGTGGTAAGTCGTGCCGCAATGGATAAGAGAGAGCATGCACAAACATACTAGAGGAATCACGTTCAATAGCACTCCCACAAGCCAAATGTCAACCAAATGCAGCATCAGTGTTAAGCTTCAGACGACCCCAACAGTGGGAGCAACCATCGGATGGGCCGCAGCCAACGAGAGCGAAGAGGAGAGGATAGGCAAAACTCAATAAACCGTGATAGTGAGGCAGCAATTTTGGATCCAAACATAGACTTGGCCAACGGCTATAGATCACTCTGAATAGACCAAATGGCGAGACGCTGCGACCATGTAGAGTCTCAAACACAATAGCAACAGACATCTTCCAAATATGCCATAGTGAAATTCTTGGATATATTTTCTACATCTCACCCAAGAATGAGTTGGGAGCAAGATTACCAACGAATGAGATCGCCAACCCAGACGATATGGGATTCCAATGTCCATTAGCGTATCAAAATAATCCTATATGACACGAACCTCATGTCATGAATAAACAAATGACAAGTAGACGCAAAGGCCATCCGACAAAAGGACATATAGAAGGCAAAACCACAAGAAAATGCATAAGGTTATCCTGCAAAGGCAAAGCACCATGATAAAGATTCCAGAGGAAAACCTGGATGGCTGGTCGTCGTGTCTTCTACTAAATATACATATTAGACATAAGAGAGGACTTTGTCGGTCGAATCAACTCATAAGCATTGCATAGTGAAAAGTCTCCCGTTGATGTTTGCCACACGGGGACGCCATCTCCCATATCAACAAGGGGGAAAGCATGTACAATGCATATCACAAACACGATGCCCTGTGGACTCATAAAGCCGTGGCTGGTGATCCCCTCGACCACCATACCGAGCACGCATATGTTGACTTCACAAATTGTCTGCAGTCTGATACGTCTACCATAACTTACAACATGTGCATCTTGTACTGCGCTAATATCCCGTACTGCAAGACCTCCCTCCTGAATTGGATAACAAATCCTGCCACATGATATCCAATGCCATCGTCTGTGACCCTGGAAAAAGAAAGAGAAACACAGTTCAAGAGCGCGGATGACACTCTTTGGTAGCCGAGTCCCTGCAACAACATGAATCGGCATAGAGGAAAGGACAGAACGGATATGAACTAGGCGACCAGCCACCCCTAATAGTTTTCTGCTACAACAACCTAACCGAGCATCAACATGTTGTACAAGATCTTGGCAGTGGACTGCACGAGTAATACTCTTATATTAATAGGAACCCATGTACTTCATAGGCGATTCCAAAGACAACAAATGAGTAAAAACACGACGTTTCTGAGAGGAGACTCGAGCTGAAAAAACCACTGTATTCTTATGCCAATTAATCGCCTACCCCGACACATGCTCATAAGATGTCAAGAATCTCTTAAATTGTAATAGATTACGGCAGTTAGCAGCCAAGAAAACCAATAGATCATCAGCATAGGATAAATGAGAAATGACAACCGGCATACGGCCCAAAGAGAAGGTGGTGATATACCCTTAGATACATGCTGCTTTAGCCTATGACTGAAGCCTTCCATGTCCAATATAAAAAGCAGAGGCGATAAAGGATCGCCATGCTTAACACCATGGTAGGTTGAGGAAAGCCCCTGGGAACTCCATTAATTAGAATAGAAATATGCATACTTTCAAGATGATTGAGAACAAGGGATATAAAAAAGGGAGAAAACCCGAATCTGAGAAGTATTGCTCGAAGGAATTGCCACCTGACTCGATCAAAAGCTTGAGCCATATCAAGTTTGATAAAGACATTTAGCGGCCGTGATCCCCTGTCGAACCAATGGACCATAGAGTGAGCCATCAGTAAAAATTCTTGTACTGCCTTGTACACATCTAAATGTACCACATACCAACACATCTAAATGTACCACATACAACATTGACAGATTCATTCAAATACTGCTTGGTGGGCACTTTTTGGTATGGTCGCCCAAAACTTGAAGCTATACGTAAGTGCTTTGACCCTATTGGCTTTTTGGCATCAGTAAAAATTACACTACTTGATTCGATGCATATACTGAAGCAATTTGATGTGGAAGCTGAATATTATAGGTTTTTTCACGTCATACCTGGATAGTGTTAGGTTATCATATGTGTGTTACCAAATGGACTTATGATTTCGATCCAAAGATTGATATGCTTATTGTGCCAGTATGGGTATCTTTGCCAGGGATTCCTATATATCTTCATAAGACGGAGGCTCTCTTTGAAATTGCACAATTGATAGGTGCGCCATTAACAGCTGATTCCGAGACCACGCAGTTGCTGCGTCTGTCTGTATTGCGTATCTGCATAGAGATTGATGTTTCTAAAGAACTTCCTCAGAGATTATACATTAAGAGTGATGATTACTCTTTTTTTCCAACAAGTTGAATACGAGAATTTGCCTGCATATTGTGCAACATGTTGCATAATTGGGCACTCGACATCTTCATGTAAAAGGGAGAAATACAGAGATTTGCCATCGTTGCCTCAAACCAAGGATGTCATAGCAATTCCTCTGCCTCCAAAATCGGCAGCACATCAACTTGCCCAATGGTGGACGCCGAAGAAGGCTGATATGAAGAAAGCAAAACACAACCCTGAGTCAGAAGTTCAGTAGCAGAATGATGATAGAAATATGGCTGAGCAGCTTGTCCCTGAGGAGACATCACCGTCCACTCCAGCAATCATCCAACCTGATGCGTTAGGATCACAACAACATCTCATAGAGGAAATATCCAATAAACAAGATTTAACGCGATTGCATTGTTCGTCTGCGACACTAGTGCCCCCTTGATTGAGGAAGTTGACCCTGCGCTGATGCCCTCCTCTGACTCAAAAATACACGATGACACACCGGTTGACACAATGAATTGCGTTCAACAGTATTAGAGGTGGCCAGGGTGTTATCTGCTACACCACCTTTGGAAGATGGAGCCTCAAACGTCTCACATCCAGATGTTTCAATTGTGGTGAATAACTTATTGAAGGCTCGTACTCAACGCCCACGTCATAATAAAAGTGCATGCCTGCTGCACCAACGTCTTCTATTGTGATCCGAGCAGCAGTGCTACGCTCTACAGCTACTACCTCGGATCCTTCTCAATGAACGCCATGCTCTGGAATGTAAGAGGTCTTCATACCTCTATTGTTTGTATTCAGTCGCTAATTCGTCAGTATAGGTTACATTTATTGGTACTTATTGAGCCAAAGCTCAGGATTACATGTTTGGAGCAATATCAATTGCAGTTAGGTTTTTTCATGCATGTTCTTCGGATGATGCTAATATATCGATTTTGTGGCGAGATTCTTTCATGAAGTTGATGGAAGTGCGACATAGTATAAAAAATGTGTCCTGGCATTTTCGATGGTTAGCGAGTCGGCAAGAGTTCTGGTTTACTGCATTCTATGGTCGTCACACGGTGGCGGCACGGAAGCCACTATGGCAGGATCAGATCATTTTTAGAGAAGGGACAACTTTTCCATGGCTGATAGGAGAGAACTTTAACACTTTTCTTTTGTTGGATAATCATAAGAGACTATCTACGCTAGTGCTTCGTACACTCGCTGATTTTAAACAATTCGTGGGGTCATGTGCATTGATAGATTTGCCATTTCAAGGATCTCGATTCACATGGTCAGATGGACGTGGCCTGGGTAGAGTATAGATAAGGCTAGATCGATTTTTTGTGCACAACAGAATTCTCGGATATGTTTGAGACGAGCCACGTTCAGCATCTACACCAAGCAACTTCTGATCATACGCCTCTGCTTTTACATTGTCAGTTGGCCTCTCCTAGGGGGCCACTCTCCTTTCGCTATCTAGAGGCTTGGCTTACACATGCTGACTTTGATTGCTACATTCAAACACACTGGTGATCGTATCCAATGGTGGGTGGTATGTATGGGTTCTATGACAGGTTACGTCAACTAAAATCTGATCTGCGTGCATGGAATCGCTGTGTCTTCGGCAATATTTTTACTGATTTATTGGTAGCAAAGGAGGAGATTGTACAAGCGGAAGAGTCATATGATTCCTCACCATCGGATGTCAGAAGAGAGTCTTATCATCAGGCTAAAGCAAGGCTTCTAATGCTACAGCATCATGCCAGCATCTTCTGGAAGCAGAAAGCTAATATTAAGTGGCTTAAAGAGGGAGACTCTAATACTACTTATTTCCATCAAACTGTTAAGTCCAGTCGGCACCGTCAATCCATAGTTAATATTCAGTGATCAGATGGCACAACGTGTGCGGACGAACAGTCTATTCAAGTTGAAGCAGTTTGATTTTTGCAGCACCTGTTTACCGAGGAGCCGACTGCAGATCATGACTCGCTATTGCAGTATATACCCCGCGTTTTGACGGCCCCTGGTAATGAGTTATTGCTAGTGCTACTGCAGATTGATGAGGTGCGAGCAGCGGTGTGGAAACTCAGTCTGTCCAGTGCATTGGGGTCAGATGGCTTCCCTGGCTCATTTTATATGCATTTCTGGGAGGTGATCCGATTAGAAGTATTGCTGGCAATGCAGGAGTTTTTCTTGGGAATTAATATGCCCAAGGCAATGGCATCTTTTTGAATATGTTTGATCCCAAAAGTTGCTAATCCAAATACGTTTGCAGATTATCATCCTATTTGTTTGACAAACTTCATGTCCAAGGTGGTTACTTGCATTATTTCAATCCGGCTGAGTACTTTGCTACCTCGTTTGATCTTTTTGGAACAAGTAGGATTCGTGTCAGGACATGGGATTTCAAAGCAGATCTTGATGGTAAAGGAAATGGTTCATATATTAGACCAAAAATGTCATGGGGGCAGGTCATGATTAATCTAGACATGACCAAGGCGTTTGACCCTGTTTCCTACAATATTTGGAAAAGCTTTTATTGGCTTGGTTCATATATTAGACCAAAAATGTCATGGGGGCAGGTCATGATTAATCTGGACATGAGCAAGACGTTTGACCGTGTTTCTTGCAATATTTGGAAAAGCTTCTATTGGCTTTCGGTTTTCATCAGCGATTTTTCAGTCTAATAATGAATAATTTGTCGGCCACATGTTGTTCAATGTTGGTCAATGGTAAACCATGTCGTTTCTTTAGGTCATCTAGAGGAGTTAAGCAGAGCAAACCATTGTCGCTGCTTTTATTCATTCTTGCTTCGGAGGGGCTTTCACGAGGTATCTCATCATTGTTTCAGACAGGCGCCTTAAGAAGTTTTCAGGGTGGTCGAACGCAGGTGATTTCTCACCTTGGCTTTGCGGATGATTTTTTAGTCTTCTCGAATGGATCGGTTGATAACCTGTGAAAATTTAAATTATTTATGGAACAATATCAACGAGCATCTGGACAACTAGTCAATTATTACAAGAGCCAATTAGTGGTTGGGGAGGGAGTTTCTTTACAAAGAGTAGATAACATATTGAATATGCGAGTCACTGCATTACCTATCAAATACTTGGGCTCTTATCTTTCTAAATGGGTCAACCGTTCACAATAATATGCATCACTGTTGGCTCACTTTGATACACATTTAGTAGGATGGTCACAAAGACTCTTAAGCATGGCAGGTCGATTGGCGCTCATTCAGTCAGTACTTTCTACTATGTCATTACATATCATGGCTACAGCAAAGCTGCCGAAGAGTGTCATAGCATAATTTAATCTGAAAATGTCTAACTTTTTGTGGGGGAATCTGTAGAGAAAAAGGGGTTTGAGTGATTTTCAAATACATGATTTAAATGTGCACAAAAAAGCATAAGATAAAACGTGCATGATATAAACAATCGTGTGCATGATATTGCTTAGTACTTGCCTTATTTAGCTCATATATAATGTTGCCGTACTAACGAGCCATGAAGCGTTAAAGCTTACATCATATGGCAAACATTTGTTGTGTTTATACTATTTTCAGGTGCCACCATTAATGAACTAAACTAGTTCATTAAGTGAAGTACTTAGTTTTTTTTTAACAGTAAAATAGATATTTTATTATGCCTCACTTATGGCGGAGGAAAACCATATTACAAAAAATAGAGTAAACGAATAATAATAGTACAATGAGCATATAATATCTAATCTCCAATCATATATGATATGCCGCATTAAAACCTTGCCAAGTAAAACCACCCTTGTGGATAAAACCTTGGCGAAGGAAAAAGCGTACATATTTATATGAAAGGAGTGAATCTTTGAATATGACAAGAGAGTATGTGTGATGTTTGTTGAACGCAGCAGTTGAATGTTGTATATCGTAGGTTGGACCGTCCAGAGGGAATGTCTCCGCAAGCGTTGTTGCATCAATAAGGCCATGCATAGAAACAAACGCGAGTTAGTACACATAGTAATATGGTGAGTTGTGTGAGATGGATGAGCACGTGAGTTGCAGCACAAGGTAGAGTTTAACACATTACCCATGTTACCCATATCGAAGGATATGGGTAACTGGAAATTTGCAACTGGTAGTTGTAATGCGATGCAAAGAGGTAGCATAGTGCAGAAAACGAAGCGTACCCATGTTGCCCATATCTTGCGATATGGGCAACTAATGTGAGAGCTAGCCAAGTTCATTTCTAAGATGTGGTGTGTTCTCCGTTTGATAACATGCCCGAACCATTGATGGCAGAGATGCTACCGTGGGAAAAACAGTAAGCTTTTGCTGGAATTGGCCATATTGAGCTAGGAAATGCGCTGGTTGATTCGCTTCACGTGGAATGTATGTTAATTCAGCTGATGATGACCGTAGCAGTTCTCGGAATGTTGTCGCATGACCATCAATATTGTTTTGTACTGCTAAAACTACACCATATGCGTCTACTTCCACATCAATGGACTCCCCTCTTTATTATCCACGCCATATATACACACATATATATATATTTTAGATTTTTTTAAAAAAAGGCACATACACATGTATTCCAACGTACTACCGACACGTTATATATTTTACGTACGTACGTTAATGTCACACCACTATGCTTAACTCATATTTATGAGTATATTCAGGTCTTATATCATATGATATAAGATATGGTGATGACAAATTAAATACGACACGATAAAAGGTTCTAAACCAAAAATTGTCGTATCGGGCGAATACCGAAACTTCGCCAACGTGTCACGTACTTGCCATAAATAAATGGCCAGCCCCTATACTTCAAAAATTGATAAAAATTTCGTGCACATGACTGTATATTCAGCCAAAAATACTTTCCATGTTGGCACACACAAATCACCCCACATTAAGGCCAAAATGTGAAGATTCCAAGTTTAATTTTGTCACATGTTAATGGTACAACTTTAGACCAGCCAAGTGCTGAGATTTAAAGTATATATTATATATATATTATGTGTAACATAATATATATAACATGTGCAAAAGTTGGAATTTAAATTAGAGAAAAATCGGGTAATCGATAAATATCGAAAATTTGGTTTTCTACGCACACAACACATGGAACGTTTGTGGTACATCATGTGACACGTATCTAGACACTTTTTACATGTGATATACATCTTAAAGTGTTCTAGAAAATGAAATTAAGGGCTGATTGGAATATAACATGTGTGTATTATTAAATATGCACTGTTTTACAAAGTTAGCAAAAATAATTTTCAGCATATGTATAGACATATCTAACGCACATTACAGCCAAGATGGAGCTTATTTGGAGCCTTGTTGGCATATTGATTGGTCAAGAATCAATCATACAATGTTGGTGAATTAAAGAGAGAAGCTACAAATGGTAAGAATTCAAAATTTGTCTCTCTTATAACACATGCTGAAAAATTTCACCATGCTAACAAGGCTGGCCGATTTTTTGACATTAAGTTGGTATATTTTATTATCTTAAATTATGTGATTGATTGGAAGAAGAAATGGAAGTGATTTGAATATTATTTAAATTAATAAAGTGTGATATTTTATATATCACACATGCTGAAAATTTTTCAGCATGTGTGAGACATGTGTAGGCCGAATGGTTGAGCATAAATGTGTCCAAGTTCATTTCTAATATGAGAAGGATATTCACCATCAAATTTGTGATTTATTTTAAAAAGAAAAATCAAAGAAAAATAGTAATATTTTGAATTATACAACCAACGTTCTCTTTCTTTCTTTCTTCTTCTTCTACATTCTCTTTCTTTCTTTCTTCTTGAAAGCCTATTGTATTCATATCTTTCAATCTTGGATAGGCTTGATATAGACCACCACATATTCCATATCTTTGTAAAAGATTGATCAAGGTGTGATCAATCTTCATTCTTGCAAGGTGGTGGTGTTCGTACAAATTGTATTCACCGTACAAGGTTTGTAAAGGGTTGGAGTTAGATGTAACTCTATCAACCCTGTGGTAAGGTGTATTGCGTGTGTGTGATTAGTGTGAACCAAGGAAGGTGTTCCTTGAAGACTGGAGTAGGTTGTTTATAACCGAACCAGTATAAAATTCTTGGTGCCATTTACTTTCTGCATTTACTTTCAGTTACTGCACAGTTTACTCTTTTTGTTGGGGTCCATAAAAATAGTAAACGACTTTCAAAAATAACAACAATTTCCAGAAACATAGCCACACGTTCTAGGGTTAATTTGTCACAAGCTTCAACTCTTTTGGATAAGTATATGTCGATCAAACATCAAAAGTTCTGAGACTAGTGCAGTCTGATTTTCAGACATGCAAAGGTTGAGACTTTGATTGTCATTGACCTACTTCCAAAAAGAATTTTGCAAAACTGTTTGAACCCACTTAAATATAGTATATAAGGAGTTATTGGTTAAATTGTCAGAGCATTTGGACTTACACACAAATAGGAATAAATTTTTCAAAACCGTCTATCGTTTCTGGCAGATTTGTGCAATCGGATCACCAACAGTTTTTGAAGGGGTTAAAGGTTGCATTTTAATTTGAAATTTTTAGGGGACCCTCATAGCATCTGAGGATAAGTTCTCTCAAAATTTCAGAATTTTTGGAGACCTATAACCTGGTTTTAAAAACGTTTTAAAACTGGTCCTGAAAACAGAATCTGTTTTCAGAAGCTGAGTTGTTTAGTTTCAAACAAATTTTAAAAACCACATTTTCCGCACCACCTATTCAACCCCCCCCCCTTCTAGTGGTGCCTTGCAGATCCTACAGAATCAACATCATTGGTGGGCATGGGCTGCAGTATGTTGTCTAAAGGATGAGGGCGGTTTGGGACTTTGCAGTCTAGGTGCCTTGCAAAAATCTTATCAATGCAAATTATGGTGGCTCTATCAAGCATCCTCCTCACTGTGGGCTCAGTATTTGCTACAAAAATATGGGAATCGCCAGGGAGTGCATGCATATATTTATGATTCAGCGGATTGGAAGAGATTATGTCGTATTCACTCTTTTTGTTCTTTGCATGATAGTGCATCATCCGAGGGTCTAATATGTGAAGATGAGTGTAGCGCCCCGTACCTGGCCTGCGCACGTACGGTGCACCTGCCGCACTGCACTATGGAGAGTACCAGGCGTCAATGCATAACATGTCATAGTCCACAACAAAATTTATGGATTTTCATGCCTATATATTGAAAGGTAAGCAAAACTTAGGCGGAATAAAAAAACTTTTAAACCAAACGTTCTGAATATCAGACATAATGTCTACAACCATGTTCGCAAAACAAAAGGGAAAATCCGAAATGTTTGTTCCAACATAAGTCCATCAAACATAAACCATCAGAATGAAAATCCTTAAGCTGCCATCCTCTCTCAATTCTACGGGTATAGAACTCTGGGCTCATCGTCAATCCACTCTACCCTGTTTGCTGCATGCTCTGGGAGGAAAAATAAGGGGGTGAGACACAAAGTCACCAGCAAGTAGACCATAAACAACCAAGAATTAAATGGAAAGTATACACAAGAACAAAATCCCAAGAATTTGGATTCCCAACATACCTGACCTTCAATCCATTATCCACACAGGAAATAAGATCATGACTTATGCGACAATAAAATCATTACTTAAGTGACCATAAATAAATAGGTCGTAACCTAAGTAACAGTACGTCTAGCATTCGACTAGCCATTAAATGCAACATGTGTGAATATACAAATGTGATGCAACATGATAAGAGGAGGAAAAATTCGATCATTCTTTCTTTCAAAACATCATCATCATAAAATGAGAATAGAGAGTGTTAAGATCTATTATCTCTGGATCTGAGGCAGTCATACCAATCCCTTCGGATCTATTATTTCCTGATCCGAAAATGGTCATACAATCAATCATCATCATCAGGTCTATTCTCTCCAGACTTGAACGGTCATAAATCATTATTATGTCTATTCTCTCCGGACCTGAATGGTCATAAATCATTATCATCAGGTCTATTCTGTTCGGGCTTGAACGGTCATAATCATCATCAGATCAGTTAACCCCGGATCTGGAGCGGGTTGTACTGGCTAGGAATTAATTGTACCAATAGGAGTCGTTCTTTCAAAAAATTAAAACATTTCTTTCAAAAAGAGCTTTTCTTCATTTCTTTGGCATAAAAATCAGTCACATGAATCGTGCAAATGGAGATAATGCAATGCATTATGTGCAACATGCAATTTATGACTAAATACATCACACAACAAATATACGGACTTGTCCCTTAAGCTGGAAAAATTCCAGCATTAACACTCTTTTCATGCGGCCGCCAAATCATCAATTTAGGGCCTACTTTCATACACTTACGACACAGATATACATAATGGAGTTTTATCTACATGCCATAAAAATTCCGTAACATTATGAGGTAGATAAAACCCTCAAATCATTAAATCACCGAAAGGGATACTGCTAAACCCAGCAGTGCAGTTCCCGCCCTTACCTCAATTTCTTGATCCTTCAAGCCTTATCCAATTAAGTCTAATACCTTGAAACATTAACATTTCACTATGAAGTAATATTCAAAGGCCCAAACATCACATACAAGTCCAATGGAACAAGTTCAAGGCCTTAACTTACACATCACCATGCGGCCCTGTTTCCTGTTTTGCACCGTGACTTTCACCTTAAGTGTTACCTCATAAAAACAGTAATTTCAAGTAATTTATTCACATGAAAATATTCATCTATGTCATAGGGAAGTACTGTAAAAATTTTAAGGCAATCCAATATACTTAATGGGGTCAATTAATTTCCTTTCTAAGTGAAGGTATTAACTGGAACTGCAGTGACCTACTCCTACTAAAAAATTTATTAAGGGCAAACCACAAGTCCTATTATCAAAATTCCACCTCTCACTTTTACTAAAAATATAAGGCTGCCATCCTACCAAAATGTAGCTAAATTGCACATTCCTAAGGTTCATTTTCTTGTCATACATTACGCCCCTCAAAACTGTCCAGCTCCAGTAGATTTAACTTTTATCACTTTTTCTCGTCTATTACTTCCCAAATAACTTTATTTCTCTAAAATGGCTTACTAACCACTAAATACCTATTTTGAAATAATCATTTCTAGTTTCATAATAATCTTTAGGCCACACATATGTCACACCCAACAGCCTTGTAAGCATACACATAGTACACGCCATTTTCACCCATTTCACCCCTCATAAAGTCTATTTTCAACAAGACAAATTTCATTAATTAAATAGTTACCACACAGCCTGTATTTTGTGCATAGTTGGTCTCATGTCATATTTAAGTTTGAGCATAAACATATCCATGTAGTAAATCGTATATCATGACAACACTTATTCTTAAAATCACTAGGTTCTCATGTATAGTACTTAGAATATTCAACTAAGATTCACATCTTAGAGAGGCTAGTCATTCAAGCATACACTTCACAAATAAGTCAAGGTTGCTTAGAGTGTACTTGACTCTTTGAGCTTAGATCTTTCTCTAGCTTGTGCCTTGGTTTACATAGAGTAGAGTTTCCTCCAACCTCTTCCTATGGCGTACGGTTGGGAGAGAGAGCTGAGGTAAATGTTAGCTATTATTTAAAGACATAATGAAGCTAGTTTGAAGCTAGATTAGCTTACGAAAATGGTGTTCAAATGAGTATTGCAAGAGGTTCAACCCACCAAACGCTTGGTACCACTTAGTAGCATGAAGGAACTTCACCTAGTGACCATGTAGAGGTCACGATTTTGGTGAGGTAAAACAACCAAAATGTAAGCTTTATATTTAAGAGAAAATGGAATCCACTTTAGAAGCTAAGATGTTACTCACCTAGAGGAGACTTGGAGCTTGAAGATGAACTTGGATCTCCCTAATCCAATGCTAGCCGAAAGTAGATGGTGGAAGATTAGTCTAAGTGTGCAACGGTCTTTAGTGGTTGTCTTGGGGAAAACCTTTGAGTGTATTGTGAGGTAGGGTTGAGAGGATGCTTCTAGGACCTTTTTGAAAATGTTTTCTTGTAATATAAGGGACTGGCCGGCGGTTCCTTAAAGAAGGAGGAGGGAAAACCTTTCATTTGCATGGACACCATAATTAGTGTCTTACACTAATTACTACTTGAGTTACTTTTTGAGGTGGGGTTAAGAAAAGTAACTACGATTGTTGATGAAGTCTTCTTGGCTTAACCCTAGTAGGATAACCGGTGTTTGGGGTGGGGTTAGGTTCATTTATTCCTCGGTTACCTTCCTCAATTACTCCTTGAGTTGCTTTTTAGGTTGGGTTAGGAAAAGTAACTAAGGTTGTTAAAGGAGTTACCATGGATTATCATGGGTAATCCGGCGGTGGCAGCCTTCCATAGGCTTCTTTATTCTTTTATAGCCTTTTGAGGATAATTAGAAAAGTTGTTTCAAGTAAAAGTGGTTAATTGGAATTATTATGATGAAAATGATCCCATAGATCCTTTATTTCTTGCATCCTACGGCTTTAAGGGTGGAAAGAAGGGAAGATCTTCAATCTTGGAATAATGCCCCACTTCACTTTATGTGTGATGCCCTTTTAAATAAACAATAAAGTGATTAGTTGAGGCATTTAAATAAAAAGAGATATCATGGATTCCTTATCCATGTCTTTATCCGGCGGTTGAAGGAGGAAAAGGTGGGAAACTTTTCCCTTAAACTTTCTAAACACATTTAGTAGAATATTTAATTTCTTGTGTAGGCTTTTAGGCTCACTTTTAAGAAGACCATTAAAGGTTAGTTGTCTTGTAAAGGAAGAATATTCTAGAGTCCTTTAAGACCCTTGTGGCCGAATTTTCTCAAATCTTGTAAGGGCAAAATTGTCTTTTCACTTGCTTCATAATACATACTTGGAGTATTATTCTATTTCTTATAGTATTCCCTTTAAGGAAAAATTAATTAATTAAAGAGAAGCGATAAAACTCACTAACATGCACTTGGAAGAACAATCATTTCATTACAGCACTTCATACGAGTCTCAAGTACAGTACGATTTTCATTGGGTACAACAATGAGGCTCACGGTCGTTTCAGCCTCCGAATTGCTTATAAGACTTGTAGCCCAGAGGTATCCAGTTTTCTTGTGCATGATACGTTTGGTGGGCGGGTACGCTCCCAACGGGTCAAGTATTCCTTTGGCGACTATGGTTTAATTCCCTCCCATTTCCATATAATTTAAGCAGATGGACTGTGTCTTATCCCACTTGTTGTGTTTTTTGCCGGGGTGCCACAATGGACCACAATCACGTTTTTCATGCTTGTCCCATTATCAAGGCAATTTGGATCCACTTAGCGAACATTTTTGATGGTCCGTTGGCAACCACATCAATGTTTAAACAATTTTTATGTTGCTAGTGGTATCGTGCTCGTCGCGCAACGATGGTTGGGCTGCTGGTGGCAGTTGTCCAATTAAATGCATCTTGGGCTATCTGGAAGGCTTATGCATCGGTATATTTTGGAGATGATGATTTTTCTGTGACCAGACTTCGAGAGCAAATCCGCCAAGACATCTTCACATGATGCTTGTCTGTATCTGGGAGTAAATATGCAGTGTCGATATCGTCTTTGATTGACCTGCACTATTCACCGCCCCTGCATTCAAGACGACTACAGGTACTTCGTTGGCAATTGCTGCCGTCGGGCAAATTAAAACTGAATGTTGATGTGGCAGCAGGTAGACGAGGAGAGGTGGGGGAGCAATCTTACGCGACGATGCAGGACATTTGGTCCATGCTATTTGCTTCATGCTGCCAGAGCTGCCTCCCATGCACGCTGAGCTACATGCGTTATTATTCTCAATCATTTTCTTTGCCACAGCAGGATATGCAAATCTTGATGTTTAAGTAGATTGTTTTTCTCTTTTGAACCTGATTCATAATCCCACCTCCGTATCCATGCGATTGGGCAATGACTGCGATCGACTACGACTATTCATGTCAATATCGAGCGCATCATTATCATATGTACCATGTGAGGTAAACTCAGCGCCACATTTCCTAGCGCATTATGGGATCATGCAAAGGCATACGTATGTTTTCACTATAAAGTCAGATCTCCCTCCACTTGTGCAGGGCAGTTTGCAGAAAACATTCATACAGTCTATATCCGCGCATAAAAAGACAATGAGAGTTTACATTCTTCCCGGTTGCATCTCTTTGATGTGGGCGGTCGGGTATGTATCATCACATACTTATCCTTTATTATGTTTGCTTTTTGCCAGATGCCTAATGCTTGATGTATTTCATGTGCTGAGGCTCGCTATTTGCCCGTTCCCACATAATTTATGCAACTTTGCTGGACATGACTGTTTATCATTTCTGTTGCCCACACCTTCCTCGGTGACGGGCAACCCGGGTGCAATATCTATTAATGGAGAAGATTCGCATGCTTAATGGCTGATTGTGCTGCTCGACAACGTATGACTGCATTTTGCCACCTGGATGATCGATCAATACAAGATTTGTATATTTTTACATTATATAATCTATTGCTTGTTTCAGTTTATCAGTTTTTATATGTATTACTCTTATTGTTTTGCTTAGTTTGGGAGAGTCTCCCTCTTTAGATATACCCACGATGTAACCACAGTATTCCTCCGCCACAAGTGAGGGTTTATATTAATAAAACAACCAGACGGTGTCGCCCGTCTTTCACCAAAAAAAATTCTTTTATCAAGACGTCAAGCTATATTCTTCTATCCCCGCATTTTAAAGACACGTCACCAAGATCAAGTAATCATATACACGTCATCTTATGTGCATATACATAACCAAGATATCCCAAGTCATATATTCCACGTCATCAATTTTATGAAAATATATCGACATGTCAAAAATTCGTAAACAAAAAATTGCCACATCAAATTACTACCGAGTTGTCACCGATATATCATAAACATACCTTACAAAGATGGCCAGCAAATACATAGTCCAAGCATCTAAATATTTTGTGCACCACATGAAATATTCAACACCAAAGTCATGCCATAATTACATACATCAATTATCATCATTTCCTTATTCTCTTGGAAATTCTAATTCAAAAATGTTACACCCTCATGGCCAAAGTTCCTACACTATATGGAGCTGAGATTATATATATTTTTTGTACTATATGGTGTATATCACATTTTACTTGTCTAAAGGGTTCGTGATCTATTGTAGAAAAATCGTGCAATCGACAGATTTCGAAAATTAAAATTTCTAAATTGTATTAAAGGGCGGATGATTTTGACATGGTGTGACATGTACCTAGACATGTTTTAACATTCAAGACCTATCTTGGAGTATTCTAGAAGACAACGTTAAATGGTGATTGAAATTTACCATGTTTATTAAGATGGTATATAATTGTTCATTCAAAATTCAAAAAACATTTTCAGCACATGTATGCTGAATTTGGCAGCTGATCGGTGCTTACATGGAGCCTAGCTGGAGCTTATCTTGCACTATGATTGGTGGAGAATGATCTAAAAAAGAATTCAAAAATTTATGGAGAAAATATACAAGGAAATGTTTCAAAAGTTTTAAAAACAATGCTGAAATTTTCAGCAAGGCGGCTGATTTTTGGAAGGCATTTCAAGACATAAAATCCTTCCAAAAATGAGAAGACATCACACTAATGGTTGATTGAGAATCAAGACATTCAAAATTCAAATTATTTTCAAATTTTTTGATACTTATTCATGTCATATATTAAATGCCAAGGTGTCTTAATGAAGATCCAATCATAGAGTGACAACAAGGCGAAGACACATCACTTTTCCCATTTATCTCGCCAAATAAGCAAAGGTATGCCAAGAGGCTTTGCAAGATATCTTGCAAGGGCATTCAAGAAATTTTTCAAGAGTCTTTTCAGCCCTAGGGGGCGTGCACCACTCTACAAAAGGAGGAGAAAGATCAAATTCAAAACAAGACACACATTGTACAAGCTATCAAGTGAAAAGCAAAAATTCGCTTCATCTCGTCTTCTTCTCTTTCACAAAGCCTTCAGCCTATCAAACATACGTTCTATATTGTTATACGCTTCATATAAGCCACCCTCATATATTCCATACTTTTGAAAGGTTGATCAAGTGTGAAACCTTCATTGGTGAGATGGTAGTGATTTTATTGATTGTTGTTGTGATTGTTGTAAAAGGGTTGGACACTAAAGGAGATGGTGTACGACTCCCGCCCCCTAGTTCTATGGAGACTTTTGTGATTAGTGAATACCGAGGAAGGTGTCCTCGAAGACTGAAGTAGGTCACATTGAACCAACCAGTGTAAAAATCTGAGTCTCCTTACTTTTCAGCATTTGCTTTTTTGCAGTGAAAGACAGGCGGTACTGTTCAGGATTTTATTAATTTAATATGCCCTCACTAGTGGCGGAAGAATACCGTGGTTACATGTGAGTCCTATCCTATGAGAGACTCTCCCATAACAAAAGAAATAGATACATTATCCATAAGCAAATGAGTAAAATAAGTACATGAGTTAAAGTAAAATAATGAAAATATAACTAGCTCCTGAAGATGTGTAGTATCCTTGTAGTGCATCCAAAGTTCATGTGAAGTCGGCATTGTTGATGATCGAAGTAGCCCCATGCATCTCAAGAAAGCCAAGAAATAGGTCAAACAACAGCATATGGCAAATAATACGCTAGTAAAGGATGTGTAATAGAATATGTTACTTACCCATGTTACATTGGTCAAAAGTGACCAAGGCAACATCCATAACTATTCGCCAACCCCAATGGGAGACTTGGCAAGTGCGATTGCCAGTGAACCGAAGCCTTGATTCTCCGATGCAGTGATGTATTATCCAAAGCAAACGTAGATGAAGAGATATTGTTATCTTGAGAGGAGTTATTAGTGTAAAGTAGACAACACAGGCATTGGAAAAAGAGGAAGACATACCTACGTTGCCTATGCCAAGATATGACATAGGCAACCATTGACGTAAGATGCCAACCCATTAGGAGACATAGGCTTCCATGTATTCTTGACAATATTATTTTGCCTCGCAGTGTAGCAACCACATCCAACAACATCCAACAACATTGACATATAAGAAACATAGTTATCCAGATTGTTGGAATAATATATGAGGGAGAGTAATGCAGACAAGTGATATAGAACTGATCACATACCAACGTTGTTTGTGCCAAAATAGCACATGCAACAAGTAAAAGACACTGCCAACCCTTCAGGAGACTTGAAATTAAAGGCGTAGATTTTGTACACATGTGTCCAACGATAGTGCTCCACGTACATCACATGGCAGTGTAGCAAATGAAGAATAAACAGTGACTCCCACTACGTGAAAGCCATGTCTGGCTAACGTACGTGCTGCTGAATTTGCTTCTCATAGGCAATAGTGTAAAGAAGATCCGTTTAGACCCAGAAAAGTAGCTGCACATCGGATCTCCATTCCGAAGGAGCCCGTAAGCCTAGATGGAGCCTTGAGATATGCGAGGAGTAGACGACAATCCGTCTCTATTATTAAACGATCATAATCCCGTGCTTAATAGACTAAGGGATACAACATAGCCATTAGTTCCACATGTAATGGTGTTGTTGCTAGCAACATAAAACAAATGGCCAAAAGAAATTTGCCTGGCGCATTACGCAATACTACTCCAGCTGCTGAGCTTAATCGGTCAACAGCTGCATCTACGTTTAATTTCCCAAATGGCGGCGGCTCCCAATGTACCACACGCGGACGACGCATCCTCAAGGCCAGAGAGAAAGCTCTAGATATCAAATGGGGGAGACAAAAAGAGAACTTTCTACATTTCGTGGTGCCAGACCAAGTATAAATGTGATCTCCCACCCGCTCAAATAACCGCCTACATGAGAACTCTTTTTCTCCAAAACATATTGATGTATATTCCTTCCATATCACCCAAGTAGCTAAAGACGGAGCGACAACCCGTAGTTGACCAATTATTGAAGTGGGTGAGGAAATCCTCCACCAACGAATAGATAGGCACGAATGGTGGAGTCCCTTGGTATTGGTCTCGAAAACAAGATGGAGAGTTCTTGCCACAGTGGCTTGATTGATGCACACCGTAAAAAAAATATGATCTTGCATATCAAAATGGCATTTGCAAAAAGCACATTGTGAGGGAAATATTGTTTGCCACGCTAAGAGATTATCTGGCAATGGCAGAGATCGCATCCACATTTTCCAAAGAAATATTTTCCCTGCAGGAGGCGCGCCCGACCACCAAATATATCGAGAACAATCAAAGGAGGGCTATTATGAGGAAACCAGGTGATATGTTGATTTAAGTGTAAATTGTCCCTCTTTGTCTGCTGACCAATTTAGTCCATCTGAAGTATACTGAACGTGAACTTGCATATAGTCATGAATTCAGCATATTTGCTTCCAAATTGCTGAGTCATAAATATGTTCATGCACATGATCTCTTCGACCATACTTAGCTCTACAAAAGGATGCTAATAATGAATCAGATTGGTGATACCTCCACCATAAAAGACAATCATATGTCTGCTGCACGTGTGTGAGGTTACGAATACCCAGACCGCCGCTTCTATAGGGCGGCAAACTTGTCCTCAGAATTGCCAGGGATGGCGAAAATTCCAAAGAACATGAGCCATCTAACCATTCAAAGCACGTAATATACTCTTCGGAAGTCTCGAGCTAGAGATAATAGGAAGAGGTAAGGAACATAAGGCATGTCGGAGCAATACCATTTGGCCAACCAAAGATAGAAGTTTGGAGGACTAAGAGTTAATTATAGAATCAAAGTGCGAAAGAAATGGTACACAACATGATGCTTGGATGACACATTTATAGAGAAAAGAACCAAGATATTTGATTGGAAAAGCAGTCAATTGCATCCCTAGATCTTGAAGAATCTCGAGAGTTGGGTACTCCCGCACTTGCCACGACTTGACTTTTATGATAATTGAAGAATCCCGAGCTGACCTGACAACTTCTGATAGGATTCTATAAATAGTTTGAATCTTTTCAAGTTTCGGGATGGGGTATTGAGGAATATTACAAGATCATCTACAAATCCTAGATGTGAAATCTGGGGTACTCGACCTGCCTAAAATCCTCAAAGATACCTGTCGCCATCGATTCTTTAATGCTGTGTGTGAAGCCTTCCGAGGATAAAATAAAAAGTAACAGAGACAATGGATCTCCATGCTTTACCCCAGGAGACACTGGAAAATAGCCAGCTGGTTTTCCATTTATTAATACAGAACAACAAGTGGCAGACAATTTGTATAATATTATTCACGCTACCGGTTGATGAAATCCCATGCGAAGTAAGAGCTGACTTAGATAATTCTAGCAAACCCTGTCAAAATCTTTGGCCATGTCTAATTTAACAATCACCTGTCCTCCTCGCGATGGCCTATCTAAAACATGCTCCATTTCTTGTGCTAAAAGTATCTGCTCTGTAGTATCTCTCCCTTTTACAAAGCCTGCCTACTCCGGAGAAATTAATCTGGGCAACAATGTAGCAAAGCGTGTAGCTAATAATCAAGTAATCACTTTTGGCAAAAAATTGGTGAGACAGATTGGACAAAACTTCGAAAAAGACTGTGGATTAACTTCTTGGGGATAAGTGTAATAAGTGCTGCCGCTACACTTGGTAGGTAAAGCCACAAGAAAAATTCTTGTACTGCTTTTAGAACATCCATCAAGATATCCTGCCAAAAATGACGGTAAAATGATCCAGGGAATCCATCTGGGCCTGCCACACTCGATGGACTGAGATCCCATATTGCTTGTCGGACTTCTTGGAGTGTTAGCGTTGCCATGAGCATTTGATTATCCTCAGCCATTACTAATGTTAGAATACATTTAAGAATGGCGTCATGCTGAGAAGTGTTGCTTGCAGAGGATAGCGACTGATAGTATCGAACTGCTTCCCTTTCAATCTCAAGTGGTGAACCAAATTCAACTCCATCTTCTCGAATTATTCTGCGTATGGCTTGACCTGTACGCCTATCCTTAACTGTCTGATGATACGATTTAGTATTTGCATCTCTTTCCTTCAACCATTTCACATTTGCTTTATGTTTACAAAATAGTAATAATCGAGATTGCGCAAGTCGTAATTCAGCCAGAGCATGATGGTATTCAGACCGAGTTTTATCTGAGGGAGCCTCATCAAATTCGCTCTTTCTCACGGTAACCTCAGTTTCGACTGCCACCACAGTGTCGAATATGTTTCCAAAGACCTCCTTATTCCATTTTTGTAAAGATGTTCTGAGCCTGCGCAGCTTGTCATAAAATCTCCACATACCTCCCGCTGTCGGAAAAGACTGACAGTGATGATGAACGAAATTGTCGAAGTCAGGATGCGTGGTCCAAGCATCCAGATATCAAAATGCATTGGAGTTCTGTGATTCCTATATTGAACATGCTAGAAAAAGAGGTGAGTGATCAGAAGAAAACCGGTAAAGATGTAGATAGTGTAATGCTGAAAATAGGTCAAACAAATCCTGTGAATAGACAAAACGATTCAATCTTCTCCATACGCGCCCTTACCTGTGGCCATCACACCATATGAAAGGTGAACCTTGTTAATTTATCAGCTGAAGGGAACAGGATGATATACAGTCATTAAAATCCTGTAAAGAGCAAATGGTTGGTGATGACCTACCCTTGTGTTCATCAAGTGAGAGAAACGTATTGAAATCTCCTCCCACAAGCCACGAAATCTGCAGTGTGCTATTAAAAGAGATAAGGTCCTCTTATAAAGGGCAGCGAGCTATAATAGAATGAAGACCATAAACGAATCACCCGTTGGCAGCCATTTTAGACAGAGAGAAAGATTTTGTGTGCCAACACGTTCATTCTCCACTTGAAATACCGACTCTCTCAAGAATATCCGTACATTATCATTACAAACTAACATTGCCCGTGGAAAACAAAACTTTAGACGATAAGAAAGTAAAGAGTATGGTCGAGACTTTGGCTCAATAACCACAAGAATATGCAAACTGTAACGACGAATTAAGGACGATAACCGAGCAACCAAGGTGCGAATACCTCTAACATTCCATATCATCATCATCATCATCCGGACCCAGTATATCCCAACGACAGCAAAAGCTATCGTTAGGGTCTGGGGAAGGTAAGTGGTAGGCAGACAATACCTCTATCCCAAGGGATAGAAAGTCTGCTTCCAGTGAGACCCCCGGCTCTACCTGCATAAATGACATGATAATAGAGACATGTTGTACTAGTGTGTTAGTGAGTAAATTCAAGAAATACAAAGAAAGGCCTTTCGATATTAAAATACACATCACGTATAATATAGCATTCCATATAATAATCTTAATTGAGAGGATAAGACTTCAAAAGAGTTCGAGAGCGTAGTCCGCGACCGAGTAACTGGCGGTGAGAAAGGCTGTGCCTGCTTATTTTGTCGCCTTAATAGTTTTGGGGGTATGTGATACTCCCCCTCAGTTTTTATCACTGGGGTTGTGGAAGGAGGCTCCTAAGTGAGTTCTGTATCCAGGACCGATTCATGCAAGCAAACACCTAGGACTAAATCATAAAAGTAAGTGGCAAGCCTGTCATCCAAATGTGCTTCATGATATTGTGCATGGTGACGGTCAATCTCTATTTTGCCATCTGATAATGAGAAAGAATCTCGATTTGCAGGCAACTCACTTAATATACTATCATCAACACCTTTCAAACGTGAAATATCTTGAGCATAGGAAACTGATGACGGGTGCATATCTAGGGATGGCATCTCCAACTGTTGGATCCCTGGCAACGACGATTGTAGTGCATGGGGTATTGCAGTAATGTTTTGCGATGTCTTTTTGGGCGTCCAACATTGAGAATGTTCCTTATACGTGCGATGAGTTTGTTTCTTCATAATATCTCCTTCTCGAGACAGCTTGTCTGCTGGCTCTGAATTACCGCATATGGTAGCCTTATGACCAAGGCAACAGCAGGATGAATAGTATAAAGGCAAATCCTCATATATAACTGACTGAGAAACAACACGATTTGCAACTTGAATATAAAGATGATTCGGAAGATCCTGCGACATATCCACTTCAACGCATAACCTTGCAACTGACACACGAATCACCTCAGTCCTGGCTGCATCTAATTTCATCAGTGTGCCCAGGATTCGGCCAATTTGAAATAGAGCCTCTTTTTGATGAAAATGTATTGACAATCTTGGTAAAGAAATCTAAATAGGAACGATCGGCACATCTACCTTTGGATCATAGTCTGGTGTCCACTTTGTAACTCGCATATACTTGCCTGCTATGGTCCAGCTTTGTGGTGCAAAACATCGTAAGTAATCCAATTCCTGATCGAAATGCAGCAGTACTGTTTTTACAATATTTTCAAAAAAACAGAAACAATAGAAAAACATTTTCATAAATCACCAAATATTTCAGAAATATAGATAAAGGTCTTAGGTTTAATTTAAGACAAGTCTTATCGAATTTGGATAAGCATAAGTCATCCAAACATTCGAAGTTCTGAGACTAGTGCAATCTGATTTTCAGATTAACAGAGGTTGAGAACATCAACGTGGTTGACATACTTGGCAATTTTAGTAAAAATGCTTCATCATATGAAATTAGAAATTGCAAGAGACATCTCATCAAAATTTCAGATCATTTGGAGTTGTCATTAATTGTGAATTAATATTTCATTATAAGGGAAAGTTTTTCACTAATTGACAATGTTCAATCAAAAACAGTTTTTCAGGGCTTTAGACTTTGATTTTGGATCTCAATTTTTTTGACATATAGATAACATCTTAAAGTACAGTGCGACAAAATTTCACAAATCTTGGAGGTCCAGAACCTATTCATTTAATTATTCAAAAAGGGGGTCTGAAAACAGAATCTGTTTTAAGAAGTGAGTATTGGTCAGTAAACATTTTTAAAAACTAATTTTTGCGCACTCACTATTCAACCCCCTTCTAGTTGTGCTATACAGGTTCTATAAAGAACATACAAGCTCTAATGTTATCCTAAAGCATGATATGTTAAAGGCATTTGATAGGGTCAATTATGATTACCTCAGGGCTCATGGATAGGCTCAGGTTTGTACGCCTGCTATGGTGCATCTACTTTTAGCTATTGACTTGGACCTTGAGTCCTTTAACCTATTCTCCTAGCTTTTTTTGTTTGGCCCATATTCTTCATGTCAAACGTGTCCTTTTTAGGAGCCTTAATGGAATCATCAACATCTACATCCACCCCATCCATTCAAAGCATATAATGGATGATGATGGAAAAGGTAAGAGACTTGATAGCTTGGTGGCAGTGATACATGTTTCAGGCACGTATGTAACCGTCGGTTAAGGTTGAGCAATGGTGCAAGGCACCACCTTTCTCTTCAATGGCGCTGAAATCCTCGGGTGCTAAGAAATTCAGCCGTCCAATCCACAAATTCATTCCTTTTCCATAGATTGTAGCCACCAATAAGGATTTCTCAAACCTCGAATCGGATCTAGCTTTGATTTGTTATGTGAAACCAAAGAAAACACACAAAGAAAGGAGCATTGAAAGCTGCCGAAACATTTCTGAAATTCTGGAATATTAAAACTATTTTACAACCTGCAGAGTATTTGCCTTATATTGGCATTATTTTGCGAATACAAAAGATAATAAATCAATCAAGATAACTAGGATATCTTCTATCAATCTACATTAAGTTTACCTAGGAAAGGAAATCGAACAAATCAAGAAAAGCATTTGAAATCAAATCCCTAAAATTTTGTATTGAATGACACCTTGTCGGTTATAGACTTCTGCACGATTCTACAATGCGAATTATCTTTTGGACTATTCATCCAAATTTTAGGTCATGAAATTGCCTTTAATTTGGGCTCTTGAATCACCCCATTTGGACTCTTCTTTGCAGAGATATTATCTGCCAAAAGTCGGATACCAATCAAGTGGGCTTCAGTACTTCCTAAATTTTCGACTTCAATCTTCCATCTGGCTTTGGACCATTTTGTATCCCAAATTAGGAAAAGTGCGAAATCTAAACGTCGTCTCAAATTCAGTCTTTTAACATATCCATGTGGTTTGAAGACATTTGGACCTGTCCTATAACCTGTACATCCAATATTCTGAATGAGTGTCCTTGTTACCCTCCTAAAAATTAGGGCTCCCCATGCCATTTTCCTTATGTGGTTTTGTCTCCTACAAAACACTCAACAGCGGCATTAGTACACCAAACACATAATAAAAGATTCTATATGCTACCCTAGACCTAAACAGAGACAAAACAAATGACTAGACTCGAGACTATTACGCGTATGCACGAAATGACCATCCTGCCCTCCCACAAACCCTTACATCTTATAACATGCATTAAACTCAAGGATAATCAAATCATAGCCTTAATGATCAGCACCCAACGCTGCCCACCATGTGTTGGAACCTCTTGCACATGCCTTCCCAAGAAAGCCCCAACCTCAAATCCTAGTGTCTCGTTTGGCTTCTTGTTAAGGGACCCGTATGTCTTCTTAGAGGGTCCTTGTGTAAGGTCTTCATGAGGAGGCTCTTAAGCCTCATCAACCCTCCCTCAAAAGGATTTGACTTGGAATAATAATCATCAAAATGTTCAAAAGGGGTAAGATCCCTAATATTAAAAGTGTGAGAAATAGAACCATAAATGTCTTGTGGAAGATCAAGCACATAAGGATTATCACCAAGCTTTTGTAGGACCTTGAAATGTCCATCTTCCCTAGGCATAAGCTTGGACTTCCCCTCCGTAGGAAACCTAGATTTTCTCAAATGCAACCAAACAAGATCACCAGGAACAAAAGAAACATGTTTTCTATTTTTATTAGCCTTCCTATCATATTGTTTATTTTTGCGTTCAAGTTGCCATTTAACTTTAGCATGCAATTCCTTAATCAATTTAGCTGTGTTCTTACGTTCTAGACTAGCACGTTTATTTATATGAACAGGAAGTAAATCAAGCGGGGAATTTGGGTTAAAACCATAGACAACCTCAAAAGGTGAATACAAAGAACCACAATGCACCACCCTATAATAGGAAAACTCGATATGAGGTAAGCATTCTTCCCAATTTTTAAGATTCTTTTTAATTAATACATGCAACATTTTTGATAAAGTCCTATTAACAACCTCAACTTGACCATCAATTTGAGGATGTGTTGTGGTAGAAAACAAAAGTTTAGTATCAATCCTTCCCTAGAGGACTCTCCAAAAATGACTCAAAATATTTGCATCCCTATCACTCACAATCGTTTTTGGCATGCCATGCAAACGTACAATCTCTTTGGAAAACAAGTGTGCAACATAGGAAGCATCATCAGCTTTCTTACATGCAATGAAATGTGCCGTCTTATAGAATCTATCTACGACAACAAACACACTATCCTTCCCACTTTAGGACCTAGGAAAGCATAGGACAAAGTTCATAGGAAAGCTTACCCATGGGGAAGAAGGTACGCTAAGGGAGTATAAAGTCCATGTCTGTGTATGGTTGACTTTGTTGCTTACACGTAATGCAACTCCCACAAACTCGCTCAACGTCTACTCTCTTGTGAGGCCAAAAGAAGTGTTCCCTTAGGGTCTTCAAAGTCTTAAAAATCCCAAAGTGTTGCATTAGGCCGCCACCATGAGCCTCTCTCACAAGCAATTCTCTCATAGACCCTTATTGTATGCACAACCGTTGTGCCCTAAACAGATATCCATCGTGCAAAAAAAAACTTACCAAAGGGTAACTCAAGACATGCATTGTAAATTGATCCAAAATCAGTATCTTCCTTATAAAACTCCTTAACGTGCTCAAAACCAAGCAAATGTGAAGACAACTTAGTGAGCAAAGTGTATATCCCAGAAATGCATCAGCTACAATGTTATCCTTACCTTTCTTGTATTTAATGACATAAGGAAATTTCTCAATAAAATCTACCCATTTTGCATGCCTCTTGTTCAATTTGCCTTGGCCCTTAATGTACTTAAGGATTTTGATCAATGTGGATCATAAAATCCTTTGAATGCAAGTAATGTTGCCAAGTTTGTAACGACCTTACTAATGCATACAATTCTTTGTCATAAGTAGAAAATTTGATGGCACACCTTTCAACTTCTCACTAAAGTATGCAATAGGCCTTTTTCCTTCTGTAAGAACAACACATATCCCAACCCCACTAGCATCACATTCAATCTAAAAAATTTTGTCAAAGTTAGGCAAACTTAAAATAGGGGCTAAGGTGAGTCTTACTTTCAATTCATAAAAGTCCTTTTGTTGATTTTCTCCCCAATGAAACCCAACATCTTTCTTAACAATTTCGTATAATAGGGCAGCTATTGTTGAGAATTCCGTCACAAAACGCCGGTAGAAGCTTGCCAAACCATGGAAACTCCTAACCTCTCCCACAGTTTTAGGCGCGGGCCATTCTGTGATCGACTTCACCTTCTCTTGGTCCATTTCTATCCATGAAGCGCTCACAACAAATCTAAGGAACGAAACCTTTTCCATACAAAAAGAACACTTTTTAAAGTTTGCATATAGTTGTTGTTTCTTTAACGTGTCAAAAACAGCTTGTAAATGGTTAAGATGATCAAGCAAGTCCTTAGAATAGATCAAAATGTCATGAAAGTATACCACTACAATCTTGATAATGAAGGCTCTAAAAACTTTATTCATTAACCTCATGAATGTACTAGGTGCATTAATTAACCCAAAAGGCATCACCAACTACACATACAATCAAATTTTGTTTTGAAAGCTGTCTTCCACTCATCTCCTTCCTTTATTCTCACTTGAAAGTAGCCACTCTTAAGATTAATCTTAGTAAAGTACTTAGCACCATGCAACATGTCAAGCATATCATCAGGCCTAGGGATGGGGTACATATACTTCACGGCGATTTTGTTAATGGCTCTACAATCCACACATATCCATTAACTTCCGTCTTTCTTAGGGACTACTATCATCGGTATAGCACAAGGGCTCATACTCTCTCTCACCTTGCCCTTGTTTAAAAGTTCCTCTACTTGCCTCTGAATCTCCTTTGTTTCCTAAGGGTTGGCCCTATAAGCAGGCCTATTAGGAAGTGTAGCTCCTGGAATGATGTCTTTTTGGTGTTTGATACCTCTCAAAAGGGGTAATCCTAAGGGTTCTTCTTCTGGAAACAAACCGGAATACTCCTTTAATAAGGTCAGAACACCACTAGGCAAAGAAGATGGCAAGTCATCCCTAGAAAACATGCAGACAATACTCTCTTTAAACAATAGCACATGAACAACAGTATGGGAATGCAATGCATGAGTAACTTAACTAGGTTTCGCAAAGAAAACGTGCTTTGTGGATGGGTGTGAAACAAGTGAAGGGGATGGGGGTGTGGGGACCATAGCTGAGGGCTTGGTGCCCTTGGCTATGGCCTTGGAGCCCTCTCCTTGGCTCCTTCTATCCTTTTTGAGGTCCTCTAAGAACCTTTTGTCGGTCCCTATTTCTTTTGGATCATTCTGAGATTTCTTTCTCCTTTGGTGGTCCTCAAAAACTTTGTGCGGTGGTAATGCATGAAGTTTAACATCTTGTTATTAAACTTGAACGAGTAGTCATTAAGACGACCATTATATGTAACATGCTTATCAAATTTCGAAGGTCTACCTAGAATGATGTGATTAGCATGCATAGGTGCAACATGACAAAAAATCTCATCTTTGTAACCACCGATAGAAAAAGATAGCAAAACCTGTTTAGAAACGCTTAGTTCACTACAATCATTTAACCAAGACAGTCTATAGGGGTTGGGGTGATCAATCAAAGGCAATTCAAGTTTTCCAACAAGTTCTACACTAGCAACATTAGCACAAGACCCAATATTAATAATTAAAGTGCAACACTTACCTTTCACCGTGCAGTGGATGTGGAAGAAGTTCTCTCGTTGTGGGGCTTCCTCTTTTTCCTTCACGTGAGCGCTCATGGTCTTTCTAACCACTAGGAAGTCCTTGTAGGCTCCCTTTGCCTCCCTGATCTCTTCTTCACTTGCGTCTTCTTCTTCCTCCTCAAGCTTTGGTTTTTCCTCCTCACTCTCATTAGTATAGTACTCTTTCCTTTCTTCTAAATACATGATCTTTTTGGTGTTAGGGCGCTCTCTAGCAAAATGACCCCTACCATTACATTTAAATCACTGAATATCCCTAAATCTGGCGGTAGGGTTTCGTGCTTTGTTCTCTCCTACCCTAACCTTTCCATTCTCACCACTTGCTTGAGAAGAGTTTGTCTTGATTGGAGCTTGGCTTGGACACCGGATGGACGTGGTGGTGGTTGGCCGCATACTCCCTTCACTAGGGTAAGAACTAGGCTGCAACTTAGTAGAAGGAGAAACATTAGCTCTAAAACTGAAACTGTAGCGCCCCGCCTAAGGCTAGGGTCTCGGCATAGTGCACCCGCCGTACTCTGCTATGAGAAGTACAAGGCATTGATTACATTCATGTGCACGTTGACATAACATGTATCAAAAAAGCAGAAGCAATATAAAATGTACAAAGCATAATCGACATGCATAAAACAGAACAACTAAATCTAAATACATCTGAAGTGTCGCCAGTACAAAATTGAGATACGAATCTGGAATAACATAAAGGAACTACGTAATTTGACCCATACATCCATCACTGATAAGCTATCTCTATCAAATCCTCCATTGTGCCTGAACTAGCTACTGTCCCTGAAATGTAGTAAGTGATGGGGTGAGTAACAACGAATCAGTCAGCAAGTGTTTCCGCCCAGGTTCGCCATATGGATCATGCATGGTGAATAGTAAATGCAGCATGAACAGTGACATAACGAATCATATAATAACAGATAAAGTAAAGTATAACCGATACATGGAAACAGACAAACTGCAGAAAGTAAATCATAGATTAAAACCTTTCTGTAACTTTCATATCTCTTTCCTTTATATGTAGTGGTTAAGTCTTTCTATTTTGGTATTAACTTCCTTCTTTTGTGTCTGTGCTCAGGCCCTACACTGTAGCATCATCCTTTGTCTGCTAAGGTCTAAGATTATATCTTGTAGGGTGACACAGGCAAACATTCGTATGCTTATATGATAGAAAAGTCATGCATCTTTTTCAGAAAGAAAGTCTGTCAAATCATGATTATTTCTGAAAACATCGTATCATGTTTGTCACATTTGTGTTCATAACATATTTTAACTTGTACAACGTGCACAAGACTCATCGAATAAACACCCCAGGTAGTCGAGTACCGTCTATGAATCCTAGTGGTCAAACAACGGTGTTACATCATACGTACGTAGACTAACAGTGACTCCCCGAGTAGTCAAATACCGCCTATGAATCTCGATGGTCCAACTTCGGTGTTACATCATACGTATGTAGACTAACAGGGATATGTTTGACAAAGATCCTGGGTCCTAGACAGGGTTTTACACTCAGCCAGAATGTAAACAAAAACTCGCTGTGTGAACTAACCTTTAACCTAGGTTACAGTGTCATGGGGTTGACATACATATAAAACCCATCAGAAGGTGTATCTGAACAGACATTGCCCCTGACACCTCACTTATACACCCGATGTCAGACGGCCTCCAAACATGAACATGAGCTATCGAAGCAGGAGTCAGTCGATGCAAGGTATAGTTCTTTGAAATCCTTTGAAAACTTTTCTTGAAAAAATCATACCTATCAGCATGTTGTGTAAAAACCCTTTGTAAAACGTTTGCGTGATAGCTATTTTCGTAAACATGCATCGTATGATAAAACATGTCGCTTTTAAAACTTATTTATCGTATGCATGGAAGTATGCTTGGTTTCAGACTGATTTTATGCTTCTAATAATTCCATAACTTAAGACTAATGATTGGCTCTTGTATCATATCATTTTTCTCGGTACAATTACAATTTTTCCCCTTTTGTAACTTTTGGTTGATGCCTCTAATGTCAGCCCATAGTTGGGCTTTGTTTTGCCTACATTTTGTCCCAATAGTCCTTTTCATATATTTTATTTTATGGTTCTTATGGAAACCGCCCTCCTTCATGTGTTTTGCAAAGGTTGAAATTACTATTTTGTTCTCTTAAGGTGGCTTAGCCGAAGTGCTTGAAAACAGCCCATTATTGTATTTTGTTACCAATTTAAGGACTTGATATTACAGTTATTCATATAACATATTTATATTGCCCATCATCCACATCTGTAGTTATATATAAACATATACACACACACACACAAATATATATATATATATATATATATATACATGCTTTTTGAAATTGCACGTATTGTAGGTCATCCCATCAAACTCGACGTAGCCACCGCCGATGGCCTTCGTCCTTCTGTAGCGAGGGTTTGTGTTGAAACAGACATATCCAAAGATCTTTCAAAAAAAATCTATCTGCAAGGTAAACAAAAGATTATCCAACAGCAGATAATTTACGAAGACCTTGCTTCTTTCTGTATGGACTGCCGCCGTTTAGGGCATGCAACATCAGCGTGTGGGAAGATTGATCAAGAACAGCCACCAAAGCCGCAGAACCTACCACACGCTGGACACCAAAGAAAGGCCAAAAAGTTCCCACCTTGGATCCTTTTCCAGTCACTCTGCTCCAGAAGCGCACAGAAATTGATTCGCAGCCGTTACAGCAAGATCTTTTGGCCCCAAGAAACGCGGATCAACAACAATCTCTGCCAGTGCATAATAATGATACAGTATCAGACATCCACAAGGATGATCTCTCACAACCCATCGATCAAATAGATACAGATGCAGTAATTCATGATGTAGACACCGGCATCGAAGGATTTTCCCTTCATAGACTATTTGCAGAACATGAAACTTCTGTCCCTAGTATCCTAGATGAACCAGATGTATTCCAAGTCTCAGATTCCGATGCAGATCAGATAGCACATGTCGTTCACACTATATCACGTTCTCAATTTCAAAATCAAATGAAAGAAGCCTTAGATGAGATGAAAAGACGTCTCTCCGCTAGAAAAGTACATTCCCCAAGT
>AP025062.1:20158079-20272924 GCA_036186865.1 Eustoma russellianum | reverse complement strand
GCCTAATGGAAGAGAAGTTGGAGTGTTTTGGGAGAATGAGTGAAAGAAAAATGTCTAGGAAGAAGTATAAGAGACTTTTATTGGTGATTCTTAGGCTTGAACTTCAATTCCTCTTACTTGAAATCGGAAGAATTCTCTTCCTTGGGGGCATATGCTAACTTTCGGATGGAAGGTAAAATAAGAGGAAGAAAATGTTTGCTTGAGAAAGAAAATAGTGTGGGGGAGAGGAAGTGTCCTTGGAGTGATGGTCTTTTGTGGTTGGCTTGAAGAAGTGAAGAATTGTTTCTTACTCTTGCCTTGCACACACACGGTTGGAGGCCAAGGAAGAAGAAAATGAGATTAGCCAGATGGAGAGTGTGGAGGAAATTTAGTGAGATGAAGTGAAAAGATTTTGGGAGGGTATGAAATGAGAAACTTGATGTCTTGCCCTCTTTTTTGTTGGAATGGCCGAGATTCCCCTTAAGGGAGGGGAGCGGGAAGAATCCTAATCATGAGATGGGAAGTTGGGTGAAATTTTTAAGACATGCATGTTGGATGATTGGGGAATGGAGTTGCATGTCTTGAATATTGAGATGTTTCTTGGATTGATGGTTGAGAAGAGGAAAGAATAATATTTTCTCCATTTTGGCTACTCCTTAGCCAAAATTTGCTTTGTTTAGTGGAGAATTTACATCGTCATGTCTTATGATAAAGCATAAAAAGGAGCGGAAGTGGTTTGTGCATGAAATGTAATTGGTTTGGAATGTGTAATGTGTAAGACTTCCTTATTTGTCTTTTTCCTTTCCCTTGTAACCGAAATTTAGGGTGGTGGGAGAGAAGGTAGTTTATGTTATTTAATAAATTAAAGAAAAAATTAAAATTTAAGTGTGTAAGGCGTGCATGAAATGTCATTGGGTGCAAGAAGGGTGTAGGAAAGATAAATAAAAGGAATAGAATAAAAGTCCAAGACAAATTTTGTCATATTCCGGGGTGGGGCAGTTTGAGGGCTTGGGTAGGGTGGAGATTACTATTTTGACCCTCTTATCTTTCTTATGTGTTGCTTTTATTTTTCATTAATTTAATTTAATTTTTGTTGTCTTATGTATTGTTTATGATTTTTATTTATTTATTTACCTAAGTTAATCATTACTTAAGGTTCTTTTAGTTATTGGCCCTAGTTCTTCTAAGAAAATTTCATTTTCTCCGCGTAGCGCGATACAACGTCGCAGTTTAATTCTATCATACTTTCCTTTGTTCTCTTTTCCACTTGCCTGGGGGTGCGGGTTGTAACATTCTTTCTCCCTTATAAAAAGTTTCGTCCTCGAAACTTGTTAGTTTAGTGTAATCAACTGCTTAGCGTTTCTCTATTGATTCAACCCTTATCACATGTCTCGAACATTTTCTGATGTATTGACTTGGCATTCGAATATGATTTTCTAGGACATGACTTACGGATTTTATTTGGAATTTTGGTTATCTAAACAAGGGAGTACTTAACCTATGTTAGGAGCATTTGAAATTATTTGCCGAGGGTATTCTAGCTTCCGCGCTTCCGCTGCGCTATTCTGACCATACACACTTCCTTGTTGCTATGTTACTGATCTTGTGGAACTCTTTCCGAAAGATCCTTATCTTACTGATTTAGTTCATCTCTCTACCGTTACACTTTCAGACTTAGTCAATGGAAAAAAATTTAACACTGGTAACTCCAAACATATTTAAATTGCGCAATTAGGCGTACCTATTTCAGTATTTGGAGTCTCTGGAATCTTGGGGTCAGGCATACATTGATCTAGATCCTCTGTCCTTAATTGCCTTCTTGCTGGTGTTTTTCCGCTGGTTGCCCATTTCTCCTCTCCGGACAATCTCTATCTAAGAGTCCGATCTTGCCGCAGCTAAAACATGCGCGATCCTCCTCCGGCACTCACTAGCGTGTTGTCATTGGCAAGTCTGACATATCAGAACCGCACGATGTGGTAAACGTGGCGGCTACAATTGGCGTTGAGAACCTAAGTGGTGCTGGCCCTGTGGCTGGTGCGGTGGCTGTGACTGACGCTGAATGTGGGATTGTCTGGCTGACATGGTAGAAAATTGAACCGCAGCTCAGACCAATCATCTGTGAGACCTCGAAATCTCTTGCCTCTGACTGTCTGATCTTGTGACTGCATAATGCGCTCTACTCGGGCTTATCTTTCCAATCCAAGTCCGAATCCGAGGATGTAAGCTGTAGGATCTGCAAGGAACCACTAGAAGAGGGGTTGAATAGTTGGTGTGAAAAGTGTGGTTTTCAAAATTTGTTTAAAACCAAACAACTCAACTTCTGAAAACAGATTCTGTTTTCAAGACCAGTTTTAAAACGTTTTTAGAAGTAGGTTGTACGTCTCCAAAAATATAAAATTTTGAGAGAACTTAGCCTCAGATGTTATGAGGGTCTCCTAAAAATTTCAGATTTAAATTTAACCTTTAACCCCTTCAAAAATTGTTGGAGGTCAGATTGCGCGAATCTGCCAGAAACGGTAGACTGTTTTGAAAAATTTATTCCTATTTGTATTTAACTCCAATTGCTCTGAAATTTTAACCACTAACCCCTTTTATGTTATATTTAAATGGGTTGAAACGGTTTTGAAAAATACTTTTGGGAAGTTAGTCAAATACACTCAAAGTCTCAACCTTTGCAAACCTGAAAATTAGACTGCACTAGTCTCAGAACTTTGGATTTTTGATTGACTTATACTTATCCAAAAGGGTTGAAACTTATGCCAAATTAACCCTAGTACGTGTGGCTATGTTTCTGGAAATTTTCGTAATTTTTGAAAATTGCTTACTATTTTTACGAACGTAAACAAAAGGAGTAAACAGTGCAGAAAGAGAATATAAGTGCTGAAAGTAAATGACACGGAGAATTTTATACTGGTTCGGTTATAAACAACCTACTTCAGCCTTCGAGGAACACCTTCCTCGGTTCACACTAGCACACACACACGCAAACACCATACAACAGGGTTGATGGAGTTGCACACCAACTCCAACCCTTTACAAACCTTGTACGATGAATACAATTCGCACGAACACCACCACCTTGCAAGATTGAAGATTGATCACACCTTGATCAATCCTTTACAAAGATAAAGAGTATGTGGTGGTCTATTACAAGCCTATTAAAGGATAAGAATATAAGCACAATAGGCTTTTAAGAAGAAGAAAGAAGAGATGTAGAAGAAGAGAAGGCTAGGCGTTTTTGTCACTTGAAAATGCAATGCTTGTTCTTGTCTTTGTTTTGCTCATCTCCTTCCCTTTTAACACATATGGCCGTACCCCTTGGAGTCTTTCCCCTCTTGAAAATTGTCTTCTAAGTCCTTGGGAGAATGTATGGCATCATTGTGACATGATCTTGCTTACTTGGCACCTTCTTATTAGATGATCATTTAACCTTTGCTTACTTGGCACTTCATGATTGGGTGAATGTTGTCATCATTTGATGACTTGGAAAATCTGAATATTTCACTAAAATCATGTGCCCAAATCAACTTAAATTAGTTTCCATAAAATCAAAGATTATCACATAAATTAAGCAAGATAATTTCTCCACTAAATCAAGACAAAATTCGGCCATAACATTACTTGACATGCTGAAATTTCAGCATGTGTTACTTAGGGAGATAATTCAAATAACTTCCAAATTTCCATTGATTTTCTTTTAAACTAAATCACCAATTAGTAGCAAATATTCTTATCAATTGGAAATGAATTTTGGATACAACAAAGCCTAGAAAACGTTCAAGATACATTCCACACATGCTGAAAAATTTCAGCATGTGTGATATTCAAGATATCACAATTTATGGCTTTGTATTTCATTCAAATTTCTTCCATTTCTTCTTCCAATTATCCACATAATTCAAGACACAAAATATATGCTTTTTAATCAGAAAATTCGGCCAGCTATATCTTCCCATGCTGAAATTTTCAGCATGTGTTTCAAATGAGACAAAGTTTGAAACCTTACCATTTGTAGCTTCTTTCCTTAAATCACCAACATTGTATGATTGATTCTTGACCAATCAATATGCCAACAAGGCTCCACATATGCTCCATCTCAGCTGTAGGTGGCGTGTATACATGTGTATGCATGTGCTGAATTTTATTTTAGCTAACTTTGTAAAATAGTGCACATTTAATAATACACACATGTTATATTCCAATCAGCCCTTAATTTAATTTTCTAGAACACTTTAAGATGTATGACATATGTAAGAAGTGTCTAGATACGTGTCGTATGATGTGCCAAAATGTTCCATGTGTTGTGTACGTAGAAAACCGAATTTTTGATATTTATCGATTACCCGATTTTTCTCTAATTAAATTCCAACTTTTTGCACATGTTATATATTATGTTACACATAATATATATAACATAAAATTTAATTCTCAGCACTTGGCTGGTCTAAAGTGGCGCCATTAACATGTGACAAAATTAAAATTGGAATCTCCACAATTTGGCCTTAATGTGGGGTGATTTGTGTGTGCCAACATGGAATGATTTTATGGCTAAAAATATCATCATAGCCAATAAATGAATAATGATTTTTGATTTGTAGGGGCTGGCCATCTATTTATGCCAAGTACGTGATACGTTGGCGAAGTTTCGGTATTCGCCCGATACGACAATTTTTGGTTTAGAACCTTTGAACTATCATATTTAATTTGTCAACACCATGACTTATATCATATGATATAAGACCTGAATATACTCATAAATATGAGTTAAGTATGATGGTGTGACTTTAATGTACGTACGTAAAATATATAACGTGTCGGTAGTACGTTGGAATACATGTGTATGTGCCTTTTTAAAAAAATCAGAAAATATATGTATTTATATATGTATATGCCGTGTATATTAAATGTGGAGAGGAGGAGAAGACTTTCCTTTCTTGGTCTTGTTGCCTTTGTGCCTTGTTCAAATGTAGCTTCCTTTAATGAACTACTTAGTTAATTAACTAAGTACTTTCACTTAATGTAACTAGTTTAGTTCAGTAATGGTGGGCACCTGAAATAGTCTAGACACAACAAATGTTTGCCATTGATGTAAGCTTTAACGCTTCATGCTCGTTAGTACAGCAATATTATATATGAACTAAATAAGGCAAGTAATAGGCAATATGTCATGCACACGTTTATATCATGCACACGTTTTTGTCATGCTCATTTAAATCACATATTTTGGAAATCACTCAAACCCCTTTTCTCTACATCTCCCCCTTTTGATGATTTTCAAAATAACTCATGTACATGATTTAAAATCCATATCGCTCCCCCTTCAATTATGCATAAATTCAAAATTCGAAATTTAAATTTCGTATCCCGCTCTCCCCCTTGATTTATGCAATCAGTATTAATTAGTATCTTTCTCTCTCCCCCTTAAATCATGCTTTCTCTTCCTCCCCTTTATTTTGAAAAGTAAATCAAAAGATACCTGTAAATAAGGAAAGAAATCAAAATCACGTCAAAATCAAATCATATCAGCTGAAATCCTAACCTAATTAGAAACGAAGAGATTCATACGTGGCTTGATTTAAGGCTTTGGTAAAGATATCCGCTACTTTGTGCTTCTATGCGTACGTGAATCTATGACGATATCCACCATTGTTTACGTGATCACGAAGAAAGTGATTAGCGTACTTCTATATGCTTAGCCTTATAGTGAATAACACGGGGTTCTTAGACAGATTGATGGCACTCATACTATCACAGTATATAGGGGATTCTATTTACGGTAATTCCAAAGTCCGAGAGTTGTTGTTTTAAATCACAACAACTATGTGCAGCAAAGGCTAAGTGCCATGTACTCAGCCTTAGTAGTGGACCAAAGCAACCTTGCTTGCTTTTTGGAAAACCAGTGAAATGAGTGAGTTTCCTATAAATGGCAAGTCTCCACTCGTGCCTTTCTATCTATTTTGCAGACAACCATAATCTGCATCAGTATAAGCATGTAAGTTAAATTCGGAATCTTTATCATACCAAATCCCTAAGGTGGGCGTGTGCCATAATATGACGTAATATTTTTTTACCGCATTATAGTGAGACACCTTAGGTTGACTCTGAAATCGTGTCCCATGCATACACTGAACATGATATCAGGCCTACTAGCAGTTAAATATAGTAAAGAACCAATCATAGACCGATATAGGTATTGTCAAAATCCTTACCCATGTTCATCCTTATCCAAATTTGGTAGTGACATTCATAGGGGTGGGGATGGTTTCAAAATTTTCAAAGTTGAACTTTTTAATTTTGTCATTATGTACTTAGCTTTGACTTATGTGAATGCCTTACTCGTTTGCTTAATCTTCAAAGCCAAGAAAATAGTTAAGTTCACCAACCATAACATTTCAATTCGGATTTCATGCATTTTTCAAAATCTTCAACAAGTTATGTGAAGTAGAGCCGAAGATAATGCTCATCAACGTATATTTGAATAATAAGTAAATCTGATTTGTCCTTGTTTCAAAAATAGTGTACTATCTATAGTACCCGTTAAAATCATTTTCTAAAAAGAAAGTAGCAAAACGATCATACCATGCTCTCGGTGCTTGCTTTAGTCCGTATAGTGCCTTCTTTAGTTTGTACAACGATGATGGGGATGTTTCAAATCTTCAAAACCGGTGGTTGCTTCACGTATACTTCGTTCTCTGGATAAATCCGTTAGGAATGCACTTTTACGTAGAGTTCGTATAGCTTCTAAACGTGCTACGGGTGCAAATGTGTCATCGTAGTCAATTCCTTCTTCTTGATTATAGCCTTGTGCTACAAGTCTAGCTTTATTCCTAATGACCTTTCTTCTTCATTCAATTTTATTCCTAAACACCCACTTTGTGCATATTATTGTCTTATCTTGTGGTCGAGGCACTAAATACCCATACATTATTTCTAAACGAATTGATTAAGCTCATCATGCATAGCATCAATCCAAGAAGAATCACTCAAAGAATCAATGCACATTTTTGGGTTTCAATTTAAAGAAAATCATAGCATGAAATTGATTTATTTCATCCGAAGTAATATCTTCTACGTGGTCGCACACCATGAGTGATGTTGCCTATGATGAGATCATGTGGGTGATCTCTATGCCATCTTGGTTGATTGTTTTCTATATTATCATGCATTTCTAAGTGATCATGCATTTCTAGTGTGTCATTCATGTCATGCATATCAAATGTACATCAATCTTCATTCAACACGGGTTTCAATTCAAAAGTCATCAGCATATTACGTTATCAATTTCATCAATTCACCGAATTCATTAAACTTCACATGAATAGATTCTATGATTTTGTCTAGTGAGAGGATCATAACATCTATATGCTTTTGAATTTATCGAATAACCAACAAAGATGCATTCAATTGATTTAGATTCAAATTTATCTAATTATCTTTTGTATTCAAAACAAAACATTTGCATCCAAACACAACAAAAATAGTCAATCTTAGGCATGCAAATCATTCAATATCTCATAAGGCGTCTTGTTTTATTTTCTTTCTTATAGATAGGCGATTACTATATAGCATGCACAATTTACGGGCTTCCGCCCACAGAAATCTAGGCAATTTATTTTCGCATAACATAGTCCTAGCGATTTCTTGTAATGTTCGATTCTTTCTTTCTACTACTCCATTTAATTGTGGAGTTCTAGGTGGCGAAAACTCATGCTTGATTCCCTTTCTTCGCAAAATGAAATCATATCTTTGTTTTTAAATTCACCGCCGCTATCGCTTCTTATCTTTTTCCACATTGACAACCATATTGATTTTCAAGGTTGTTTAATTAATTTCGCAATTTCAATAGCACTATCATCCTTATGTGCAAGAAAATAAAGTCCAAGTATACGAGAAAAATCATCAACAATCATGCATGCATAGTGGCGCCCACCAAGGCTTTGTAGTGCGACTAGGACCAAACAAATCAATGTGTAGTAGTTCTAAGACTCTAATCGTGCTTATTCATTCTTAGGCTTAAGTGACTCACGTGTGTGTTTTGCCTTTTATGCAAGATTCACACACACCTGAAAGTTGTTTAAATCAAGTGTAGGCAATCCTCATACTAAGTTCTTTCGTTGGAGTTTTTCTAGTGTTGAAATACCAATGTGTCCTAAAACGTCTATGCCATAAATTCACATTGGGTTCATTGACCATAAAGCACTTAACTTTAAGCGTCTACCACATCATCCATAGAAAGCGTAAAAATGTTACCTTCTCGTTTTCCTTTTAAAAACGGTTTCTTCTCCATTTTATTTATTATATTGCAGTAAGGGTGAGTGAAGCACACATCAAAGCCATTGTCAATAAATTGAGAAATGCTAAGAAGATTGTAAGATAAGTTCCTTACCAAATAGACGTTGGAGATTTGAAGAGTGGCTTGGATTTCCTATCGTACCTTTTCCGATGATCTTGCCTTCGTTGTTATCTCCAAAGGTCACGGATCCGCCTTTTGTGACCTTCTTTATTTTGTGAACAAGCTCGGGTCACCCGTCATGTGCCTCGAGCAGCCACTGTCAAGGAACCACTTTATAGTTGTATCTTTTAATGTGTGGACTCCCTGCAATGTGCAAAAATGATTTAGGTCCCTTTTAACTTTGGGTCCTTGCAAATTAGTTAATCACCTCTTGGTAAAAAGTACCTTTCAGTACCCATACTTGGGTGATCCTTCTCGGTCTAGCAATGGCAAGAATGTAGATGAAGGTGCGATATAGTAGACATGTGGTGAATGCACTTTGGGCCTTTGCCCAAGAACTCCTTTATACTCATTGAATGAAGGATGTTTTTGATATGTCCTTGTGTGTGCGTGCGTAGTGCGTGGATGATATGAATGTCGTGTATGCAATCACTCTTTTCTTTTTCATATCTATATGGTACAAAAATTATATTTCACATGATATAAAGAGGAAGTGGGGCGTGATGAGGGAAGAGGCGGTTTTTGCGTCATCTTAGACGCCACTTGAGGCTTTGGAGTGTCCTACGTTCTTAGACACAACAAACTTAGTTGGTTTGGTGGACACTTCATTAGTATCAACGTATCCCAAACCCGTTTTGTCACTGTCATGCTTTTGAGATAAGATAATACGATGCAGGCATGTTAATCCCGTATCAAACTGTTTCATCATTTTCTCTAGATCTATATTCCTTGATTTCAAATATGAAATCTCGGATTTCATTTCGTTATTTTGAGTGGTTAAGATGAAATCTCTGTCTTTAATGTAGTAATGATGCATGATGACTCTTTCTTTTGAATCGTTTAATTGAGCGACAAAGATTCTCGTTAGAAGATTCTAACAGTTTCTTATCTTCAATTAATCGCTTCTTTCCTTAGCAAGAGTCGTAGTGAATTTATGCAATTCTAAATACTGACTAAAAAAGATCATCACAAGAAGGCTCAGAGTCAGAATCAGAATCAGATGATACCTCATTAGATGCTTGGACACAAAGCTACTTGTGCAGTCTCTCTCTTCGGTTTCTGTCTCGGAATCCAATGTATCACTCCAGGTGGAGGCCTTAGAGCATGTTTCCTTTGCTTGGGTTCTGAGACGAGTCTATTCTTGTTCCACTCCTTGTCATGGGTATTTATTGTTTGCTTTCTTTATTTTGGGCAGTCATATGATAAATGTCCAAGTTTGCCACATTCATAACATTTACATCTTTATCATTTGACTTGTTCTTATTTCTTTTAGTTGTAGTACCCTTATTTTTGTTCTAAAGACCTTCTCATAAATTTTCTTAATCCTTTAGCCAATAGAAGTAGGTCATCGTTATCGATTCAGAATCACTATCATCTACGTGATCGGAAGAAGTAGAGACGTATTATTTGATTTAAAAGCAATAGCTTTACCTTGTTTAGATGATTCCGATTTCCGTATGGTGAGTTTATTTCATACACCTTAAGAGATCCAATTAACTCTTCCCTCTTTATTGAGTTCGTTTCTTTGGTTTCTTCTATTGCAGTTACTTTAGGGTCCCATTCTTGACGGAAGGCTTCGTAAGACTTTCTTGTACTTTTTCCTGCATGGTAAAAGCTTACCAAGAGACTCAAGAGAATTATAGATGTTAGTCAAACGAAGGTCCATATCAACAATAGATTCATTAGGCAATAGTTTAAACGACTCAAGTGTAGACATAAGCCATGTTTTCTTTGACTCTTTAACTTGACTCGTACCTTCGTGTTTCATTTCTAGTATCCTCCACATTTCTTGTGCACTCGAACAGTTGAGACATAACTAGACTCACTTTTACTTAATCCATTCAAGATCAATTGCATAGCCCTAACATTTATGCTAAGTTTCTTTTATCATCACTTGTATATTCTTGTCTAGGTTTGACAACTTCTAGTGTGACTCCGTCTACGGTGGATGACTTAGATGGAACAAAGGACCATCTTCTATAATCGACCAAAGATCAATATCTATAGCCATAAGAAAAAGCTTCATTCTTAGTTCCATTGAATAAACGACTCACCGTCAAAAAGAGGAGGCCTTTGGCTTGACATACCTTCTTGATCGGTTTTGAGATTTGTGGTTTCCATCTCACTGAACCGTGGATCCTTGGTAGTGAGTGTTCCTGCACTCTGATACCACTTGTAGGATCTGCAAGGCACCACTAGAAGGAAGGGTTGAATAGTTGGTGCGGAAAGTGTGGTTTTTAAAATTTGTTTAAAAACCAAACAACTCAACTTCTGAAAACAGATTCTGTTTTCAGGACCAGTTTAAAACGTTTTAAAACTAGGTTGTAGGTCTCCAAAAATTGTGAAATTTTGAGAGAACTTAGCCGTCACATGTTATGAGGGTCTCCTAAAAATTTCATATTTAAATTCAACTTTAATCCCTTCAAAAATCGTTGGTGGTCAGATTGCGGAATCTGCCAGTAAACGGTAAGACTGTTTTGAAAAATTTATTCCTATTGTAGTTAACTCCAATTGCTATGAATTTTAACCACTATCCCTTTTATGTTTATTTAAATGAGTTGAAACAGTTTTGAAACAATACTTTCGAGAAGTTAGTCAAATACACTCAAAGTCTCAACCTTTGCAAAACCTGAAAAATCAGACTGGACTAGTCTCAGAACTAGTGATGGTGTTTGATTGACTTATACTTATCCAAAAGGGTTTGACAACTTATGCCAAATTAACCCTAGGACGTGTGGCTATGTTTCTAGAAATTTTCGTAGTTTTTGAAAATCGTTACTACTTTTAACGAATGTAAACAAAAGGAGTAAACAGTGCAGAAACAGAATATAAGTGGCTGAAAGTAAATGACACGGAGAATTTTATACTGGTTCGGTTATAAACAACCTACTCCAGTCTTCGAGAAATAACCTTCCTCGGTTCACACTAGTCACACACACGCAATACACCTTACCACAGGGTTGATGAGTTACACACCAACTCCAACCCTTTACAAACCTTGTACGATGAATACAATTCGCACGAACACCACCACCTTGCAAGATTGAAGAGTTGATCACACCTTGATCAATCTTTTACAAAGATAAAGAGTATGTGGTGGTTCTATTACAAGCCTATTCAAGGATAAGAATATAAGAACAATAGGCTTTTAAGAAGAAGAAAAGAAAGAGAGTTGTAGAAGAAGAGAAGGGTAGGCGTTTTTGTCACTATGAAAATGCAATGCTTGTTCTTGTCTTTGTTTTGCTCATCTCCTTCCTTTTTAACACATATTCAAGATATCACAATTTATGCTTCTATTTCATTCAAATTTCTTCCATTTCTTCTTCCAATTATCCACATAATTCAAGACACAAATATATGCTTTTTAGAATCAGAAAATTCGGCCACTATATCTTCCCATGCTGAAATTTTCAGCATGTGTTTCAAATGAGACAAAGTTTGAAACCTTACCATTGTAGCTTCTTTCTTTAAAATCACCAACATTGTAATGATTGATTCTTGACCAATCAATATGCCAACAGGCTCCACATATGCTCCATCTCAGCTGTAGGTGGCGTGTATACATGTATAATGCATGTGCTGGATTTTATTTTTGCTAACTTTTTAAAACAGTAAACATTTAATAATACACACATGTTATATTCCAATCAGCCCTTAATTTAATTTTCTAAAACACTTTAAGATGTATGACATATGTAAAAAGTGTCTAGATACGTGTCATATGATATGCCAAAAATGTTCCATGTGTTGTGTACGTAGAATACCGAATTTTTGATATTTATCGATTACCTGATTTTTCTCTAATTAAATTCCAACTTTTGGCACATGTTATATATATTATGTTTACACATATATATATCATATAACTTTAATTCTCAGCACTTGGCTGGTCTAAAGTGGCGCCATTAATATGTGACAAAATTAAAATTGGAATCTCCACAATTTGGCCTTAATGTGGGGTGATTTGTGTGTGCCAACATGAAATGATTTTATGGCTGAAAATATCATCATAGCCATGAAATTAATAATGATTTTTGAGGTGTAGGGGCTGGCCATCTATTTATGGCAAGTACGTGACACGTTGGCGAAGTTTCGGTATTCGCCCGATACGACAATTTTTGGTTTAGAACCTTTGAACGCGTCGTATTAATTTGTCAACATTATATCATATGATATAAGACCTGAATATACTCATAAATATGAGTTAAGTATGATGGTGTGACTTTAACGTACGTACGTAAAATATATAACGTGTCGGTAGTACGTTGAAATACATGTGTATGTGCCTTTTCAAAAAATCAGAAAATATATGTATTTATATATGTATATGCTGTGTATATTAAATGTGGAGAGGAGGAGAAGACTTCTCTTTCTTGGTCTTGTTGCCTTTGTGCCTTGTCCAAATGTAGCTTCCTTTAATGAACTACTTAGTTTAATTAACTAAGTACTTCACTTAATGAACTAGTTTAGTTCATTAATGGTGGCACCTGAAAATAGTATAAACACACAAATGTTTGCCATATGATGTAAGCTTTAACGCTTCATGGCTCTTAGTACGGCAACATTATATATGAACTAAATGAGGCAAGTAATAGGCAATATGTCATGCACACGTTTATATCATGCACACGTTTTGTCATGCTCATTTAAATCACATATTTTGAAATCACTCAAACCCCTTTTTCTCTACATAAGCCACATGTAAACTGCTTATCTTAAGCTTTTCATCACTATGGTTGCTGGAACGTAGCGACCCAAGACAGTGAAATAGGCTGACATAGTCAGAAATTGTATCTCTCGGCCAGTGTCTCAACTACTCGAACTCTTCTATCCTCTGAACGATCACTGAAGAAGGTATGAAATACTGATGAAACTCACCTAGAAATGTGTCCATGCAACAGGTCGGGGTAACGGCTGGATACACACTTCCCACCACTATCTTTCTTCCCCAATCAAGAATGGTCAAGTAATCTGCATCTTTATCTCCTCTGGTACTTGTATGAGTTCGAATGCATTCTCAAGTTCCACTATCCATCTCTCAGCTATATCTGATGCAAGTCCTCCTTCAGATTTTGAGGCCTACGCTCTCTGAAGTTCCCCAAAATAGAGGCCCAATACCCATTTGAGACTGTGGTGGTGCAGCCTGTACAGTCTCCACGGTCTGACCCATATGCCCTAGTGCTCCAAGATATGCTTGAGTGGCATCTTCTAAAACATGGTACCTATGGTGGAACATGATTTGACGGTAGTGGTATCTGCTGTGTGGATGGTAACTGGGTATATCCCATAGGTCGCGTCGTCATCCTATCATAAACAATTATCTTGACATATTTATTTCACATATTACCATAATAAAATTTAATTCAAGTGTTTTATTCTGAGGAAAATAGGCTAATGGTGAAGGCTCCAAATTAATTTTATCCAACCTTAAGTAAGGTCAGGTTATTTCAGTTATTTACCCTAAACCAGTCTAAGGGATCTATACTAAAGCTGTCGCACTCAGTCTAAAAATCGTATGCTTAGATTCTACAATCTCTACTTAAGCTCTACAGTCATAACTTAGGTCCTACGATCATGGCCTATTATATGTCGTTGCTTACTTTATGTTGCCCGCGTGGATCTAGTGCCTTGTCTAGGATACCACCTATAGCGCCCCGCCTAGGACTAGGGTCTCTGCACGGTGCGTCTGCCGTACTCTGCTATAAAGAAGTACAAGGCGTTGATAACATTCATGTGCACATCGACATAACATGTATCAAAAAAGCGGAAGCAATATAAAATGTACAAGCATAATCGACATGCATAAAAACAGAATAACCAAATCCTATACATCTGAAGTGTCGCCAGTACAAAATTGAGATACAAATCTAGAATAACATGAAGGAACTACGTAATCTGGCCCATACATCCATCACTGATAAGCTATCTATGGCTCATCCTCCACTGTGCGTAAACTAGCTCCTGTCCTGTGATGTGGTAAGTGATGGGGCGAAGCGATAAATATCGCTAAGCAAGTGTTTCCGTCCAGGTACGTCATGTGGATCATGTATGGTGAACAATAAATGCAGTAGGAATAGTGACTTGACGAGCCATATACTAACAGATAAAGTAAAGTATAACCGATACATGGAAACAGACAAACCGCAGAAAGTAAATCACAGATTAAAGCCTTTATATAACTTTCATATCTCTTTTCTTTTATGTAGTGGTTAAGTCTTTGTACTTTTGTATTAACTTTCTTCTTCCGTGTCTGTGCCCAAGCCCTACACTATACCATCATCCTTTGTCTGCTAATGTCTAAGCTTATATCTGGTAGGGTGACACAGGTAAACATTCGTATGCTTATGTGATAGAAAAGTCATGCATCTTTTCAGAAAGAAAGTCTGTCAATCATGATCATTTCTGAAAACATCGTATCATATTTGTCACATCTGTGTTCATAACATATTTTAACTTGTATAAACGTACACAAGACCCAACCGACTGAACTCCCCAGGTAGTCGAGTATCGTCTATGAATCCCAGGGGTCCAACCATGGTGTTACAATCATACGTACATAGACCAACAGTGACTCTCCCCAAGTAGTCAAATACCAATCTACGAATCCTCGTAGTCCAACTTCAATGTTACAATCATATGTATGTAGACTAACAGGACAACGTTTGGCAGAGATCCCTGGTCCTCAGATACGGTGTTACACTCAGCCAGAATGTAAAAAGAAACTCGCCATGTGACACCAACCTGTCACCTAGGTTACAGTGTCATACATATGACACCTATCAGAAAGGTGTATCAAAACTGACGTTGCCCCTGACATCCTCACTAATACACCCGATGTCAGGCAGCCTCCAAAAATGAACATGAGCTGTCGGAGCAGTGTAAAGTGGTTTCATATGGATTCAGTTGGCGCAAGGTACAGTTCCTTAAAATCCTTTTTAAAAAAACTTTTCATTATAAAATCATACTTATCAACTTGTTGTGTAAAGACCCTTCGTAAACGTTTGCGTGATAGCCATTTTCATAAATATGCATTGTATGATAAAACATGTCGTTTTTAAAACTTATTTGTCGTATGCATGGAAGTATGCTTAGTATCAGACTGATATTTAATGCTTCTAATAATTCCATAACTAAGACTAATGGTTGGACTCTTGTATCATATCAATTTTCCTACGTAAAATTACCATTTTGGTCCCTTTTGTGATTTTCGGTTAATGCCTCTAATGTTAGCCCCAGGGTTGGGCTTTGTTTCGCTTAGATTTTGTCCCATAGTCCTTTTCATATATTTTATTTATGGTTCTTATTGAAGCTGCCCTCTTTCATGTCTTTTGCAAAGGTGTAAATTACCATTTTGTCCTCTTAGAGTGGCTTAGCCGAAGTGTTTCAAAACAGCCCATATTGTATTTTGTTACCATTTAAAGGACGTGACATTACAGTTATTCATTTAACATATTTATATTGCCCATCATCCACATCTTTAGTTATCATCATCTTGTACAACTATGGCCACTTGGCCGAATGCACTTGAGCACACACAAACAATTAAACATTGCAACTTGTCAATTAATTCACTACATATGGGATAACACATATATGTATGCTCAAATAATTATTAAAGCATCATTATGCACCTTTTAGCCCTTTGGCCGAAATACACATGCACACATACACACATTCTTATTTCCACTTGTTCCTTGTGTTTACTTGCAAGTGGTCACAGCACATGCTTGTTTCCACTTGTTCCTTGTGTTTACTTGCAAGTGGTCCTATCTCTTCAAATTATTCCATCCCTTACCTAATGCACATGACTTATATGTCTATGGAGCACATACACATGCTTAGCCGTGTATATGATTGCGAGCATGCAACATATAATTCTTCACTCAAGCATACATCACATACATATAAGTTTATGGCAAAATGCAAACATTTTAGTGATGCACATAATCCCCCTTATGTCCGAATTTAATAGACACATACATACATCTTCTATTCTAATACTCCCATATCATGCATGTTGATATGTGGCACCAAGGTGAATATGAAGACCTTGTTATAATGATGACATTGAAGATGTTACATGCAAGTACATATATGGACTTGTCACCTTTCTTTAATTCAACATGCAGGGACATCTTCCTTATGTTTTCCCATAAGTCACCATTCAAATTTTATGCATGCATGATCCATCTTGTGATTTATACATAAAAGACTCCATCTTTAACATGCATGAAGAAACTAGGAAGAGATACTTGCCTTTCCTTTGAATCTTGATCATAACATAGAAAGATTTCTCTTTTCCTTCCCCTTTGGTACACAGCCTAATGGCCTTGGATGAAAGAAGAAATGGGTTTGTTTTAAGGGTTGAGAATTTGAGAATTTCTACAATCCTTACCTTCGAGAATACTTGAAGTGGGGTCACTTTTCCAACTTATCAAACCTTCTTCCTCCTCCTATAAAGACTCATGGTTGGAGTCCCTAATGGAAGAGAAGTTGGAGTGTTTTGGGAGAACGAGTGAAAGAAAACTATCGAGGAAGAGGTATAAGAGACTTACCTTGGTGATTCTTAGGCTTGAACTTCAATTCCTCTTACTTGAAATCGGAAGAATTCTCTTCCTTGGGGCATATGCTAACTTTCGGATGTAAGGTAAAATAAGAGGAAGAAAATGTTGGCTTGAGAGAGAAATGAGTGTGGGGTAGAGGAGTGTGCTTGTAGTGATGGTCCTTTGTGGTTGGCTTGAAGAAGTGAGAATTTCTTCTTACTCCTACCTTGCACACTCATGGTTGGAGGGCAAGGAAGAAGAAAAGCAGATTAGCTAGAGAGAGAGTGTGGAAGAAATTTAGTGAGATGAAGTTAAAAGATTTGGGAGGGTATGAAATGAGAAACTTGATGTCTTACCTTTTCTTATTGGAATGGCTGAGATTCCCATAAGGGAGTAGAGTGGGAAGGATCTTAATCATGAGATGGGAAGTTAGGAAGAGAAATTGGGAAGTTTGTAAGAAATGCATGTTGGATGATTGGGGAAGGGAATTGTATATTTTGAATATTGAGATGTTGCTTGGATTGATGGTTGAGGAAGAGGAAAGAATAATATTTTCTCCATTTTGGCTACTCCTTAGCAGAAATTTCTTGGTTTGGTGGAGAATTTACATCATCATGTCTTATGATAAAGGGAGAAAAATGAGTGAAAGTGGTTTGTGCATGAAATGTAATTGGTTGGGAATATGTAATGTGTAAGACTTCCTTATTTGTCTTCTTCCTTTCTACTATAGACCGAAATTTAGGGTGATGGTAGAGAAGGAGTGTAGTTTATGTTATTTTAATAAAAAGAATGAAAAGTTAAGTGTTAAGGCTTGCATGAAATGCCATTGGGTGGAATTAGGGTGTAGGAAAAATAAATAAAAGGAATATAATAAAAGTGCAAGACAAATTTTGTCCTATTCAAGGGGTGGGGGCGGTATGAGGGCCTGGGTAGGGTGGAGATTACTATTTTGTCCCTCTTATCTTTCTTATGTGTTTCTTTTCTTTTCTTTATATCTAATTTAATTTGTGTTGGCTTATGTATTGTTTATGATTTTTATTTACTTATTCTCCTAACTTAATCATTACTTAAGGTTTTTTAGTTATTGGCCCAAGTTCTTCTAAGAAAATTTCATCTTCTCCGCTAGCGCGATACAAACGATCGCACTTTAATTCTATCGTACTTTCCTTGTTCTCTTCTCTACTAGACCAGGGGTGCTGGTCGTAAAAAAAAACCACTAGAAGAAGAACGTACCTTTAATTATCTCTCGATCCTTTGAGCTTTAATGTACCATAAAAGTTCAAATCCACATAGTTTGTGAGCTCAAGCTGGAAGCCAATCTCCGTATTCAACCCTCTTAGAAACCGTTCCATGGTAGTCTCCTAAGGTTTTATGGTATTGTCCTTATCATCAAAATTTCAAGCTCCTTAAAATACTCATCGACACTTTTAGCTCCTTGGGCGAGTCCTTGCAATTTTTTGATGTAGGGTTTTCTCATATGATTGAGGAAATAAATTTTTTTCTCATTCAAATTTCATCTCATGCCAAGTGGAAACAGGATCTCTCATGTTCTTCTTCTTATATTTTGAATTTGATCCCAACAAATCAATGCATATTCCATAAACTCAATTCTAGCATAATGTAGCCTTTGGCCATTCGGAGTAGTTTGTGCATGAATAGATAAGATAAAAACTTTCTTCTCCCGCTCAAGGTATCCTTCAGGATCACTTACAGTAAATGAAGAGTTTTTAATCTTGGTTTTAAAGGAACACATCTTCATGGGGTGGTGCTCTCCTAGCTTGCACACGGCCTTGGGGCCATTCCTATGCGTCGTCCATTTCTTCCTTGTGGAATTCCTGCGGTGGATATTCTTTCGTAAGAGTCACGATGACTCATGGGTGCTTTGCCTCTGTCCCCCTTCCTCTACTTCCCGTTGCTACGGAACCTCTAGCATCCCCTCCATGTGAGGTCTGTCCGTGGCTTTGTGGGTGTGCATGGGCTGAATTTGGTTGGATGTTCTCCTATCCAACTCCCTCCATCTTGTTGGAGATTTCTTGTAATTTCTCCAACACTTTCTCAAGGGATACTTCAGTCCTTGTCTCATGAGCTACGACATTAGTTGACGACATATTTTCAATTGAGATCAATTAAAGAAGAACAAGAAAAGGAAAACTAACACAAAGACAAAAGGGATTTCGTTACGTTAGTGATAAAAGCAAAACAATTTTTGGGGGTGTTTAGTCTCACTTTAAACCCTCGCAATCGTGAATTCCTTGTCTATCTTGAGCTAGATACAATACAAAGAAAGTAATCCAAGTGATGCACACAATTTAAAGATCACAAACCCTTTCTTGATCGTCAAGTCAAGCATTTCAGCACTTCGCATGCAAAACCATTTCAAGACACAAAATAAGACAACTTTCACACTTAGCCACTAAGATTCAATGAAAAGAGACCTAAATTTATGTGAAGAGCTGAGCCAAATAAAACTAAGGGGTTTGCCCTGGACAATCTTTAGCTGACCCTAGCCTTATGCAAATCAATTACAAGTTGTTGATTTTTACTACAACTATCAAGTAACCAAGAATAAAGCAATGACATATGTAGGGTGCTGGGGTATGGGATGTATCGGTTTGTGGTGTGATAATAGAACTTGATATGCACCAAAACATATCAACAATTTAATGCTCGTTGTCACACAACTGGTATCAACTTGCATCCATTTATAGTCTCGGAGTTTGTACTTTCAATCTGCGGTCTGAGAGTTTTGTCACGTTTGTCCAAGGAGGAAATAAGTGTATCACCATCTGCTTGTACTTGATTTAGGGTTTTTGATGGCCCTTTTATGATTCAAGGCATAAAAAAACGGTATCTTTAAGGCTGTTTTGGTGCAATGGCCAAAACAAACTCTTTGGTCACCAAGGTTTGGTTTTTTGTGGCTTCATGTAGTTGAAAGATGATGTCCTTTGGGTATAATGGTTCAAGCCATGGTATAGAGTAGAATCAGCCTTAGATACAAGAGAATTGCAACAAAAAACCAAGATTATGGCCATCAACAAGTGTTTCTCAAACCTTGAATTGGATCTAGATTTGATTTGTTATGTGAAAGCAAAAAACACACAAAGAAATGAGCACTCAAGGATGCCAAAACTTTTCTGAAATTCTGGAATATGAAAATTGTTTTAACACCTGCCGAGTATTTGCCTTATATGGGCATTATTTTGATAATTCTAATAGATAATAATCAATCGATATAATCTCCTATCAATCTACATTAAGCCTATCTAGAAAGAAAATCAAAACTAATCAAAAAAAGTTTGAAATCAAATCCCTAAAATTTCATATTGGATGTCCACTTGTCGTTTATAGACTTCTACATGCTTCTAAAATATGAATGAGATTTTGGACTCTTCAAAAAAGTTTTAAATCATAAAATTGACTTGAATTTGTGCTCTTGAATCTCCCCATTTGGGACTTTGCTTTCGCAGAGATATCATTGCCAAGAGTCGGGTACCAATCTAGTGGGCTTTCTGTACTTCCTAAATTTTCGATTTTAAATCTCTAGGTGACTTTGGACTATCTTGTAGGCTAAATAAGGAACAGTGCAAAACATAAAATGTCATCCCATATTGAGTCTTGTAACATCTTCAAGTATTTGAACACATTTGGACCTGTCTTCCAACCTGTGCGTCCAAAAATCCAAACGGGTGTCCTAGGCTGCCCTCCTAAAAATTAGGGTTTCCCCATGCCACTTTCTTTATTTGGTTTTGGCTCCTACAAGACACTTAAGAGCGATATTAGTACACCCAACACATAATAAAAGACTCATATGCTACCCTATACCTAACAAAAACAAAACAAACGACCAGACTCGAGACTATGACACGCATGCATGAATGACCATCATGTCCTCCTACCAACCCTTACATCTTATAATATGCATTAACCTCAAGGATAATCAAATCATAGCCTTAATGATGAGCACCCAACACTTCCCACCATGGTTGGAACCTCTTGCACATGCCTTCCCAAGAAAGTCCCAACCTCAAAACCCTAGTTGTCTGGCTTGGCTTCTTGTTAAGGGACCTGTATGTGTGTTCTTAGAGGGTCCTTGTGCAAGGCCATCATCAAGAGTCTCTTGAGTCTCCTCATGCAGCCTTTAACCAAAACATCCTAGAATGGACCTAAAGTTAACCTTTTCTCGCATAACCAACTTGTATGCTATGTGAAAATCCATATTACTTGGAAGCTGGCCGGACTTTCCACATACACAGGAGGTTATTATTGTGATGTAAACACGATAAGACAGAGGCATTGAAGTTAAGAGTTCAAAATAAAGAACCCAACGAAGATTTTTACTTCACCTTCTGTTACCTTCAATTTCTCAACCCCCCACCATGCTGTCTCAAAATCAATCATTCATTCGGGTTTCCAACAAAGAATTGATTTCCCCTATAGTCCAATTCACATGAACACCATTGACGTATGAATGATTGTTGTAATATGGTGTGCATACAACTCCATCCACAAATATCTATAAAAATCTCTAGTAATCATTGGGAGATTACAATACTATCATGATTCCAAATGTTAGTCCAATTTTAGCCAATCAATGACAACTTTCATTTCACTATCCTTCCCTTATTCATGAAAGTTTAAATTCTTTAACACGATGATGTCCCTCTCTAACCTGTTCCAATTTTTAATAAATTCTTGGAAAAGAGAGAAATATACCTCATCACATAGACTTCAGTAGCCTCTTGTTTGACGCTTTCCCAATTTTCATTTGCCCAAGGTGGGGCTTGTTGGAGAAATAATGTTTGGGCTTTGCCCATTAAGGAAGGTTGCAAAACTTGGTTAGCAATATACTTTGAGCTTAATTATGATTAGTTTCTGATAATGAAAATCGAAAACTAATGGGTCCTTAATTATCTACGTAACGATTAGTTAATTTTAGGCTTTGGAATCACTCAATTACATACCCAGGTGAATGAGAAATTAATGCTCAAAATAGATAGAAACAATGGTTTAATGGGTGATGTGTCCTATTCTTAGGAGGCCACATCACCCTTTTGGAGGAATACCACATTGGACAATTGAACTTGTTTAGCCACCTTATAAATAGCTAGAATGGACACCTTAGATGTGCCCTTGGGGCATGAGAGTTTTTGACCGGAGGGAAGACCTAGAAAGTGCCACACACGCGCGCGCACACGCCGCCAACGCTCGCCCGTCCAGCTGGCTCGGCTTGGGCTCATGGCTCGTGGGTTCGTGGGCCGGGCCGGTTCCTATCTTTTTGGAGAAAATTTATTTGGGCTTCAGGCCTAGCTGCGCAGCGGCCCAAAATGCTCTCCAAGGGGTCCAGTCCATCTACGAAACTGTTACCGGTTATGCAGTTGCGTTTAAAAACAAAACGCGGTTGAGTTTAAACACTACGCGCTTACGCGGTTGAGTTTGATAAGGCGTTCGGTTATGGTTATCTGATTCGAACGGTGTCCTCCGATATGCGATAAGATCAATGGTTTTGATGTAACAGTGGCAGAAAAGGCAACTTTGATCCAACGGCTGAGATTCAAAACTGACCTAGACCGCCAAACCGAATGTGGTTTTCATCTAACGCTCTAGGTTTAATCCTGTGAATCGGTTTTCCATCTAACGGCTGTAATTTAAAACCTTCCAAAACCGCCAAGAGGTTTTAAATCTGACGGCTCTAATCGATCTACGGTAATGATCCGACGATCACGATTCCTTCTGCAAAAAACCGATTTCCAACCGATCCCTCTATATAAACAGAGGATGGGTGTGCAATCGAACACACTCATCCTCTGCATTCGTCGCTTTCTAAATCCATCTGTGTGCTTTCTGCGTAACGTCCGAGAGGAGTCATAACACTCGAAGGTTTGCTGTAGTTTAAGTTCAGCAGTGCCGTTCAACTGAACAGATACCCATTGTATCCTGGGAGACGGTTGCTAACGCCAGTTAGGCACAGTATACCGGAGCAATACGTCTTAAAGACAGAGTCCCTCGACTTGCCCCGGGTTTGGTTTATTTTACTATTTCCATACGCATACACTGAACGACTGCGTCTTAGTATATGATTGATTGTTTCCAACAATCTTAAGACGTATTTGTTTCAATTAATTTATGTTCTATTTTCCTTTTACGCAAAGCAGTGTTTGTACTGATTTGTAGTCTGCTTCTACTCATTTCTTATATCCGGCTCTGTTCTGATCTATACGTTTTGATCGAACTGAACAGGAATGGAGAACGAAAGCTCGATCTCTGTTCAAGGCTTTAACGGTGCACACTCCGTGTCTGCACCTGACGGGACCAACAATGTTGTTGCTGGTGTGCCGTATAACAGAGTTCCCTTGGCCCCAAGCGGAGGGCCTCAGATGCATCCGGCTGCCACAAGCTGCACACGTGGATAAGGCGGGGAAGTTTGCTGGCAATTTTTTCAAGAGATGGCAGCAGAAGATGTTGTTCTATCTCACATCATTGGGCTTGGCCAAGATGCTGAGCGAAGATCCACCAGTGGTAGAACCTGTGGAGGATCAACATCAGAACATGCAGAATGCCTTGGGAGCTGAAGCTTGGGCGTACACAAATTTCTGTTGTTTGAATCTCATTTTGAGTTGCCTGGATAATACTATCTATGGCGTGTTTTGTACATATAAAAAATGCAAAAGCATTAATGGTTGGCTTTAGATAAAAAGTATTGCATAGAAGATGCTGGCACGAAAAAGTTAATAGTTGGAAAATTTCTCGACTATAAAATGCTAGATTCCAAAACTGTATTTCGCAGGTTGAAGAAATACAGATGTTGGTATCTGAAATGGAAGAGGAGGGTATGACGCTCAGTGAATCTTTCTAAGTTGCGGCTGTGATTGAGAAGCTACCTCCATCATAGAGGGAATTTAAGAGCTATCTCAAGCACAAACAAAAGGAAATGAGATGGAGGATTTGATTGTCCGGGTTCGGATAGAGGAGGACAATCGTCGTGACGATAAGCCAACCTCTCACTCTGGTCAAGCCAAGGCTCATGTTGCTGGGGTAACAAACAAAAAGAAGAACAACACTTTGGGCGTGAACGTCAAGGGCAAGGAGATTGAAAAGAAGTTCACTGGTAAGAGTGATAACTGTGGTAAACCAGGACACTGTAGCAGTGACTGCAGAAAGCCCAAAAAGAATCATAATCAAACCAAAGCAAAGTCAAATCTGGTCGGGCGCAAGGGAAGATCTGAATCTCTGCGCAGTGGTGACCGAATGCAACGCATTGGGGAATCCGCATGAGTGGTGGGTGGACACAGGGGCCATTCGACATGTATGTGCCAACAGGGCGATGTTCAGTGACTATATACGACGACAAATAATGAACAACTTTTCATGTGAAACTCTGACAGTTCGAAGATTGAAGGATTGGGTAAGGTGGTCCTGAAACTGACCTCAGGAAGAGAGCTGACCCTGAAGAATGTGTTGCATTTTCCTGACATCCGGAAGAACTTGGTATCTGGCGCTTTCTAGTTAGTCATGGTTTCAGACTAGTTTTTGAGGCAGACAAATTTACACTTTCTAAGAATGGCCTGTATTTGGGAAAGGGGCACCTTACTGATAACATGTTTAAGTTAAATGGTATAACAATTGTACCCAAGAAGTTGCGCCCACTAAGGCTAATAAAATTGTTTCCTTCTGCTTACATGCTTGAGTCTTCTTGTTTATGGCATTTTCGTTTGGGACATGTTAATTACAAGTCAATACAACAAATGATTAACCTTGACTTATTACATAAACTGGACATTAACAATAAAGAAAAAATGCCAAATATGTGTTGAAGCAAAATTGACAAAAGCGCCATTTCCTTTAACAGAACGAAACACTGACCCCTTGGATTTAATTCACACAGATTTGTGTGATTTAAATTTGTGCAAACAAGAGGAGGTAAAAAGTACTTTGTAACTTTTATCGACGATTGCACTAGATACTGTTAGTTTATTTGCTAAGTAGCAAAGATGAGGCCATTGATGCTTTTAAAGATTATAAGAATGAAGTTGAGAATCAACTTAGCAAACGAATTAAAACAATGCGAAGTGATAGAGACGGGGAATATGACGCATCGTTTAATGAATTCTGTTCAGAACATGGCATTATTCATCAAACGACTGCACCATATTCACCTCAATCGAATGGTGTTTGTAGAACGCAAAAACCGTACTCTAAAGAAATGATGAATGCTATGTTGATATGTTCGGGTTTACCTTAGAACTTGTGGGGGGAAGCAATTCTCTCCGCTAACGTCATTTTAAATAGGATTCCCGTCCAAGAAGACGGATAAAAACCCCATATGAACTTTGGAAAGGCTTTAAGCCTAATTATAAATACTTGAAAGTGTGGGGGTGTCTGGCGAAGGTTGATGTACCTAAACCAAGACAAGTGAGAATCGTGCCTAAAACAATTGATCGCATATTTATCGGCTATGCAACGAACAGTAGTGCATATCGTTCTTAGTTCACAAATCGGACATTCCCAAGATACATGAAAATGTTGTCATGGAGTCAAAGAATGCAGTGTTCTTTGAAAATGTCTTTCCGAAGAAAGAAAAAAATGGTGAAGAAGCTAGCACTAGTAAGCGAGTGCGTGAGACAACCCCTCAAGAGACTGAGGAACCTCGTCAAAAGCAAACGAGCCAAAATACCGACGTCTTTTGGACCAGATTTTCTAACTTACATGTAGAAAACGAGCCGAGATCTTTCTCTGAGGCAATGAAAAACTCCAGAAGCTTCTTTCTAGAAAGAAGCAGTGAATAGTGAGATAGATTCCATTCTTCAAAATCACACTTGGGAGCTGGTAGATCATCCTCCAGGAAGTAACCACTCGGATGCAAGTGGATTTTTAGGAGAAAAACTGAAAGAAGATGGATCTATTGACAAGTACAAACGCCCGGTTAGTAGCCAAGGACTACAGACAGAAAGAAGGCTTTGACTTCTTTGACACCTACTCACCAGTGACTAGGATCACTTCCATAAGGATGCTAGTGGCTATTGCTGCAGTCTATGATTTAGAAATCTAATAAATGGATGTGAAGACTGCCTTCTCAATGGTGAGTTAGAGGAAGAGATTTATATGGAACAACCCGAAGGGTTCATGGTCCCAGGACAAGAAAGGAAAGTGGTGTAGACTTGTTAAGTCTCTGTACAGAGTTAAACAGCACCAAAGCAATGGCATTTAAAGTTTGATCAGGTAATAATGTCAAACGACTTCAGGATCAACGAGTGTGACAAAGTGTGTGTACATCAAGAGCACACCAAATGCCTATATGATAGTATGTCTCTATGTTGACGACATGCTAATCATGGGCAATACCCGTGACATCATCTTGAATACAAAGAAGATGTTAACATGGAATTTTGACATGAAGGACATGGGGGTTGCCAATGTTATTCTAGGAATTAAAATTTTCTCGATGACGGATGGTCTTGTTATGTCACAAACTCATTATATTGAATCTGTTCTCAAACAATTCAATATGTTTGAAACAAAACCAATAAAGACCCCCACTTGACTTAAGTATACACTTAAGGAAAAAAACCGAGGTGAACTTGTAGCTCAATTAAATACTCGCAGGTAAATCGGGAGTCTGATGTACATAACAAATTGTACAAGACCAGACTTAGCTTGTTCGGTAAACAAATTGAGCAGGTTTAGCAGTTGTAGCGCCCCAGCCCGATACCGTTATCGGAAACCAGTGCACCCGCCGTAGCCTACTATGAGAACTACGAAGCGTCAAGCAGATCAAGCATACATTCTTCATAAGTAAGTTAAAACCAGCGGAAACGACATAAAATCTAAACCTCTTCGTTGTCAATAATTACAACCAGAAAACTGCAAGCGGAAATAAAACTGTTGTTCATCTAGCCGACATAAGTTTTAGAACAACATAATAACAATGAGTTCCAAACTCAAACAAAATAGTCCAGCGTCTATCTATTCCCTTGTCCATCATCCCATTGAGCCCACTCACCGTCGTCTTCGATAAATATCAACTCATAATCAGGCTCACCTGAAAAGGAGACAGAATGATTGTTCTTAGCGAAAACTTCGCCAGCAAGTAACCCGTCTATACACCCTACGGAATCAACCACGACGTCGAGTCACCAGTGTATAAAACATTGCCCAAAAATAAGGTGCTCGGTTTAACAAATAGCATCTTAATAAGAATTACTCAAAACAGATAAAGCACATATGTGAACACAGTTACGAGAACCAACATGTATTAAAACAACGAATCACATAAGCAAAGTCATAGACTAACCACGTTTCTTGCATGTCAAGTCTTATGCTTCGTGTATCATGATGCATGTACTTCTTTAAAATCACACACAACACCCATGCATATGCCTTCTTTCATAAACATGTCATGCATGTCATTTCACAAACATTTCATCACTTTACATATCATATTCTTCGCGTAGCAGAACTTTATACCCTGTGGGTGATCAGTCCACAGCCATCATAACTTTATACCCCGTGCTGAAAGGTCCACGGCCCCATTACATATATCATATATCCGTGCTGAAAGGTCCACGGCCCCATTACATATATCATATATCCGTGCTGATAGGTCCACGGCCCCATAAAATACTTCATTTTTCCGTGCTGATAGGTCCACGGCCCCATAACATACTTTATACCCTGCTGTTGATTCACAGATCACGCTCTTTATACCCTGCTTTCGCAGACGTGACTTTTATAACCCTGTGATCAACCAGCAGCCATTTTGTCTTTCGCAAACTTTACCTTCTTGTTCTTTTGCAAAACATATCTCAAATCAAATGCAAGTGCCCATGTCATGATGCAGGATGCACAGATAGCTTCATATCAACATGTAGCACACACACACACATACATCTTGTCTATCAAGGATATGGTTTTGCACCTCAAACACTCCCTAAACGTGTTTTAACTTACCAAGTCCATTTGTCTCACTTATTCACTAGAATTCAATCGTATGCTTACTTAATCAAACTTACCATCTACAACCTCAAATATACCTCAAATACCCTTGCATTTTATGTTCAAAAGAAGTGTATAAAGTTACTACACTTACATAGGGCGCTTAAAGGGTCAAAAAGACTTCCAGTACAGTTGGAACGCTACATGAAGCGCCTATAGTGACTTCAAGCGCCTATACTAGGTGTTCGAAGTGTTCGGGGATGTTCCGTAGACATTGAACGCCTACATGAAGCGCCTAATGTGACATGAAGCGCTTCAAGTAGGTGTTCGAAGTGTTCGGACGGTTCTAAACTGCAGTTTTTTCTGTACGGGAAAGTTCCAGGACACATGGAACGCTACATTAGGCGCCTAATGTGACTTGAAGCGCCTCATGTAGGCGTTCGAAGTGTTCTGACGATGCCAAACTGCAGTTTTTCTGCAGTAACTTCCACCCAACTCCTTTCTTCTTCAACCCTTCCAGGTTCAACACTTAAGGATCCATCTTAACAACTAGATTCATCATACTTAACATACATCTAATCATGAATTGATGCTTAGTGAATGTCTAACAAGATCCATTCTAAATCTTCAATCATTCACCACCTTCAAGAGTTATCATCAACAATACCCAACCAACAAGACTACAACAATGTCATCACTCATCCCTCAATTTCCTGCACTTACTCTCACATCTAAGTGTATACGATCAACACAAGAGTAGAGCAAGACAAGAAACACATCAACATATATACTCTCATGGGCATGGTTGACTAACAACAATTACTTGCACAACTATTTTAGAATATGGCCCAAAGAACAAGACTTTACACAATTAGCAACAAGACTTACATATAACAAAGCATGTATGATAAACAAGACAAGAATACTAATGTGTGATTCATATTTTCTCTTTGTAAGAACATAGGGCCTAAAGTATCAAAATTTACATAAGCGTATAGAAAGATTACTTGCCTTTGTTTCTAGTTAAGCTTACGGATTTACTGCAGAACTTTGATGAGAATTGAACCTAGAATGGCCTTTTCCTTCCTTCTCTTTCCTTTCTTCTTCTTCTTCTTCTCCTTTTCTCTTCTCTCTCTTTTTCTCAGAATTTTTCCTTCTTCTTTTGTGGTATAACCGTCCAATATGGCTGAGATGGGGAGGTTATACCAACTTTTGTAACTCCCTCAACTTCTAGTAGGGGCCTTTCAAGTAATTTCTAATGAATTACCTTTAACTCTATTTGAACCCTTCTTTCTTATTCTTTTATGTTTTAGTGACTAAGTTTTATAATCTTACATAATTAATTAAATTGCATTCAAGGTTAACCTCTAAGTATTGAAAGTTGCGCTTAAAAGACACGGGGTGTAACAGCAGTAATCTAAGTTATGATCATTGGAGAGCTCTTAATAGCTGAGTGAATCCGATGGTACATCACTATGAAAGGTTCAAAGCCAGAAGCTACCTATTCTGATACAATATTTTCTTGTCTGACTTCTCCTTAGAGTCTGCATTTGCATTAATTTCCATTCATGTGGGGATTGTTGGAGAATTAAAGTTTGGGCTTTGGCCCATTAAGGAAGGTTGCAAAACTTGGTTAGCAACATACTTTGAGCTTAATTATGATTAGTTTCTGATAATGAAAATCAAAAACTAATGGGTCCTTAATTATCTACGCAACGATTAGTTAATTTTAGGCTTTGGAATCACTCAATTACGATACCGGGTGAATGAGAAATTAATGCTCAAAGTAGATGGAAAACATGGTTTAATAGGTGATGTGTCCTATTCTTAGGAGGCCACATCACCCTTTTGGAGGAATATCACATTGGACAATTGAACTTGTTTATCCACCTAAATGGCTAGAATGGACACTTTAGATGTGCCCTTGGGGCATGAGAAGCTTTTGACCGGAGGGAAGACCTAGAAAGGGCCACACGTGCACACACGCGCACGCGCACAGCGCCGCCGCCACCTGCCCGCCCATCCTGCCGACCGGCTCGGCTCGGGCTCGGGCTCGTGGCTCGTGGTTTATGGTTCGTGGACTGGGCCGGTTCCTATCTTTTGGAGAAAATTTATTTGGGCTTTTAGATTAATTATTTTTTGTAAATAATTAAACGCTTCACGCCTAGCTGCGCAGCGGCCCAAATGCTCTCCAAGGTTCCAGTCCATCTGCGAAACTGTTACCGAAACTGTTACTGGTTACACGGTTGCGTTTAAACAAAATGCGGTTGAGTTTAAACCCTACGCGGTTTACGCGGTTGAATTTGATAAGGCGTTCGGTTATGGTTAACTGATTCGAACGGTGTCCTCTGATATGCGATAAGATCAAATGGTTTTGATATAACGGTGGCGGAAAAGGCAGCTTTGACCCAACGACTGAGATTCAAACTGACCTAACCGTCCAAACCGAATGTGGTTTTCATCTAACGCTCCAGGTTTAATCTTGTGAATCGGTTTTCCATCTAACGGCTGTAATTTAAACCTTCCAAAACCGCCAGGAGGTTTTAATCTGACGGCTCTAATCGATCTACGGTTATGATCCGACGATCACGATTCCTTCTGCGAAAAACCGATTTCCAACCGATCCCTCTATATAAACAAGGATATATGTGCAATCGAAACACACACTCATCCTCTACATTCGCCGCTTTCTGCATCCATCTGCGTGCTTTCTGCATAACATCCAAGAGGAGTCAAGACACTCGAAGGTTCGCTGTAATTCAAGTTCAGCAGTGCCGCTCACTGAACAGGTACCTGTTGTATCCTGGGAGACGGTTGCTAACGCCGATTAGGCACAGTATACCAGAGCAATACGTCTTAAGGACAGAGTCCTCGACTCGCCCTGGGTTTTGTTTATTTTACTAATTCCATACGCACACACCGAACGACTGCGTCTTAGTACAAGATTGATTGTTTCAAACAATCTTAAGACGTATTTGTTTCGATTAATTTCTGTACTATTTTCCTTTTACGCAAAGCAGTGTTTGTACCGATTGTTCGGTGTGTGCGTTCTGATCTATACGTTTTGATCGAACTGAACAGGAATGGAGAACGAAAGCTCGAACTCTGTTCAAGGCTTTAACGGTGCACACTCTGTGTCTGCACCTGACGGGACCAACAACGTTGCTGCTGGTGTGCCATATAACAGAGTTCCCTTGGCCCCAAGCGGAGGGCCCTCAGATGCGTCCGGCTACCACAGCTGCACACATGGATAAGGCGGGGAAGTTTGCTGGCAATTTTTTCAAGAGATGGCAGCAGAAGATGTTGTTCTATCTCACATCATTGGGCTTGGCCAAGATGCTGAGCAAAGATCCACCAGTGGTAGAACCTATGGAGGATCAACATCAGAACATGCAGAACGCCTTGGGAGCTGAAGCTTGGGGCGTACACAAATTTCTGTTGTTTGAATCTCATTTTGAGTTGCCTGGATAGTACTATCTATGGCGTGTTTTGTACATATAAAACTGCAAAAGCATTATGGTTGGCTTTAGATAAAATGTATCGCACAGAAGATGCTCGCACGAAAAAGTTAATAGTTGGAAAATTTCTCGACTATAAATGCTAGATTCCAAAACTGTCATTTCGCAGGTTGAAGAAATACAGATGTTGATATCTGAAATGGAAGAGGAGGGCATGACGTTCAGTGAATCTTTCCAAGTCGCGGCTGTGATTGAGAAGCTACCTCCTTCATAGAGGGGAATTTAAGAGCCATCTCAAGCACAAACGAAAGGAAATGAAGATGGAGGATTTGATTGTCCGGGTTCGGATAGAGGAGGACAGTCGTCGTGCCGATAAGCCAACCTCTCACTCTGGTCAAGCCAAGGCTCATGTTGTTGAGGCAAGAAACAAAAAGAAGAACAACACTTTGGGCGTGAACGTCAAGGGCAAGGAGATTGCAAAGAAGTTCACGGGTAAGTGTTATAACTGTGGTAAACCAGGGCACCGTAGCAGTGACTGCAGAAAGCCCAAAAAGAATCAGAATCAAACCAAATCAAAGGCAAATCTGGTCGGTGCAATGGAAGATCTGAATCTCTGCGCAGTGGTGACCGAATGCAATGCAGTGGGGAATCCGAGTGAGTGGTTGGTGGACAAAGGGGCCACTCGACATGTATGTGCCAACAGGGCGATGTTAAGAGACTATGTACCCACGACAAATAATGAACAACTTTTCATGGGAAACTCCGATAGCTCGAAGATTGAAGGATCGGGCAAGGTGGTCCTGAAACTGATCTCAGGAAGGGAGCTGACCCTGAAAAATGTGTTGCATGTTCCTGACATCCGGAAGAACTTGGTATCTGGCGCTCTTCTAGTTAGTCATGGTTTCAGACTAGTTTTTGAGGCAAAAAAATTTACACTTTCTAAGAATGACCTGTATTTGGGAAAGGGGTACCTTACTGATAACATGTTTAAGTTAAATGTTATGAACATTTGTACCCAAGAAAGTTGCGCCCACTAAGGCTAATAAAATTGTTTCCTCTTTCTGCTTACATGCTTGAGTCTTCTTCTTTATGGCATTTTCGTTTGGGACATGTTAATTACAAGTCAATACAACGAATGATTAACCTTGACTTATTACCCAAACTGGACTTTAACAATAAAGAAAAATACCAAATATGTGTTGAAGCAAAATTGACAAAAGCGTCATTTCCTTCAACAGAACGAAACACTAACCCCTTGGATTTAATTCACACAGATTTGTGTGATTTAAAGTTAGTGCAAACAAGAGGAGGTAAAAAGTACTTTGTAACTTTTATCGACGATTGCACTAGATACTGTTATGTTTATTTGCTAAGTAGCAAAGATGAGGCCATTGATGCCTTTAAAGATTATAAGAATGAAGTTGAGAATCAACTTAGCAAACGAATTAAACAATTCGAAGTGATAAAGACGGGGAATATGACGCATCATTTAATGATTCTGTTCAGAACATGACATTATTCATCAAACGACTGCACCATATTCACCTCAATCGAATGGTGTTGCAGAATGCAAAAACCGTACTCTAATGGAAATGAGGAATGCTATGTTGATAAGTTCGAGTTTCCTTAGAACTTGTGGGAGGAAGCAATTTTCTCCGCCAACGTCATTTTAAATAGGATTCCGTCTAAGAGACGGATAAAAAACCCCATATGAACTTTGAAAAGTCTATAAGCCTAGTTACAAATACTTGAAAGTGTGGGGGTTGTCTGGTGAATGTTGATGTACCTAAACCAAGACAAGTGAGAATCGGGCCTAAACAATTGATTGCATGTTCATCGCTATGCAACAAACAGTAGTGCATATCGTTTCTTAGTGCACAAATCGGTCATTCCCGAGATACATAAAAATGTTGTCATCGAGTCAAGGAATGCAGTGTTCTTTGAAAATGTCTTTCCGAAGAAAGACAAAAATGGTGAAGAAGCTAGCACTAGTAAGCGAGTGCGTGAGACGACCCCTCAAGAGACTGAGGAACCTCGTCAAAGCAAACGAGCCAAAATACCGACGTGTTTTGGACCAGATTTTCTAACCAACATGGTAGAAAAACGAGCCGAGATCTTTCTCTGAGGCAATGACAACTCCAGAAGCTCCTTTCTAGAAAGAAGCTGTGAATAGTGAGATAGATTTCATTCTTCAAAATCACACTTGGAAGCTGGTAGATCTTCATCCAGGAAGTAAACCACTCGGATGCATGTGGATTTTTAGGAAAAAGTTGAAAGAAGATGGATCTATTGACAAGTACAAGGCTCGGTTAGTAGCCAAGGGCTACAGACAGAAAGAAGGCTTTGACTTCTTTGACACCTACTCACCAGTGACTAGGATCACTTCCATAAGGATGCTAGTGGCTATTGCTGCAGTCTATGATTTAGAAATCCATCAATGGATGTGAAGACTGCCTTTCTCAATGGTGAGTTAGAGGAAGAGATTTATATATAACAACCTGAAGGGTTCATGGTCCCAGGACAAGAAAGGAAAGTGTGTAGACTTGTTAAGTCTCTGTATGGAGTTAAACAAGCACCCAAGCAATAACATTTAAGGTTTGATCAGGTAATGATGTCAAACGACTTCAGGACAACGAGTGTGACAAGTGTGTGTACATCAAGAGCACACGAAATGCCTATGTGATAGTATGTCTCTATGTAGACGACATGCTAATCATGGGCAATACTCGTGACATCATCTTGAATACAAAGAAGATGTTAACACGGAATTTTGACATGAAGGACATGGGGGTTGCCAATGTTATTCTAGGAATTAAAATTTCTCGGATGGCGGATGGTCTTGTTATGTCACAAACTCATTATTTTGAATCTGTTCTCAAACGATTCAATATGTTTGAAACAAAAACTATAAAGACCCCACTTGACTTAATTATACACTTAAGGAAAACCGAGGCGGACCTGTAGCTCAATTAAAATATTCGCAGGTAATCGGGAGTTTTGATGTACATAACAAATTGTACAAGACTAGACTTAGCATGTTCAGTAAACAAATTGAGCAGGTTTACCAGTAATCCAAGTGATGATCATTGGAAAGATCTTAATAGAGTGATGAGGTATCTGAAATACACAATGAACCTTGGATTACATTACACGAGATATCCAGCATACTAGAATGGATATTGCGATTGCAAATTGGATATCAGATAGTAAAGACTTGAAGTCCACCAGTGGATACTTATCACTGTTGGTGGTGCTGCTGTGTCGTGGAAATCCACGAAACAAACGTGCATAGCTCGGTCTACGATGGAAGCTGAGTTTATAGCACTGGATAAAGCTAGGAAGAGGCTGAATGACTTCGAAATTTCCTAGAAGATGTTCCATGCTGGCCTAAGCCAATCGCTCCTATTAGCATACACTGTGATAGTCAGTCAGCTATAGGACGTGCTCAAAGCAGCATCTACAATGGTAAGTCATGACACATACGTCGGAGACATAACACCATTAAACAGTTGATCTCAAATGGTGTGATTTCCATTGATTACATAAAATCAATGGAGAATCTTGCGTATCCGCTTACAAAAGGCTTGCCTAGAGATCGGATGTCAATTTTGACAAACGGAATGGTACTAAAGCCTATAATGCAAGAATCTTTGTAATGGTAACCCAACCTTGTTGGCTGGAGATCCCAGAATCTTGGTTCAATGGGACAACTAAGTTATGAAGCTTCAGTTTAGCACTTATTCATTCCGTCACATAAAAGTGCTGTCTGCAGAGAATATTTAGGGTGAGCTAAAGCTTTCAATGATGTCCTATGTCTTGATACATCAAGTGGAGTATGGCAGAATACTCTTGATAGGAATCATCTATGTAAGTGTGAAGTGAGGCCGCTTCTATGAGAAGTCTGGGAGGCAAGATTTCTCTATAACACTTTCTGAAACCAGGCTGTTCATGGCCAAAACGAACACAACCATGAGAACCAAAAGGGTGTTAAAGAAAATGTTGTCTGAGTATCGTTGTCTAGGTTCACAACAAAGGCTCACTGGTTCAAGACATCAAGTCACTAATTAGCCGAGTGAATACGATGGTACAATCACTATGAAAAGGTTCAAAGCCAGAAGCTACCTCTTCTGATTCAATATTTTCTTGTCTGACTTCTCCTTAGCGTCTGCATTTGCATTAATTTCCATTCATGTGGGGGATTGTTGGAGAATTAAAGTTTGGGCTTTGGCCCATTAAGGAAGGTTGCAAAACTTGGTTAGCAATATACTTTGAGCTTAATTATGTTTAGTTTTCGATAATCAAAATAAAAAACTAATGGGTCTTTAATTATCTACGTAGCGAGTAGTTAATTTCAGGCTTTGGAATCACTCAATTACGATACCGGGTGAATGAGAAATTAATGCTCAAAGCAGATGGAAAACATGGTTTAATGGTTGATGTGTCCCTATTCTTAGGAGGCCACATCATCCTTTTGGAGGAATACCACATTGAACAATTGAACTTGTTTAGCCACCTTATAAATGGCTATAATTGACACTTTAGATGTGTCCTTGGGGCATGAGAAGTTTTTGACCGGAGGGAAGACCTAGAAAGTGCCACACGCGCGCAAACGTACGCGTGCACCGCCACCCGCCCGGCCACCTGTCCGGCCGGCTGGCTCGGCTCGGGCTCTGGCTCGTGGCTCGTGGGTCTTGGGTTCGTGGGTTCGTGGACCAGGCTGGTTCCTATCTTTTTGGAGAAAATTTATTTGGGCTTTTGGATTAATTATTTTTTGTAAATAATTAAAGGCTTTAGGCCTAGCTACGCTGCGGCCCAAATGCTCTCCAAGGGTCCAGTCCATCTGCGAAACTGTTACCCGAACTGTTACCGGTTACGCGGTTGCGTTTAAACAAAACGCGGTTGAGTTTAAACAATACACGGTTACGCGGTTTAGTTTGATAAGGCGTTCGGTTATGGTTATCTGATTCGAACGGTGTCCTCTGATATGCGATAAGATCAAATGGTTTGATGTAACGGTGGCGGAAAAGGCAGCTTTGATCCAACGGCTGAGATTCAAACTGACGTGATCGCCCTACCGAATGTGGTTTTCATCTAATGCTCCTGGTTTAATCCTGTGAATCGGTTTTCCATCTAACGCTATAATTTAAACCTTCCAAAACTGCCAGGGAAGTTTTAATCTGACGGCTCTAATCGATCTACGGTTATTATCCGACGGTCACGATTCCTTCTGCGAAAACCGATTTCCAACTGATCCCTCTATATAAACAGAGGATGGGTGTGCAATCGAAACACACACTCATCCTCTGCATTCGTCGCTTTCTGCATCCATCTGCGTGCTTTCTGCATAATGTCCAAGAGGAGTCAGGACACTCGAAGGTTCGCTGTAGTTTAAGTTCAGCAGTGCCGCTCAACTGAATAGGTACCCGTTGTATCTTGGGAGACGGTTGCTGACGCCGGTTAGGCACAGTATACCGGAGCAATACGTCTTAAGGACAGAGTCCTCCACTCGCCTTGGGTTTGGTTTATTTTACTATTTCCATACGCACACACCGAACGACTGCGTCTTAGTACAGGATTGATTGTTTCCAACAGGGCTTTTATGGTGAGTGTTATGTCCGAAAAAAAAGAGAGGGAAAATAAAAAGAAAAGAAAAAAAAGAAATAATTAATAATAACAAGAATAATAAAAATAAATAAAATAATAAATGTGAATGTGTGTGCCGTGTGTGAGAGGATAGATAGGGGGAGGGGATAAGATTTTGGTTATTTAAATATATCTTCAATTAATCTCCTGAGGTTCAAAGTTATCCTAATTACCAAAAATCTCTTTCCTAACCAAAATAAAACTCCCCAAGCCCATCTTTCCCTTGCAGACCAACGGCATCTTGGTAGAAAAAAAAAGAAAAAGAAACGACATGAATAGCAGGGCCAAGAAGAGAAGAAAAAAAAAAGTGAGGAAGAGGAGAAGGAGGCTAGCAAGATCACTTCTATCCAACCTTAATTCATCCACTCTTTTTGTGTTTAGCGTCAATCCAGGTAGGTGTCTCTTTCCCCCTCAAACGGGTATAATACATGCATGCTTTGATGATATATTATGTGATTCGTTGTTTTATTTGTTTAATATGTGAATTTTGTCTGTGTTATATGAGAAAGCATGAGATGTGTTGTATATGGCTTTATGTGTATGTGCGTGTGTATTGAAATTGATGTTTGTTGTGATTCGGATTGGAAACACCCTTGAATAAAATCAAAAGGTTGAATATTTTCACACTTAGGGTTCTTTAAAATTGCGTTTTGGCCTTAGAATAAGTTCATCTAGCCCGAAATAGGTTGGGATTGGGTTGAAAGTCAAAAAAATAGGTCTGACGGACAAGTTTCAGGGATGGCGCGTGGGGCCCACGCGCGGCCCCTGACGGCGCGTCCGGACACGTGATGATGTGTCCACTTTCAAAAGTTGCGTCTCGTTATAACGAGTCCAACGCAACTGGATTGAGGTCAATCGGAGTTAAAACGAAGATTTTATAGAGGTTGGAAGAAAATAGAAAAAAATAATAAAAAAAAAAGAAAAATGCTGTTGGACCGGCCAGGCTGCCGGACCGGACCGGATGACCAGCGGACCGGACCAGGTAGCAGGGCCGGCCCAAACCGAAAAATAAAAAAAATCTGGAAATTAATTTCTGAAATGAATAAATAATAAGTAATTAAATAAAATTAGTTTAAAATTCCAGAAAAATATATTTAATTATCAGGAAATTCTAAATAAATTCTAAAAAATATAAAAGGTTAAAATTAAATTATTTTCACTTAATTTATGAATTTTGGTAAATGTAAATAATTAAAAATAATTAGTAGTAAATGGAATGAATTAAGTAAAAATCAGTAGAAAATTCTAGAAAATTAATACAAGCTGTGGAAAAATAAGGGGATGTTAAATAACAACTTTCCAATATTCAAAAAATTTTACGAAGCCAAATATTGAGTGCCGGAGATGGAGAGGATGGGCGTGCGGGCCCCAGGCGACTTTGTTGTTGCATTCATGCACGTGCATTTGCATGAGGTATACTGCGTCTATAGGGCGTGGGTATCGGGATGACTTTACCGGTGTCTATAGGGCACCGGGGTCATGTGACATACTGCGTCTATAGGGCGTGGGTGTCCAAACGGCAAGTGGTGGCTAGAGACCACGACGCTGGATTTAGGACCCGGGGGCATGCATTGCATATAAGTCCTAGGAGCATGGTGCATGACATGATTCTCATTGCGTGTGACACGTTAATTGAGCATAGCATCACTTAGTTGCACATTTTTATGTGGAGTGCTTTACTTACCGCATTTACTTTATCTTATGCATGTTATCTTATATTTATGTGCTATGTGGTTTTATCTTATATTTATGTGCTATGTGGTTATATCATATCTATGTGCTATGTGGCTATATCATTTTGGTATGTACGTTTTGTATTTGTTTGAGGCGGGCATCTACTGGGTGATTTCTGTCACTCACCCCTACTTCCCAGGTGAGCCGAATGAGGACTACGAGCGCATCTTCGTTGAGGACGGGAAGGACATAGTAGAGTGGGTTGGTTGATAGCTGCATCTAGGATACGATGAGACTCTGCAGCTGATTGTTCTTAGTTATCTTTGGGGATTTTCACATACTTCTTTATTGTTTATTGTCAGACTTCCTTTTATTTAGTGATGTAATAACAATTATTCGAGTTTAATTTAAGTTATGATTTACGTTTCCGCGAAAAAATTTCTACGTCATTTCTGACAAGTAAGAGATTGATTCAACGCTTTGTATTCTCCTTAGCGAGATACGGCGGGTGCACTGTCCCCAAGGCTAGGGCTCGGGAGCAGGGCGCTACAGTGAGAGACCTGCTAAGGTTTCTCGCCGCATTGGGGACTTCAAGGGTGTCTTGTCTAGTGGTTTATTGTCTTACTGCAGCCATCCCTTAGCTTCCTCCAGTCCTGCCACTGTCGCTAGTGCTGTTGCCACATGCGGGCAACATCTCTTCCTGGTACTTTTGGCTGGAGGATTTGGGATTTTCATTTTGGCCATCTAAAAAATTTGGTAGATTTGATTTGGGATTTGAAGATTTTAGAAGAGTTTTTGAGAAAATTAGCCTATGGTTTTGTATCTTGAAGAAGGAATTTGAAGTAGAAGAGAGATGGTTGGAAGAATGTTTAGGAAGAAACTTGAAAGGTAATTTTAAAAGTGCCGCCTTCAACTGAATGTTCGATCACTTTTAACAAATTTAGGATTCCAGTATTAAATTCAGCACCTCCAAAGAGCATTCACAGAACGTTTGGTGAAACCAAATGCAGGAATATACTCACCAAGCATTCGGTGGTACGTTGCACCAAGTGTATTTCTAAGATTTACAAATAGATCGATCGTAGGAGTAGACTCATGGAATGTTTGATGATTTTCTACACTTTATAGTATCAATTTTCACTCTATGCTTGATTTATCTTTTCAACTCAGATTAATCATGCCAGACCTTGTTCTAATTGAGTTTATTGCCTTATTGGTAAAAAGTTTAGTGAATATATCTTATAATTGATCATTCGTTGGCCCAAACTCAATACATATCATACCTTTCTTTACACAATCTCTTATAAAGTGATGTCCTCGTTTTGATAGACACTTTGTCAAAATTGAGCACAAGACGAGGTGGTCAACACATTCAAATTCCTATATACGAAGAGACACAGTAGTTGAATAAAAGCAAAAACACAAGCAATCAACGAAAAATTGACACATACTTGATGTACTATTTCATCAACATGGTTACCAACATAATTCGAGTCAATATAACCTCACAAATCAAAAGATTCATTTTTACGATAAATTAAACCAAAATTTAATGTTCCTTTTAAGTGTCCAAATAACACGCTTATTGAAAAATAAATACGATTTCTTAAGCATACATTGAAATCTAGTATATAAGCACACCTCATGCAAATATCTGGCCTACTAACTGTCAAATAGATTAAACTTATACTTATTAAAGTAGTCACGCTTCTACCGTTCTCGAAATTCTGCATCTTTAGAATGTATTTGGTGTACTTAGTTTGAGAGATATACACTCATTCTTTGGTTTGCTTGATTTGAAGTCTAAGGAAGTAGTTGAGTTCACTCATCATGCTAATCTCAAAGTCATCTTCCATAAGCTTAACAAATGCTTACACAAAGAATCATTAGTACCACCAAAGGTAGTATCATCAACATAAATATGTATAAGTAAATGATCACTTTCTTGTTCTACAATGTCCATGATGGTGTCAACTTTTTGCCTTGAGAAACCATTTTCAAGTAAAAAATTGCTTAATCTCTTATACCAAGCTCTAGGAGCTAGTTTAAGCCAATATAGAGTCCTTTAACATTTGACAGCGTGATTTGGATTATCATGATCTACAAAGACTGGGCATCCATTTTATTTCTAAACACCCATTTGTTCCGATAATATGATGATCATTAAGCTTAAGTATCAATTCCTAACATCACTTTTTTCAAAATGATTTAACTCTTCTTGCATAGCCACTACACAGTCTTCATCGTCAATGGATTCTTTTATGCTTTTAGGCTCACCTTGTGAGATAAATGGATAGAAGTTTTTTTTTCTAGATTGCATGCCTTAGCTAGGTTCACCTGATATCAATTCTTTAGGATGATCTTTCCTGTACTTAAATGATTCCAGTAAACTTGAAGTATCACCTTTAACTTCTATATCTTATTTTACATTACAAGGATATGCACTTTCAAGTAGCTCAATTCTATGATTAACATAAAAATTCTCTTAGGTATATTATCAAGATTTTTATTTGACTTCAACTACATTCTCTTCATCATCGTTAAGTTTTGGTTCATCATCATATGATTCACTAAAATTTACATGAATAGATTCTTCAACTTTATGCTCTTTACGTATACACCCAAAAAGCATTGTTACTGTTTGTATATCCCACAAGAATTCCTTCATCCGCATTGGAGTCGCGTTTATCCAAGTTAGCTTTGGTGTTATGGATAAAACATTTACAACCAAAGAACTTAAAATACCAAATATTGGGTACTCTTCTTTTCCAAAGTTCATGATGAGTCTTTTTGAGAAATGACCTCAAAAGGACTCTATTTATAACATAGCAAACGGTATTGACAACTTTGACAAAAACTTAGTTAGACAAATCAAATTCATTTCGCATAGCTCTACTCATCTTTTGAAGTGTTCGATGTTTTTTATCTGCTACACGATTCCGTTGGGGAGTTCAAGCATATGAGAAGTTTTTTCCATACCCTTTCTATGCAAAAAGATCTCTATCACTCTTTATTTCCTTGATATTGTCTTTTTTCGAATAAATTTCTAATCCCTTAAAAGCTTAATAAATTCATGGCATGCATCATTCTTTTTAGCTAAGAACATAACCCAAGTAGATATAGACAAGTATCCACCACCACTAAGATGCAATATTTTATACTTAGACTTGCCATACCAGTATTGTTACAACTCGCACCCTCAGCCTAGTTGAGAAAGAGAAACGAGGAAATTACGACGTAATCAGTATACGATTGTTGCGCCACACAAAATTGTATAGATAAAAAATTACGCTACAAGACAAGACCATCCCAACCTTAAACTGATCAGGTAACCTAAGCAACTTAATTAAATAGAAATACCAATTGGACACAAAATTTCCTTCCCAATTAAATAAACATAAAGGGAAATAGGACTTAGGAAAAAATGGTAAAGGACAAAGTGGTATTTTCCCACCCCCACTAAGCCTTGACTGCCACCTCACACCTCCATGGAAGACAAAATTTGTCTTCATTTCCCTTCCAACACTCCACCTCTTACACACTCCTCCTCCACCACTTATTTTCATACTACCTATCCCACTATCAAATCACCTTTCTAACCTAGACAAAGTTGAAAATTTTTCTTCTTTTTTCCCATGTGAATCTCGGCCAACCCACCCATACAAGACAAGATGGAAATCTTTTCCATGTCTTCCATTACACTCCACCATCATTTTACTTTCTTCCAAATCCCAACATTTCTCTTATTTCCAATAAGACAAATTGCTGAAATTTCTCCTCTCCATCCACTACAAAAATTTCGGTCTTTATATTTCTTCTTTCACACACAACCTTTTCTCCACTTGTCCTAAAACCACCCAATTTCCACCAATGTCATCCATGCAATTTCTTTACATCACATCCATTCCGCACTCCCTTCAACCCCAACCTCAGCCAACTCCAAACAAGAGGGGCAAGATCACCCTATTTTCATTAATTCCATTTCTCATTTCTTTATCCTCCTCTTCAAGCAACAGTCTCTTTTCCTCTATTCATTTTTTTCTCACTCAAGTAGATTTCATCTCTTCTCTTATGGCCAAAACCCAGAGTAACCACCATGGAGAAGGAAGACACCATCCTTTCATCCCACTTTCCTTCATCTATTCATTCTAGCAAGGTAAACTCACCTCTCCTCTTCCAAGCCAATTTCCAAATTTCCTCGATTCTCCCTCACTCATATATCTCGGCCAACACCGAAAAGGAAGAGGATACACTTGTTTTTCTATCATTTTCCAACTAATGGAATTATCTCCACTTCACAAGCTCTCAAGTCTTCACCTTCTCTTTTCTAGCCATTTTCAAGACTTAACCTTCCAAAAAAATTGTCCCTCTAACCGTGACCTATCTCAAGGGGGAGAAGAAGACTATCCTTCAATCTTAAGTTGAAAAGGGGACATGCAAGCCTAAGGAATTCTTAAACAACATCAAGGTAAGATGTTCAAACTATCATGCAAATGATTTGTCTTCCACTAGATCCTCAAACAACTCAACATTCCCCTTCATTTTGCCTCCTAGGACATGAGCTCCTTAGAGGGGGAAGAAGGGATTTCCTAAGTGGAAAATAGTAAAATTTCCAGGTGAGTCCTTCTTACGAATTGATTTTAGAGATTTTCAAATTTTCATCCCTTAAAACTAACCATCCCTTCGTCCATTGAAGGCCATTAGGCCGTGTGCTGCCAAGGGGAAGGAAAGGAGGAATCTCTTCTATTTTAAGAACAAGATTCAAAAGAAAGTCAAGTATTCTACCTAGTTTCTTCATGCATGTTGGAAAATGAGTCTTTTATGTTCATATCAAAGGATGGATCATGCATGCATAAGATTCAATTATGACTTGTCTATGAACATAAGGAAAGTGTGTTGGCATGCTTTTTTATGATGATATTGATATGATTTTTAGTGACATGCATTATCTTGGATGCATGTCAAATTGTGGTAAAAAGGAAGTAACTTATATGGATGCATTTAAATTCATCATGATCATCATCAAAACAATGACCATCATTTCCATATATATGATCATCATCATTATGCATGGCTCTCTAATATATGAGAATAGAAAATATGTGCATAAGTATGTGTATAACAATCTTGCATGCGTAAAAAAAAAGAAATTCGTGTATGTGGGGTGTATAGGTAAACTCAGCCAAGGGTGTAAATGTGTGTAACAATCATGTGTTCATTCAACTACATTGAATCATGTACATGAAACATGTTTTAAAAGGTGTATAAGGGTTGTGTGTGCATTATCACTCTCAGCCTAATGTGTTTAATCATGAGTGCTTAAAGTCACTTTTATGTTTAATTAAGATCTAAGCGTATAAAATGATGAGATCACATATTATGTAAATAGATTAGTAGGTAAATGGGACACTCTTGCATGAAAAAGGTAAGTAACCAGTTGAAATGGATATAAGCGGATGTGTGCATGTGTGTTTCGGGCCAAGTGGCCATAACAATGTAGCATGACGCTATTTTGAAAAGTTACTTGAGTATACAATGATGCATCTTGCATGAAAATGTAATCAACAAATTGTATTGTGCTCATGTGTGTGTCTGTGCATAAACTTTCGGCCAAATGGCCATGTTGATGTGCGTTAATCGTATTTGGACTAGTTGTTAGAATGCATCTCTATAAATATGTAAAGACATGTATATTGTACAATTAATATATATTTTTTTGGTGAAAGACGGGCGGTACCGTCCGGTGTTTTATTAATCATATAGCCCTCACTTGTGGCGGAGGAATACCGTGGGTTACATTATTCATCTAAAATCTAGGGGAGACTCTCCCAAAAGAAAATTCGACGAAAAGGAAAAGTATAATGTTCATTAAAAGTACAATTCAAAAACTTAAAGAAAACAGTTTGAAGCCGGAAAAAAGCAAATAAAAAGTTGACGAGCACACTTCTATGTCTTCGGTCTTCAGCCGCACGCAGTCCAGGTGATCTTCGCAGAATTTGCCAAATTTGATATGTTAAGTTTTAAATAATGTGCAGGAAAAAATATGAGCGAATAGAAAGAAACCATACCGATACCGCTTGCATTCTAGAAGAATACAGGCGTGATGAAAGAGAAGCGCTTGATGTCTGCAGGTATTGCCATGTTGGAATCCAGTGAATATACTAATTAGTAAAATTAAAGAAATGCCACATTGGAACGAAAAGAAGGCATTGACCGAGGGGTGTGAATGGGTTATAGTGGACCGGGTAATTAATAAACAATGACAAAGAGGACAGAATGGAATCAAATAAAAAGACCAAGAGGTGAGCAAATTAAATAAATGAAATCAAGGTTTGGAAGTTCCAAAGGCAAAAAGTGGGCTGCTAACAGGGTAAAGGAGAATTCACGTAAGATCATCGCATGGAACAATAACTAACATTGACCGTAAGTGTGGGGATGTTTTAAATGTATGAAACCATCCTTGACCAAGCATACATGCATACATATAAGAAACGAAGTTTTAAAAAACGGCACAATTTATCATGCGATACATTTTTATAGAAACGGTAGTCACGCGAAATGTTTTCAAAAAGAGTTTACAATATATGTTTGACAAATAAGATTTATCGCGTGGTAAGTTTTAAAAAGATTTTTTTAAACGAACCGTAGCCATGCGTCGACTGATTCCATATGAGACACTTTACGATATATTACGCAGTTCCGATAGTTTACATTTTTCGATTAGAGGCCATCTAATGTCAGGTGTAGTAGTGAGGAGTGTCAGGGGCAACATATGTTATGAGCGCCTCTTGACGATGGAACCCAGGTGAGGGGCTGGTGTCACTTGGCAAAGAGATGTTCGTCTTTGGGCTTGAGTGTAAACACCATGTCTGGGACAAGGGTTCTCCGCCTTCCAGATAGCATCTACCTTTCCATTTTGGCCTGAGTGTAACGCCGTGTCTAGGACCCGAGATCCTTGCCAAAACAGGTCATTGTTAGATCTATGTACGCATGATGTAACACCATGGTTGGACCAATGGGATTCATGGTCAGTACATAGAGCTACACGGAGAATTCAGTCGGTGTGTCTTATGTACCGTTCGTGGCAGGTTATGTGTAAAACTGTAACAGATTTGATCATAATTTAATGGATATTAAAATAGCAAAGTAACTGAATAATAAGGGACAGGACCCTTGAATAAGATCAACGATATACGAGAATGAATTCCATGCAACAATTTGCAGTGGGACAAAGTACGGTTAATATATTAGTGGACCTAGTATAAATTTAGAAATAGTATATATACGATAAGCGATGACCATAGATTTTAAGTGTTTAAAATTTCTAACAGTAAGATCGATACGACCCATAAATTTCGAGTATGAAACTTTTTATCAGGAGGTGGAAGAATGTTACGACCTGCATTTCCGGGTCAGTGGAAAAGGATATAAGAAATGGAAAATAGAACACAAGTGCAATGTCGATAAAATTTCGGCAGAATTTAAAATTTTGACTCAGGGTTTAATAGGACGTCAGTATGTTAATTGGGGTTAGAAACGCTCAGAGAAATAACCAAACGATAAAGTAATGGATACATCGATGTACGACGAAACTAGATAACAAATATTCTCGAACAAACAATAGGGTTTAAATAAATTACTACATAGCGACGTAAGTCGTTAAAGATAAATTAAATACAATAAAAGACATAACAGAAGAAATTAGCAACCACCTAAATAAAAGAAAAAAGAAGGGACATAATAACCTAACATGGAAAAGAAGAAAAATAAAACTGAATATATATACACACCCAATATATATGACGCCATTTAGGGTAGAAAAAGGAAGAAGATTTGTGCTTAGAAGAATACCCCCAAAAAAATACCATGTGTAAGAAATTAGGTAAAAATTCAATGATAGTATTTTGTCCTACTCTACCAGTCACACTCAACCTAAATTCGTCCATTGTACAATTCGGATAGAAGACAGATTTTTGTCTTCTTCAAGCAATTATACCTCATTTTCTTCTACCCAAAAAGTTACACCACCTTACACCTTTTTTAACACTTTCCTAACACTCTCCAAATAAAGCCAACCACTCCCTCTGACACCCTACATGGCCAGCCTACATAGTCAAAGGAGGGAGGAAATATCTGGCTTTGTACTCCACCTTCTTACACATTTAACCATCATCATTTCTTCAAAATTCTTCCACCTCTTCTTACATGTCTTACACTTCACAACCAAACAAAACCACTCCCTCCCCTCCCTACCCCATTTTGACCATCACTCCGCTAAAGGGGAGGAAATTATTTTTCTCCTTTCTTTCTCTCTTTCTTCACTCTATCAAATTCTCAAGGACTACTATTCCATCTTCCCCCCGTTAATTCTCCAACACATCATCAAGTCTTCTTCTGTCTTTTACCCTCTAAAAATTGTCCATCCTTTATTCTAAGAGAGATATTTTCTTCTCTTTTCCTTTCCGTACACTCTATTGTCTTACACTAACAACTCCACCTTTCTTCCATTTCGGGACAACCTTTCATTACTTCAGCATTCTTACCATTTCCAAGACTTCAACATTTCTTTCTCCCTCTTCCTTACACCTCCAAAACCGTCCCTCCCTCTTCTTCACCCTAATTTTTTATTTTCAACTCATTTATCTCTTACAAAACGCTTCCTTCTTTCCTTCCCAAAGGAAGAACAAGTCTTCCAAGTTCTTCTTCACCCTTATATGGCCGAAATTTCTAAAGGAAGATAACCAAGAAACATTCTTCTTCTTCTCATTTCATACCAAACTTCATCTTTAAGACACTTTCTTCTCCTCTTCATAAAAGAAAAACCAAGTCTTCCCACCTTTATTTTGTCACCATGGCGAAAAGTTTCAAGCCTAGAAGAAGAAATGATTTTCTTCTCTTCATCTCATATACACATCAAAAACAATAACTACAACATCCTACTTCATTGCAAGCCTAATGGCCTAAGTTTATAAGGATGAGAACCAAGGTGTAGCAAGGTAAGAACATCATCCAAGATAGGTTTATATTTCTTCTATTTTCATTTGCATAAGTTGTTGACTAACTCCTCTATTTTTGTGACAAAACCGTGGGTGAGCTATGGCGGAAAGGAGAAGGTTTTCTGCAGGACCTGTATAGCACCACCAGAAGAGAGGGTTGAATAGTGAGTGCGAAAAATTCAGTTTTTAAAAAACTTTTGGACCAAAAAGTCACTTCTGAAAAACAGTTTCTGTTTTCAGATCATGATTTGATTAATCTAGACAACCTAGTTATAGACCACCAAAAAATTATGGAATTTGGTGAGGATGTTCTCTCCAAAAATTATGAAATTCCGAGCCTAAACCCTTGAAAACATGTTTTTGTTTAGATTGCGTCAATCTGCCAAAAATTGTACCCCGAAATGAAAAATTTATTCCTTATAATTGGGAACTTTAAATGACTTGAAAATTTTATGGTTTGACCCTCAAGATGTATATTGTATTGGGTTAAAACAGTTTTTGAAAATTCTCTTGGGAAGTATGCCAACCACGTTGATGTTCTCAACCTTCGCAAATTTGAATTGGATTGCACTAGTCTCAGAACTATTAACGTTTGACTGACTTATACTTATCCAAGTGAGGTGAAACTTGTGTCAAATGAAAGCTAGGACATGTGACTAAGTTTTCACAAACTTTTGTGACTTTTAAAAATCATTTGCTATTTTTACCATTGCAATGAACACGAACACGATGCAGAAAACTGGAAACTGAAAGTAAAGTGCTGAAAAGTAAGAATACCGAGAATTTTATACTGGTTTGGTTAGAACAACCTACTCTAGTCTTCGAGGACACCTTTCTCGTTTTCACTAAACACAAAATACCTTATCACAAGGGTGACCAGAGTTGAACACCAACTCCACCCTTTTACAATCAAACAATCAAACAAACCAATCAAAACACTACCCACCGATTGAATGAAGGTTGATCACACCTTGATCAACCTTTTACAAGAAATGAGTGAGTGTCAGTGGTATAATCAAAGCCTGTAATATGTGAAATATATGAATGATAGGCTTGAGGATAAGAGCAAGAGAAAGAAAGAAAGAAGAAGAGAGTAGTCTCTTTTGGCACTTGTAAGAATATAAATTTTTTCTTGGCCTTGTCTTGCACCATCTTGCCCTTTTCATCTTGTCTTGGCCGCCCCCTAGGGTTCATTTCTTCCTTTATAATTGTCTTGAATTCCCTTAAAGATTGCCTTGTGTAAATGATGGCACAACCTTGCTTACTAGGTGCAATATGATTGGAAGGATGACTTGTCTTTTCCTAGTTGTCACTTATTGATAGGCTATCTTTAATCCACCTTGGCACACTCTAAATGAGCTGGAATTTTTTTCAAAATATCTGAAAACATGTGCTCAAAATCAAGGTGAATAACTACCATATAATCACAATTCAACCTCCTCAAATTTTGGAAGACAATTGAAGACATTAACTAGGTAAAAATCAGCCACTCCATTGCCATGTGCTGAAATTTTCAGCATGTGGTTTATTTGAATTCTTTCCTTATGTGTTGCCCTCTTCAATGTCACCAATCATGTGTGGCATGTCCTCCACCAATTGAAGTGCCAAATAAGCTCCACCTATGCTCCAAGAGTGCTGAAAATGGCGTGTGAAATAGTAGGATGCATGTGCTGAAATTCTTTTATGTCAACTTTGTTAAATAATGCACAATATTCACACATATATGTTAAATTCCAATCAGCCCTATTTTGAATTTACCAGAATACTTTAACATGTTTTGAATGTGTAAAAAGTGTCTAGATACATGTTACATCAATGAAGAAAACGTCACATGTGTGTAGGGTTGTAGAAAACCAAATTTTCAACTTCTGTCGATTACGCAATTTTTCTCCCATTAATTTTAAACTTCCTACACATGTATTATATATTATATCACACATAATCCACATAAAACGTGGTGTATATTCAGCTCCAATAGCTGAGTATAAACGCCTCATGTGCCAAAATAGAATTGAGTTTGAATTCTCCACAAATCTATGCTAAATTGTGGGTCATTTGTGTGTGCAAACATGGTATGACCTTGTGGCTTATTGTAACATGTGGATAACAAAATTTTTGAATACTTTTGATGTATATAGTCTGGCCATCTCTATATGGCAAGTATGTGACATGTTGGTGAAATTTCGATAGTCACCCGATACGACAGTTTCCAGTTTATGACCTTGTAACATGTCATTATAATTTTGACGTCATCATGACTTGTAACATATGATATAAAACCTGAATATACTCATAAATATGAGGTGTACATAGTGGTGTGACGTCGATGTATGTTTATGATATATGTGACGTGTCGGTGGTACGTCGGAATATAAGTATATAGTGTCTTTTTAAAAAAATATGGATGATAACATATATATGTAATTGGCGTGTATATTGAATGAGATGAGGAGACTTTCCATTTCATGTTTGTTGCCATATAACTTTCTCCAAATATGTATTCATTTCATGAACTAGTTAGTGTACGATCTGCAAGGCACCACCAGAAGGGGGGAGTTGAATAGTGGGTGCGGAAAATGTAGTTTTGAAAATTGTTTTAACCAAAAACCCAACTTCTAAAAAACAATTTCTGTTTTCAGGACCTATTTTGAAACGTTTTGAAACTATGTTACAGGACTTCAAAAATTATGAAATTTGGAGATGTCCTTATTCTCAGATGTTCTGAGTATCTCCTAAAAATTTCAGATCAAAATTCAACCTTTAACCCCTGTAAAAGTCGTTGATGATCAGATTGCACAAATCTGTCAAAAACGGTAGTATGATTTGAAAAATTAATTCCTATTTATCGTGACTCCAAATGCTCTGAAAATTTAATGACTAACCCCTTAATAGGTTTATTTAATTCTGTTGAAACAGTTTTGAAAAATGCTTTTGGGAAGTTAGTCAAATACGTTCAAAGTCTCAACCTTTGCAAGCCTGAAAATCAGACTGCAGTAGTCTCAGAACTTTTGACGTTTGGATGACTTATACTTGTCCAAAAGAGTTGAAACTTAGCGCCAAAAGAACCTTAAGACATGTGGCTATGTTTCCTGAAAGTTTCGTGATTTTTTAAGTTCGTTTACTATTTTTAAGAACGTGATAAAAATGATGCACTGTGCTGGGAACAGAAAGTAAGTGCTGAAAGTAAAGAACACAAAGAATTTTATGCTGGTTCGGTTAAAACAACCTACTCCAGTCTTCGAGGACACTTTCCTCCGTTAGCACTAATCACAAAATACAAATAACACCTTACCACATAGGGTTGATGGAGTTACACACCAACTCCAACCCTTTATAAACCTTGTAAATAATTACAACGATCACGAACACCACCACCTTGCGAGTGCAAGATTGATCACACCTTGATCAATCTTTTACAAAAATAAAGAATATATGGTGGTATGTAAGAAGCCTATTCAAGATGTATGAATATGAATACAATAGGCTTTTAGAGAGAAGAAAGAAAGAAGTGTAGAAGAGAAGGATGTATGCGTTTTTGATCTTTTAACTTGTAAGCCTTGTCTTGTATTTTTGTTTGCTCTCCTCTTTCCTTTTATCAATAGTGGCTGCCCCTTTCTTCTCTTGAAAATTATCTTCTAAGTCCTTGGAAGAGTATATTGCATCATTGTGACATTTCTTTGCTTACTTGGCAACTCCTCATTGGATGATCATTAAGCTCTTGCTTACTTGGCACTCATTGATTGGATGGAAGTTGTCATCATTTGATGACTAGATAAATCTGAAAGTAAACCTTAAAAACATATGCCAATCAGCCATAAAAGTGTTTCCATAATTCACATAATAATTCCACATAATTAGCAAGACAACTAATCACCCATTCCATCATGAAAATCGGCCAACTATTTCTACACATACTGAAAATTCAGCATGTGTGATATTCACACTTTATTCAAAGTGTTGCCAAGTTTGCATTTGATTAATTCCTTGAAAATAAAGAAGAAATCAATCATCATTTGGTACATAACATTTCTACTAATTTTGGAATAAAATTAGTCATCAAGAAGGCCATAAAATCGGCCATATGCATTACACACATGCTGAAATTTTCAGCATGTGTGATATTTGAGAATATCAACTGATTATTTCCATAATATATTTAGAAAATCGCCATATTATCTTCCAATCAATCCACATAATTCAAATTGGTAAGTATGGCATAATTTAGTGGAAATTTCTGCCAGCCTTAGACTACACATGCTGAATTTTCAGCATGTATTACAAATGTGACAAAGTTTGAAATGTTACCTTTTGTAGTTCTTTCCTTTATGTCATCAACCTTGTATACTTCATTCTTGGCCAATCAAGATGTCAACAAAGATCCACATATACTCCAAAAAGGCTGTCTAGGCGTGTGATGATGAATGTACATGTGCTGAATTCTATATTTTCAAATTTTACAAAATAGTTCACATATAATTATACACACATGGTATATTTCAATCAGCCCTTAATTGATTTTTCTAGAACACTTTAGAATGTATGAAGTATGTAAAAAGTGTCTAGATACATGTTATATTTCATGCCAAAAATGTTCCATGTGTCGTGTTCATAGAAAACCGAATTTTTGACGTTTGTCGATTACCCGATTTTTCTCCGATTAAATTCCAAATTTTTGCACATGTTATATATATTATGTTATACATAATATACGTAAATTAAACTTTAATATTCAGCTCTTATGGCTTACTAAAGTGGCGCCTACATGTGACAAAAATGTTAAATTTGAAATCTCCACAATTTGGCCTTAATTGAGGGTGATTTGTGTGTGCCAACATGGAATGATTTTATGGCTGTACATACCATATAAGCCACGAATTTGTGGCCATGTTTGAAGTGTAGGGGCTGGCCACCTATATATGGCAAGTGCGTAACACGTTGGCGAAGTTTTGGTATTCACCCGATACGACAATTTTTGGTTTAGAACCTTTTAACGTGTCGTAATAAATTTGTCATCACTATGACTTATATCATATGATATAAGACCTTAATATACTCATAAATATAAGGTAAATATAGAGGTGTGACGTCAACGTACGTTGGAATATATGTGTATGTGCCTTTTAAAAAAATCTGAATATATATAAAAATATATGTATAATGGCGTGTATAAAAGGGAGGAGAACTTTCCATTCTTTAATTTGTTGCCTTTGTGCCTTTTTCAAATATAGCTTCCTTTAATGAACTACTTAGTTTATTTAACTAAGTACTTCACTTAATGAACTAGTTTAGTTCATTAATGATGGCACCTGAAATTTGTTCAAACACAACAAATGCTTGCCATTTGATGTAAGATTTAAGGCTTCATGGCTCGTTAGTACGACAGCATTATATATGAACTATATAAGGCAAGTTTTATGCAAAAAACGTGTCATGTCATAAAATATGTCATGCATTTCTTTAATACACGTTATTTAAATCATGTATTTTGCAATCACTCAAACCCCTTTTTCTCAACAATCTCCCCATTTTGATGATTTACAAAATAACCTACGTTCATGATTTAAATTTTGTCGCTCCCCCCTCCAATCATGCACAAATTCAAATATTTAATTTTGAATTCTCTCCCCCTTGATTTGTACAATCAATCTCTCTCTCTCCCCCTTAAATCATGCATTCTCTCCCCTTTTATTTTGGAAAGACGATCAAAAGCGCATGTAAAGATGAAAAAAATCATGCATTTCAAAGTGCATTTTTAAGGGTTATTTATTTAACCCTTTGAGAATGTCCCTTTTGGTACCCAAATTTGGGTGACCTTTCTAGGTCTTCCAAAAGATGAGAAAGGTGATGAAGAAGCAACATAATATACGTTAGGGCAAATGCGTTTGACCTTTAGCCGAGAATCCCATCATGCATATAGTGTGGTTTTTGTTTTTGATATGCATTTCGGTTTGCATGTATGGGACGTGATCTAGATGCATTCTTATGATATGAATATCGCATATGCATCAATGGTCTCTTTTCATATTTGTATGATTCAAAGTTATATCTCGTATGATATAAAGATGAAGCACGATGAGATGTCATAGGGGAAGGTCTAGGCGTCTTTTTAGATGCCACATATGTCTTTGATGCATCTATTTTCTTAGATGGAATGAATTTGGTTGGTTTGTTTAGTGACTCATTTTTTTCAATGTATCCTAGTCCGGTTTTATCACTATCATGCTTTTGTGATGAGGTGATATGATCTAGCATATTTGTTCCCGTGTCAAATTGTTTCACCATTTTCTCTAAATTCGCATTCCTTGATTTCAAGTTTGAAATCTCGGATTTCATTTCATTATTATGTGTGGTCAATGATGCGATCTCTGATTTTAATGAGTTAATGATGCATGACGACTCTTCTTTTGATTCGTTTAATTGAGAAACAAGGTTTGTGTTAGAAGATTCTAACAACTTCTTGTCTTCAATTAATCTTTTATTTTCTTTTGCAAGAGTCTTTGAAAACTTATGCAACTCTAAATATTGACTAAATAAATCATCGTAAGAACATTCAGAATAAGAATCAGAGTCGGAAGATACGTCATTTGATGCCTTAGACGTAAAGCATACTTGTGCCTTTTGTTCTTCCGTATCATCAGTCTCAGAGTCGGGTGTGTCACTCCAAGTGGAGGCTTTGAAGGCTCTTCTCCTTTGTTTAGGTTCTGAGACGAGTCTAGTTTTGATCCGATCCTTGTCAAAGTGTTTGTTTGTTTGTTTGTCCTTGTTAGGACAATCATATGACATGTGTCCAGGTTGTCCACATTCATAACACTTTATTTCCTTATTTTTATTTTTACGATCCTTAGATGAAGTAGACTTATGTTTATTTTTAATCGATTTTCTCAAGATTTTTCTTAATCTTTTAGCCATCGTGATTAAATCCTCATCATCGGAATCTATGTCACTATCATCTACGACGTATTCATTTGATTTAAATGCTATAGCCTTATCATTTTTGGAAATAGACTCAGAATGTCTCAAAGTGAGTTTGTTTTCATATACCTTTAAAGATCCGATTAGTTCATCTATTTTTATTGATTTGGTTTTCTTACTTTCCTCTATTGCTGTAACTTTAGGGTCCCATTCGGATGGAAGACTTCGTAGTACCTGCTGTACCTTTTCCTGCGTAGAGAAAGCTTTGCCAAGAGACTCAAGAGAATTATAGATGTTAGTCAATCGTAAATTAATCTCAACAATAGACTCATTTGGCAATAATTTAAAGGACTCAAGTGTGGACATAAGCATATTAATCTTGGACTCCTTTACTTGGCTAGTCCCTTAATGTTTCATTTCAAGAGTGCGACCGGCAATGCTTTATGGGACAGACTGCTGGGCCATCAAGAGGTCACAATTGCAGAAGATGGAAGTGGCAGAGATGAATATGTTGAGGTAGATGTGTTGGAATTCAAGGCTAGACCGGATCAGAAACGAGGTGTTTCGAGAAAGGTTAGGCATGACTAATATAGCAGATAAGATAAGGGAAGGAAGAATGAGATTGTTGGGCATGTAAAGCAGAGACAGAAAACGGCGTCAGTCAGAGCAATTGAAAGCATCATTGTAGAGTGGAACAAGAGTAAAGGAAGGCCCAAACTGATTTGGGATGAGCAGATTAGGCACGACCTACTAGATTTACACCTCTCTGAGGACATGGTCCAGGATAGGAGTTCATGGAGACATAAGATTAAGGTTAACGAGGTATAGGTCATATATAGGGATACCTTAGAGTATGTTTGGGGACATAGATAGGCGTAGACACTATCTATGCTTTAGGTTGACTTTGCACTTGGTTGCTTATATTTTACTATTGTTTTGCATTACAGGTACATATACACGTGATGTGTATTTTAATATTGCAGGCCGCTTTCTTGTATTTCTTGAATTCCATCACTAACACACTAGCACATCATATCTCTATTATTATGTCATTTATGCAGGTTCATTTAAAGTTAGAGGTCTCACTGGAAGCAGACTCTCTATCCCTTGGATTAGAGGTATTGTCTGTGTACCACTTACCTTCCCCAGACCCTAACGATAGCTTTTGCTGTCATTGGGATATACTGGGTACGGATGATGATGATGATGAGAAATAAGACATGATCTTGGACTTAGGAAATGATGATACTAAGAACAATCCTAAAAGTAAGTTATGACTTTAGACTAAAGGAGACGAGCGGTTATGAAATACGTATACCTAGGGTATCCCATACAATCTTATCTTATCTAAGTTGATCATAATTCTTTAAGCAGCAATCTTAGTAACCCTAGTTGAATACTATATAATTAATTTGAATGAATTAAAAAGTTAACCATAACACCCTACTGCAAACGTTAGTGATGTATTAATGGGTCATGCAGTAACTCGGGCTGGTTCACCGCAACAACAGCAATGGACTCCGTACCATTAGGATAAAGTAAAGCAGGTACATACCTCTACTTGAATGGTAGCATCAGAGCAAGTTTAGGTCTAAGTTCAGACAATAGCTACTAAGAAATGAATTATCATAGTATGATAGATACTAAGAGATGATTTATAGAGGAATGGTAAACACTAAGTAACGATCTATAAATGTTATGATCAGTAGAATTTAGCGAAAGATATCGTACGAAGGAATTTACAGTCTATGGTAAGGTGTTTAATGTAGGGTTATGAAAATAGGTCAGAGCTACTAGCATTACTAGAGATACTGATTAGCTGTGACAAGCGCGCATTAACATAGTAAATATAGTGGAACGATATATCACCGCAAAATCTTTGGTTAAGTGTTCACGTTGAGACATTTGACTTGAATTTAGTAGGCTTGAATTAAAATAGAGCGGGCATGAACAAGTAGTGGTTCCTTTAATATAAACTAGGATAAAATTAGTTGTTCAAATATCCAAGTAACGAGGTACAGTGGATCAGTGTGGCGTGCAGAAGCATGGTGAATCAGAATTTCCTAAGTCAATTAATCGTTAGTGTGCCATAATAGGTGTAGCGCCCCACACCGGACCTAGTCCGAATGCGGTGCACCCGCCGTACTTCACTACGGAGAGTACAAAGCGTCATGCACAACATGTAAACATCCATAACTAGGTCATGGTGTTGTACCCCGCCGAAAAATCATATAGTACTTGAAGACTCGTATAAGTGAATTAACAAAGTGGTATCCTTCAAGTGCCTTTCACTAAGTTTCCTTAGTAATTCTTTTATTTAGGATGATAAGCAAATGATATAATCAATTCAAGCATGAGTTATGGACTATATGAAGTGGCCAATTCACTCCCAAAGGCTCAAGAAAATTCGATCATAAGGCATAAAAAGGGGCCTTAAAAGGGGTTTTTTCCAAATTATAGGAGAGTTTTATCTTAAGGGCCTTCCTAAAATAAGCCCAAATGAAAATTAAGGAGTTGTAAGTAGTGGGCAATTCTTTCCCCAATTCTTGGAAAATTTCGGCCCTAGCCCAAGGGGAACTCAAGATTTTCCTAATTTATGTTAAAACAAGAAAAAGGAGAAATTATCAATTAATTAGGGGACAATTATCCACATAACTCTTCATATAAGAAAAATTAAGCAAGGTAAAGGGGTTTTCCAAGCTTAAGGAAAACCGCCCCCCCCCATGGTTGACCAAGAAGATTACCATGGTTACTTAATATTTACTACAAGGTTAAGGAAGTAACACTAGTTGGATAAAGTAACCTAGGTTAGCCATAAAGTAACTATAGTTTACATAAAGTAACTATAGTTGGCATAAAGTAACTATAGTTGACATAAAGTAACTATAGTTGACATAAAGTAACTATGGTTTACATAAAGTAACTATAGTTGAACTAAAGTAACCATGGTTGGGTAAAAGAAACTAAGGCTAATTAATTCTACTTAGCCTAATTAAGCTATGGTAAACTCCCTTCCCCCTCCACTAAACCCACGGCTACCTTCTTGCCAAGGGAAGAAAATTTCTCCAAAGAAATTTTAGAACACTCAACTCTCAAGAAACTACAAGGAGCAAGAGACTTCCTTATTTCTCCATCAAAATACACGGCTAGTGAGCCTAAGGAAATCCAAGATCTTCAAGCCTCAAGAACTCATCTAGGAGAAGATTTGTCAAGTTACTGGGAGGAGCCAGCATCTTGGCGGTTGGAATCCATTTCAAGCCCCATCCAAGTTTCATTGTGTTGGAGGAAGACTTCACTCCATTTCAACCAAGGCTCATGCTAAGGAAAGCTCTAAGGTTCAAAGAGGCAAGTATACTCTAGCCAATCTTGCCTTATTTGTGAAGTGCATGCTTGAATGGCTAGTCATTATTAGGCTATGAATCTTAGTTAAAGATGCTAAGTACAAGACATGAAAACTAGATGTTATAAGAAAAGTGATGGTATAAACAAATGATTTGTTGTATGAATGTGTGTGACTAATTTGATATGAGTCTTAAACTGATTATTTATGGTTTAAAGCATATTATGAGGCTTGGAAATATTATGTTGAAGTGAGTATTTAATGGATATTAAGTCATTTTAAGGAATGAGGTTGATTGGAATTGCTTGAACCATAAAAGTGAAGAAGTGCTGGAACTACTGGAGCTGGACAGATTTGTGTAGCTGATTGTGTGACCTGAAAACGAACCTTAGGAGTGTTCAAATTGACTAATTTTTGGTATGATGTTAGACTTATATGTTTATGAAATGTGTGAGCTGGAATTTGAATAAAAGGAGCTGTGGTTTGTCCTAAATAAAATTTTTAGTAAGAGTTGGTAAAACAGAAGTACTGGAACAAAACAGTTTTATATGACATGTTTAACGACCTGGAAATGAACCTTAGGAAGGTCCAAATGGACTAATTTTTGGTATGGTGATAGCCTCATATGTTTAATAAATATGTGAGTTGGAATTTTGGTAAAAGAATGTGTGGATTGACTCGAGTGTAATTTTTAGTAAAAACTGCTCAGACAGAAGTACTGGAGCTGAACAATTTTATGTGGTATGTTGTACGCCCTGAAATTGGACCTTAGGGATATTCAAATTGGCTTAATTTTGGTAAGATAATAGCCCTATGTGTTTATGAAATGTGTGAGTTGGAATTTTTGTAAAAGGAGTTGTGGATTATCCTTACTAAAATTGTTAGTAAAACTGGTCAAACAGAGTTGCTGGAACAGGACAGTTTTGAGTAGTAAGTTGTGTGGATCGAAAGTGCATCTTAGGAATGTGAAAATAAGCTGATTTTTGGCATGATAATACTTTGACGTGTTTATGACATATATGAGTTAGAATTTTAGTAAAAGGAGTTGTGGTTTGGTCACAATGAAATTCGTGATAAAACTGGTCATTCCAGATTCTGCATGAACCTAGCTGAGGAAAAGTAAGTAGTTGACCTCCTTAAACTTATTGGATTGCCTTGGAATTTTTATGGTAATTATCTAAGGCATATATGTACATGTCCATGTAAAGAAACCAGCATAAAATCACAATTTTGATGGTTAACAACTGAGTTGAATTTAGTTGCACAAAACTGGAAAACAAGATAGATTAATGTCTCAAGTTGTAAGGCTTCGCTCTAGCTCATTAAGCTTGAATGTGATGTTTGACCTTATGAATATCGTTCCTTGGTGAGTTAGCTATGTTCTCCAGGTGATGGATTAAAATGAATAAGGCTTTATGACCTATAAAACTGAGGTAAAGCGGTACTGCCCTGCTGATTTCAGCAGTACCATTAGTGATAATATGATGCTTTGAGGTCGTTAGACTTTTCGAATTGTTACAAAAATTTTTATGGTATAAGTCTAAGACTTTATTATGCATGTGTATGACATGAACTTATGAAAATGAGCACGAATTGATTAGCACGAGGCGGTATGAACAGAATATGATTGCTGGACAGTTTTCCCAGCTTAAAAGACAAGTCCGTGCATGTATGTTATGATGTATGTGTTCACGAGTTGCATAGTGCATGTCATATATTGCATCATCGTTATTTAAATGATTTATGGCATTGGTTTTATGCGAAAGAAAGATAAAAAGAGTTTTTAAAGAAATGATCCTGTTTTAAAAGAACGCTTCCCACCGGTACCGTGTGTGTATGTTCCTGGCCAGTAAGGACCCGCCCAGATCCGGGGTTAATTGATCTGATGATATGACCGTTCAGGCCCAGAGAGAATAGACCTGATATGACCGTTCAGGCCCGGAGAGAATAGACATAATAATGACCGTTCGGGCCCAGAGAGAATAGACCGGATAAGTGATGACGCTACCGTTCCGAATCCGGGAATAATAGATTCGAAGGAGAGACGTTACCGCCTCAGATCCGGGAAGATAGATCTGAACACTCTATTATTTTCTGGCGATGATGAGTTGAAAGAAAAGCATGAAAGATCAGATTCTCATTTTTATCATGATGCATCACACATACATATGCATGCATGTCACGTTTATTGAGTCATCATGTAGTGACACATGATACTTAGACTAAGTTGTTATAATTTGGTAATTCCTACATTATGATCTTATTAAGTGATGATCCCAGATATGTTATGAACTTTTACAAGTTGCGGTCTTTTATTGTTACGTTCTTTAATAAGGAACGATCTTGCTTAAGTTATGATCTTGACGTATTAAGTGTGGATCACTAACGGGCATGGGATGAAGGGCATTATGCGCTACCTTTTCACATTCATACGCATTGCATATGGTCAAGAGCATGATGTTGAGTCCATTTGCACTAGGCTGTGTTATTACTTGCTTCGTGACTAAGTTATGATTTTATTGCCTTAACGGCTATTGATTGAAGGGATGAGATGCTAGCCAAATGCTAGAGGTAATGTTACATAGGTTATGATCCTCCTATCTCTCGTTACCTAAGTTATGATTTCACTACTGTTGATACGTAAGCTATGATCTTATTCATGACATTTAGGCCAAGTTGTTATGAATTGATAGCTCTTAAGTTATGATCTTTATTGAGTGATGACCTTTTGTATGTTATGATCTTTATTGAGTGATGATCCTTTCATAAGCTATGATCTCTGTTAAGTTTCAATCTCTGTTAAGCTATGACCTTGGATATACCTTGTGTCGACTTCTTACGGGTGTTTAATGGAAGGTCAAGTATGTTCTAAACCGAATTTTGGGGGTTTGGTTCTTGTATGTACATTCCATTTAATGCATGATTGTTTATGGTATACTTGCTGGTGACTTTGTCACTCACTCCCCTATTTTTCCTCCCAGAGACTGCAGGGAACAAGGTAGAATGGATCGAGGGTGAACCTAGGGTCCCCTACCCGTGAGCGCAGCGAAAGAAGAATGGATTAGGAGTCATAACTTGCCGTCGGTGACTGATGATTTATTATGTAATTGTGATGGGAAACATTTACTTTTGAAAATTTCGGTAATTATGATTTGGGTTAGAGAACTGAGAATGATTTCGGAGATGTTTTTAATTTGAAGTTTTTGTTCTGCCATGGTTTCGCTTACTTGATGACGTGTAAGCGTGAAAAACCATGCATTATATCATGGATCATGACACGTATGGAACGACGCCTAGTACTCTCCTTAGTGAAGTGCGGCGGGTGCACCGACTTTGGCTTGGCCGGGGTGCGGGGCGCCACAGGTGGTATCAGAGCTAAGGCTCCAGATCCGGGCAGAATATAGAATTAAGTTATGATCGTAGTCAACTAAGTTTGATTTTAGACCTAAGTCATGATCCTAGATGAGAGTTGAACTTAGACTAGGATGATTTAGACTGGAAATTAGTGTTTTGACCAAATGATAAAGCCCTAGTCGATGGCCACCTATAGAATGTAATCATGCCTGCTTGCATGACCATAAGATCGTATATGGATTACGAATTAAATGGTGTCGCTTATTCTGAATATTTATACCTTGAGTAAGACTCCGACACTTCATGGTGCAGATGGCACCACAATTCAGTAAGATGACATCATCACTATCACCCAGGAGGCAGTAAACTTTACTAGCGATAGTTAGTAAGAACACGTATTCCAAGGTTTGGCATGGAATTTAGTTCATAGTAGGCAGAAAGATGGTTAAGTAAAGTTGAAAGTAACTTCATGCTGATACTGGTACTGGATAGGATAAGGGCAAAGTTCTAAGAGGAGTTTTGTGAGTTCTTCCTCTCTCAGGACTTAGTCACGAGAAGGGTTGAGGAATTTGACTCATTAAGACAAGGGTCAGGCATCTCCATACTCATTCATTACTTTGGGACAATATGTTCCTTTGATTATGAGAGATGAAAGGTTTAAGGTGATCAGATTTGTGCGCGGTCTAGACCCCCAGATCAAATTAGGCCAAGTTAAGTCGTATTCAGGGCCTTTGGTGAATTATTGGAGGACCGCTACGAGTGGAATGCGATAGTAAGGGAACGAAAGAATGAAAGAAACGATTTAACAAGCAAACGAAGTAGAAAGTGGAAACCGTATCCATATAAGGCTAGTTTATTGCGGATGACAAAGGAACAACCAAGGTACGGCTAATAAGTGTGAAGTACCTATGTCCTCTGCTCTACTTCCTATTAACCAAGTATGAGTGATTATGATAGTTTTCTTTAAGCCTTCAGTTGCACAAAACAAAAGCTACAAAGCTTTGGCAAAGAAGTTTGCTTAAGCAAAACGTTGTTCCACAACTTTCTGTTTTTAAAAATGTATCTTTCATGCACTGCAAACACTTTGTCATGCATACACTTAATTTCCTCATTCATAGCTTCAATCCACCTTTCTGAATTTTGACAATGTATGGCCTGATGAATATTTATTGGATCATCTTCCATCATGCCTATGTCAAATTCGTGTTCCTGAAGATATACCACATAATCATCTGATATGGGGTTTCTCCTTTCGCGAGTGGATCTTCTTAGTGGTACATGTTCTTGAGGTATTGATGGTTCCTCGACTGCATCAGTAGTTCCTCGTTCATCAGAAACGATTTCCATAGGTTCCTGTGGACCAGAACTACTAGTGATTAAATCGTTAGATGCGTGTGTCCTTAGTGGAATCTCACCAATAATTGGTTCAATTCGCATATTTACACCATCAAAACGATCTTCATCTAATTCAGTGATCTGCGGATGCAAACTATTTTCCCTGGAACCGAGATTGTCCTCAAAGAACTGTGCTGAATTTGTCTCGAATATAGTTTTTCTAGTGGGATCATAAAATTTGTAACCCCGTGACCTCTCGGCATAACCAACCAAATAGCAGCTGATCGTTTTAGTTTCCAGTTTTCTTTCACTTGGCCTATAAGGCCTAGCTTCAGCAGGACAACCACATATTCGGAAATGAAGTAGATTGGGCTTTCGTCCAGTCCATAACTCATATGGAGTTTTGTCACTTGCTTTAGTTGGTACGCGATTGAGGATGTAGGCTACAGTTTTAAGCGCTTCTCCCCAGAGGGACAATGGCAATGTAGTTTGATATATAATTGATTTTCTATGCCAAAAATAGTCTACAAAGCTTCTTTTGATCTTACATGAGTTTCATCCATATTTTGATAATTGTCTAGAGTTATAGTTCAAGATTTCTTCTTCTTTCAATTTCATTCTTCCTCCTTCTTTAAGTTAAAGCTTGGACGATCAACCAAATTCCATGTGTTTTACATTTGTTAAACTTCAAAGGACTCATATAGTTTAGGGGTTTTCTCTTTGCTTTTAAACCTCATGATCTAAACATTTGAATCCTCAAGTTCCACATAGAATTTCCCTTAACGTGAAATATCAATGTTATTAGGAGACTTGTTCAACTACATGCTCTTATTGACACATTCATCATCCATTAAAGTTCAAGTCTTCTAAATAATTTGGTGTTAATTATGAAGACCTTGCATCTAAACATCATAAAATATTTTAGAGTATGAATTCTATCATTTCATAGCTTGTAGGAAGTCATATTAAAACAATTCCTTAAATACACTATAATAATAATCAACCAACACTTAAGTTTTCCACTTAAAAGTGTTTGGACGGAGAAACTTACCCCTAGAAATATTATAATTTTACTTTCTTATATCCAATTTGTTTAGAAGTTTAGATACCAAGACGTGGTAAAGAGCGTCCTTTCATTTTACAAATATCTTGATATTTCTTTCAAACTTCCAAATTCTATTTTTCTTGGTAGGTTAATCTTATGGCATTTTCGTTCTCAAGTCCTTTTAGAGACTCATAATCATGTATTATATTTCTTAATAAGAAACATATCGAAGTAAATAAAATGGAATCAACTAGTTTCAAATGCTCAAGCAAGCCACATAAGTCAATCATATTGTAAGAAAACCATTTAATTCCATAAAAATGCATAATGCTACTATCAAGAAAAATGAAGCACTTACAGTGTCTAGACAACGTACTTCTAATATATAACTTAAATCTTCACTTATCAATGCTTTAGATAATTGGTAAGTATCATATATGCCATTATGGTTTGTAAATGTTTTGATAGGTTGATACTTTCAAAAAGTTCCTAAAACATTGTAACCAACATATCCAAGTAATCTATTTCATGTGATAGATAAGCTAAAAAACAACTGGCATAAGACTTTTGACAATAAAACCTTTTAAGCCAAAACATTTGTTTTCTTTTTCAAAATATCAAAGACATCAAACTATTATCTTTCTTTTTGTAAATATCTTATCTTTTTAAAAAGTGTTTAAGTATTATCATAACCCCGATGGATAACAATTATCAAATTTGGCTCTTACCTCTTCTATACATATCATGGGACAAAAAGAAAGTTAGAAAGCTTGCCAACTCTTCAAATCCTAAAGTTCTAGCCTCTCCCATTGCCAAAATAGGCTTCTGCACCATCTTTGCTCTTGAAATTGATAGGAAAGTTCGCTTTGTCGAATTTTTGGATTGAATATTTCAATTCCATGAGCTATTAATTCCTTCCATTCAGCCTTCTACATGGATTCCAAGCTCCCACAAAAGACAGAACTCTATCAATAGGTACCCTTTTATTGTTGGATCCATTTTAATTAGTTCTCATTCCTTTAAGTCTCTTATAGAACTTAGAGCTTTTCTTAGCTCTACAAACACTTCCCACATGACCCGTTTTGTCACAAAAGAAATAATTAGGTGCATAATGTGATTGTGCGTTTTTAGGCTTAGAAGGTTTAGTTACCTTCATAGGCTTAGAAATCTTGTTGACATTTCTAAGTACTTCCTTTGAAAGTATAAACTTGCCCGCTGGTGAATCACATAAAGATGCCCTTTTTATGTTAGAAAATTTTTTCTTGGTTAAAGTAGTAGAAGCTTTAAATCCTAAGTTGGATTTTCTATTTACTACTTTTGCTTACCAAGAAGTTTTTCATGGATAACCTTCTCATATGTCATCTTATGGAGTTCTTCAAGTCTAAAACATTTATTCTTAATCTGTATTTTTTCTAGAGCTAAAGATTTATGATACTCTATTGTGACATCATGCTCTAGATGAAGCAAAATAAGAGACTCATGCAAATTTTTATTTTCTAATTTGCATAAACTAAGTTTTTTTAGCATGCTTGTACTTTAGTTCAAGTTTTTCATATTCCTCATGCAAAGTAATATATTCACTTGCAATTTATCAATAAGGAAGTTGAAATGGATACCTCTTTTTCATCTTCAAAAGCTATGAGGCATGTTGCTTTCTACCATGGTGATCATCTTCATCTATGTTTGATTGATGATAATCCCTTTCTAAATCCTCAAGCTTCTTCCATGTCTTATGTTGGAAGAAGATGCCTGAAGCTTTACTAGCTCCTCGTGTGAGAGGGAGAGATGGAGGATTCCCTTCTAGCTCGAAATTTTTCTTATTCTCGTCACTGTACTCATCCAACTCCTTCATGAATACTCTCCCATTTTCATCCAACCTAGTTGGTGGATGAATTCCCTCCATAACCATTCTCCATATGTCATAACCACATCTACATAAATATGCACTCATGCTATATTTCTATAGGGAATATTTTTTAGTACCAAACAAGGGCACCTTCATGTTTGTTTTTGTAAATAGAGTGGATGGTTTGAGATTTGAGCTATATGATGTAAAGGTTATCATTGCTATATTTTCTAGTGATCTTTAACCTGGCTACTTGAATATATTGGCCAAGCAATGAATGTTAGGCTTTGATACCAATTATTAGGTCCATAACTATCATTCTAGAGGGGGGAGGGGTTGAATAGAGTGTTGGCTTTTTTGCAGAATTTTCTAAGTTTAGCTCAATCCAACTCAAATACTCTCTTAAATAAGAAAGAAGAAGATGAGATATAACGAGTTTGTGACACACGATTTAGAGTGATTCGAATCTCTTTGATTCTACTTCACTACCACTTTGCTTCCAAAGTAGATTTTCAACAGCAATTCTTATTACCTTTGATAACGAACAAGGAAACAACAACACTTACACTAACACTTAATGTAAGCAACAACTACAACAGTAGCAAATTATTGCACAAACACTCTGTGCAACATCAACTACGACAATAGCAGCTTGTTACATAAATACTTTGTGCAACGCCAACAACAACAACTACAAGCAAGAACTAATTCTTGCTTCTTCACAACTTCAACAAAGTTCCTCCAAGGGACTTTCACCAAATAGGTTTTGAGGAAGAAGTGAAATTACACTTTCTAATAAGTTGAAATCACAAGGAAAAGATCAAATATGTATAGTTCATCTTGTGTTAGACTTTTACTCTCACAATTAAAACAATGAAAACAAACAACAAGAGCATAATGAACTGTAAGCTCTTTTGCACATTTGGGGAGCTTTTTACAACAATGGGGGATGAATCATGAAGAGGATGAAAATGTGTAAATGCCTCATTTGAGCTTCTTTAAAATACCGAGAGTGTGAGCTGCGTTTTTGTAGCGTCCTTCAAGTCTTCAACTTAATCAAATGTCTTAAAAATGTCTAAATAGTCTTGAGCCATCCTATAGTTAGATTTGATGCTCCATAGCTACCCCAGAATATCTTGGACAAGTTCATAATAGTCAAGAAGGCATTATAGATGTCAGGGGAAAGTCTGCAAAAATTTGAGAAAGACTGGAGAGAGAAAACACTTCAAATCTTCCTTGAGTTTTGTTTAACGATTATAAAAATTTCAATTCTAGATGACACCGATCAATCTGTGTCTCATGCTTTAGAGACTGGTGTCTACATCGATCGGTCGATGTCTTCAAGTTGAGAGATCGATGTCTTCTAATGAGGTTTTGGTTTTGCAACTTACATACATCAATCGCTCGATGTCTCTTCTTTGAGAGATCGATGTCTTCTAGCGAGGTTTCAGTTTTACACCTTATATACATCAATCAATCGATGTCTCTTTTTTGAGAGATCAGTGTCTTTCAGTGAGGTTTCAGTCTCGCAATTTACTTACATCGAACGATCGATGTCTTCACCTTGAGAGATCAATGCTGGAGAATGAGGTTTCAACTTTGAACCTTAGCCACGTCGATCGATCTATGTCTCTAACTTAAGTGACTAATGTAACATTGATTGATCGATGTGTTGCAACCTGAGAGATCGATGTTGGACAGTGAGCTTTTCAACTTTGAATAGTCCTTACATAGACCGATAAAGGTCTCTCCTCCGAGAGGCTAATGTACACAGAGATCGATCTATGTGAGAGGTCGATGTCTCACAGTGTTTCTCATTTTGTTTCTATACTAAAGTATGAAATGCTTTCTTTATTCTTTTTCAAATATTTTTAACCTTATCAAAAAAATTCATATTCCAACATACACTCCTATGGTTAAAGTTTGTAACACACCACACTATACTCCTATAGATAGTGTCCATAACATACCACTACATATCATTCATTTTGGTGTCATTATTTGGCACACCTTGTCATTGTTTTCTTCATTACATCATGAATCTATATTTAATATCCTCATCTATAATGCATACATTAACCATGAAATAGCACACATACGTGCTTTCATAAACAAATAGAAAAAGGAATATCCTGCATGTTCAAAACAAACATGAATAGATATGCTGTAATTTCTATTGACCTCTTAAACCTTAAAACATATGCATTTCAACTGGACATAATCATAAAAGTTTTAGATATTTTAAGATTATTCTAATACAATTTGAATCCCTCCAATCAGAGTTCTGGATCCCAAGATATTAGCAAAAAAAAATAATCAGGTGGCTAGCAGGCCTAATCGAATGTTCGATTCGCTACCTTTATGTTATACTGAGACTTAACATACGTTTCGCCTGTATACTCCCTAACGTTTCATTCAGGTTCTAAGACTTACCTTACCATATGGTCTCTCCATACATTCCCTAACGTTGGTTAAAGTTCTGAGATTTCCCTTACCTTCTACACGTTTGGTTATATACCCAAAGATTACATTTGTAGAGAAAAAGAGGTTTGAGTGAGTACAAAATGCATGATTTAAATAACGTGTGTTAAAGAAATGCATGACATATTTTATGACATGACACGTTTGTGCATAAAACTTGCCTTATATAGTTCATATATAATGTTGTCGTACTAACGAGGCATGAAGCTTTAAAGCTTACATCACATGGCAAGCATTTGTTGTGTTTGAACTATTTTCAGATGCCATCATTAATGAACTAAACTAGTTCATTAAGTGAAGTACTTAGTTAAGTAAACTAAGTAGTTCATTAAAGGAAGCTATATTTGGAAAAGGCACAAAGGCAAAAAGTTGAAGAAAGGAAAGTTCTCAACTCCCTCCTACATGCCATTATACATATATTTTTATATATATTCAGATTTTTTTTAAAAGACACATACACATATATTCCAACGTACTACCGACACGTTATACATCTTACGTACGTACGTTAACGTCACACCACTCTATTTAACTCATATTTATGAGTATATTCAGGTCTTATATCATATGATATAAGTCATGGTGATGACAAATTTATTACGGCACGTTAAAAGGTTATAAACCAAACATTGTCGTATCGGGTGAATACCGAAACTTCGCCAACGTGTCACGTACTTGCCATGTATAGATGGCCAGCCCCTACACTTCAAAATGGTCACAAATTTCGTGGCTTACATGGTATATACAGCCATAAAATCATTCCATGTTGGTACACGCAAATCACCCAAGTTAAGGCCAAATTGTGGAGATTCCAAATTCAATCTTGTCACATGATTAGGCGCCACTTTAATCAGCCCTAAGTGCTGAATATCAAAGTTTAATTTATGTATATTATGTGTAACATAATATATATAACATTTGCAAAAAGTTGTAATTTAATCGGAGAAAAATCGGGTAATCGACAAACATCGAAAATTCGGTTTTCTACAAACACGACACATGGAACATTTTTGGCATGGCATATAAAATGTATCTAGACACTTTTTACATACTTCATACATTCTAAAGTGTTCTAGAAAAAATCAATTAAGGGCTGATTTGAATATACCATATGTGTATAATTATATGTGCACTATTTTACAAAGTTTGCAAAAATAAAATTCAGCACATGTACATTCATCATACATGCCTAGCTCAGCCTTGTTGGAGCATATGTGGAGCTTTGTTGGCATCTTGATTGGTCATGAATGAAGTATACAAGGTTGGTGACATAAAGAAAGGGGCTACACATGGTAACATTTCAAACTTTGTCACATTTGTGACACATGCTGAAAATTCAGCATGTGTAGTCTTAGAGCTGGCCGAATTTCCTACTTATATGAGCCATATTTACTATCTTGAATTATATGGATTGATTAATAGATAATATGGCAATGTTTTGAATATATTATGGAAATAATCAAGTGATATTTTCAAATATCACACATGCTGAAAATTTCAGCATGTGTGTAATGGATGCGGCCGATTTCATGGCCCCCTTGGTGACTAATTTTTATTTCAAATTTAGTATAAATGTTATGTACTAAATGATGATTGATTTCTTATTTATTTTTAAGGAATTAATCAAATGCAAACTTGGCAAGTATTTGAATAAAGTGTGAATATCACACTTGGTCGAATTGTTGATGGTAAATTGGAGAAATTTGTCTTGCTAATTATGTGGGATGATTATGTGACTTATGGTAACACTTTTATGGCTAATTGGCACATGCTTTCCAAGGTTTATTTTCAGATTTATCTTGTCATCAAATGATGACAACTTCCATCCAATCAAAGAGTGCCAAGTGAGCAAGAGCTTAATGATCATCCAATGAGGAGTTGCCAAGTAAGCAAGGAAATGTCACAATGATGCAATATACTCTTCCAAGGCCTTAGAAGATAATTTTCAAGAGGAAGAGAAGGCTATAGGGGGCGGCCACCTTGGATAAAAAGGAAAGAAAAGAGCAAACAAAAGACAACACAAGTCTTGCAAATTTTAAAGATCAAAACGCATACATCTCCCCCTTCTTTCTACACTTATTTCTTTCTTCTCTCTAAAAGCCTATTGTATTCATATTCATACATCTTGAATAGGCTTCTTACATAGCAGCATATACTCTTTATTGTTGTAAAAGATTGATCAAAGTGTGATCAATCTTGCACTCGCAAGGTGGTGGTGTTCCTGATCATTGTAGTCACATACAAGGTTTGTAAAGGGTTGGAGTTGGTGTGTAACTCCATCAACCCTATGTGGTAAGGTGTTATTTGTATTTTGTGATTAGTGCTAACTGAGGAAGGTGTCGTTGAAGACTGGAGTAGGTTGTTTTAACCGAACCAGCATTAAATTCCTTGTGTTCTTTACTTTCAGCACTTACTTTCAATTTCCAGCATAGTGCATTGTTTCTATCATGTTTGTAAAAATAGTAAACGAATTTTAAAAATCACGAAACTTTCAGGAAACATAGCCACACGTCTTAAGGTTCTTGTGGCGTAAGTTTCAACCCTTTTGGACAAGTATAAGTCATTCAAACGTCAAACGTTCTGAGACTAGTGCAGTCTGATTTTCAAGCTTGCAAAGGTTGAGACTTTGAACGTATTTGACTATCTTCCCAAATAAGGGGTTAGTCATTAAATTTCCAGAGCATTTGGAGTCACGGTTAAATAGGAATTAATTTTACAAATCAGACTGCCGTTTATGGCAGATTTGCGCAAAGAGGTTGGAGGTTGAATTTTTATTTGAAATTTTTAGGAGATACTCAGAACATCTGAGACTAATATTTCTCCAAATTTCAGAAATTTTGAAGACCTACAACCTAGTTTTCAAAACGTTTCAAAACAGGCTCTGAAAACAGAAACTGTTTTCAGAAGTTGGGTTTTTGGTTTAAAACAATTTTAAAAAAACACATTTTCTGCACCCACTATTCAACCCCCCTTCTAGTGGTGCCTTGAAGATCCTACAAGTGGTATCAGAGTGCAGGAAAAGGTAAAAAGAAGATGGTCCATTTGTTCCATCAAAATTATCCACTGTAGATGGAGTCACACTAGAGGTTGTTAAGCCTAAACAAGAGTATACTAGTGAGGATAAAAAGAGATTGAGCATGAATGCTAGGGCCATGCAATTACTTCTAAATGGACTAAGTAAAAGTGAATCAAGTTATGTTTCAAATTGTTCTAGTGCTCAAGAAATGTGAAGAATTCTTGAAATGAAACACGAAGGCACTAGTCAAGTAAAAGAGTCCAAAATCAACATGCTTATGTCCACACTCGAGTCATTTAAACTATTGCCAAATGAATCTATCGTTGATATGGATCTTCGCTTGACTAACATTTATAATTCTCTTGAGTCTCTTGGCAAAGCCTTCTCTATGCAGGAAAAGGTACAAAAGGTCTTGCGAAGCCTTCCATCCGAGTGGGACCCTAAAGTAACGACTATAGAAGAAAGCAAAGACACTAAATCAATTAAGATGAAGGAACTAATTGAATCAGTTAAAGTATATGAGAACAAACTCACCATAAGGAAATCGGAATCATCATCAAAACAAGGTAAGACTATTGCATTTAAATCAAATGAATACGTCTCTACTTCTTCCGATCATGTAGATGATAGTGGTTCTGAATCAGACAACGACGACTTAATTTTATTGGCTAAATGCTTAAGAAAATTCATGAGAAAGTCATTTAAAAACAAACCTAAGGCTACTTCGACTGAAAGAAATAAGAACAAGACAAATGACAAGGATGTTAAATTTTACGAATGCGGTAAACTTGGACATCTATCATATGACTGCCCTAATATGGACAAGCAAACAAACAAACACCCTGACAAGGATCAGACCAAAAATAGACTCGTCTTAGAACTTAAGCAAAGGAAAAGAGCTCTCAAGGCCTCCACTTGGAGTGATACATCTGATTCCAAGACTGATACAGAAGAGGAGACTGCACAAGTATGCTTTGTATCCAAAGCATCAAACAAGGTATCTTCTTACTTTCATTCTGACTCTGAGCCTCCTTATGAGGATCCTTTTAGTCAGTATTTAGAATTGCATAAATTTACTAAGACTCTCGCAAAAGAAAAGAATTGATTAATTGAAGACAAGAAGTTGTTAGAATCTTCTAACACGAATTTTGTTGCTCAATTAAACGATTCAAAAGAAGAGTCGTCATGCATCATTAATGCATTAAAGACAGAGATCTCATCATTGACCAGTCATAATAATGAAATGAAATCCGAGATTTCAAATTTGAAATCAAGGAATACTGACTTATAGAAAATGATGAAACAGTTTGATATGGGATCTAACATGCTAGATCGCATTATTTTATCACAAAAGCATGATAGTGATAAAACCAGATTAGGATACATTGAGACAATTGAAGTATCCATTAAACCAACCAAGTTTGTCTTGTCTAAGAAAGTAGACACTCCAAAATCAAATACGGCCTCTAGGATGACGCAAAGACCCCCTCTCCCCTCATCTCGTCATACTTATTCTTCATATCATGCGAAATATAATTATGTGCCATATAGATATGAGAAAAAACAAGTGATGCATACACGACATCCATTTCATCCATCTAGATCACGCACTATGCACACCAACACGAGGACATATCAAAAACACACTCAATATGACGCATATAAAGGAGTTCTCGGCCAAAGGCCCAAAGTCCACTCACCACATGTGTACTACATTGCACCTTGATCTACATTCTTGCCATTTGCTAGACCGAGAAGGATCACCCAAGTATGGGTACCGAAAGGTATTTTTACTATGAGGTGAATAACTAACTCGTAAGGACCCAAAATTAAAAGGGTACCTAAATCACTTTTGTACATTGAAGGGAACCCATACATTAAAAGACATATCTATCAAGTGGTTCATTGACAGTGGTTGCTCGAGGCACGTGACGGGTGACCCGAGCTTGTTCACAAAGGTAAAAAAGGTCACAAAAGGCGGATCGGTGATTTTTGGAGACAACAATGAAGGCAAGATCATCGGAAAAGGTACAATTGGAAACCCAAGAACCCTTCAAATCTCCAACGTCTTTTTGGTAAGCAACTTATCCTATAATCTTCTCAGTATTTCACAATTTATTGACAATGGTTTTGATGTGTGTTTTACTCATCCATATTGCAATATAATAAACAAAAATAGAGAAACAGTTTTAAAAGGAAAACATGAAGGAAACATCTTTACACTTTCTATGGATGATATGTTAGAAGCTAAGTTTAAGTGTTTCATGTCAAATGAACCTAACGTAAATTTGTGGCATAGACGTTTAGGACACATTGGCATTTCTACACTTGAAAAACTCCAATGAAAGAATCTAATACGAGGATTGCCTACACTTGATTTAGACAACTTTCAATTGTGTGAATCTTGCATAAAAGGCAAACAAACACGCGAGTCACTAAAACCAAAAAATGAAATAAGCACGACTAGAGTTTTAGAATTACTACACATTGATTTGTTTGGTCCTAGTCGCACTATGAGTCTTGGTGGACGTCACTATGCTTGTGTGATTGTTGATGATTTTTCTCGTTATACTTGGACATTGTTTCTTGCACATAAAGATGATAGTGCCATTGAGATTGCAAAACTAATAAAACAACTTGAAAATCAATATGGTGCCAATGTCAAAAGGATAAGAAGCGACAGAGGCAGTGAATTTAAAAACAAGGACATGATTTCATTTTGCGAAGAAAAAGGAATTAAACATGAGTTTTCGCCACCTAAAACTCCACAATTAAATGGAGTAGTAGAAAGAAAGAATAGGACATAACAAGAAATTGCTAGAACCATGTTGTGTGAGAACAAATTGCCTAGATTTTTGTGGGCGGAAGCCGTAAATTGTGCATGCTACATAGTTAATCATTTGTCTATTAGAAAGAAAATAAATAAGACACCTTATAAGATATTAAATGATCGCATGCCTAAAATTGATTACTTTCGTGTGTTTGGTTGCAAATGCTTTGTTTTAAATACGAAAGATAATTTAGATAAGTTTGAATCTAAATCAATTGAATGCATCTTTGTTGGGTATTCTATGAATTCAAAAGCATATAGATGTTATGATCCTCTCACTAGACAAATTCTAGAGTCCATTCATATGAACTTTAATGAATTTGGTGAGATTGATAAAGATAAAGAATATGATGATGATTTTGAATTGAAACCCGTGTTGAATGATGATGATGGCACGCATGATATGCATGATACACTAGAAATGCATGAGAACGTAGAAAATAATCAACCAAGATGGCATAGAGATCATCCACACGATCTCATTATAGAGGATATCACTCACGGTGTGCGACTACATAGAAGAATAAATCCGGATGAAATAAATAATTTTCATGCTATGATTTCCGAAATTGAACCTAAAAATGTGCATGATGCTTTGAGTGATTCTTCTTGGATTGATGCTATGCATGATGAACTTAATCAATTTGTTAGAAATGGCGTATGGGATTTAGTGCCACGACCACAAGATAAGACTATAATATGCACAAAGTGGGTGTTTAGGAATAAAATGAATGAAGAAGGAAAAATTGTTAGAAATAAAGCTAGACTTGTAGCACAAGGATATAATCAAGAAGAAGGAATTGATTATGATGAAACATTTGCACCCGTAGCATGTTTAGAAGCTATACGACTTTTACTTGCTATTGCTTGCATGAAAGATTTTAGACTTTATCAAATGGACGTGAAAAGTGCATTCTTAAATGGCTTTATACAAGAAGAGGTATACGTGAAACAACCACCCGGTTTTGAGGATTTGAAACATCCCAATCATGTGTACAAAGTAAAGAAGGCACTATATGGTTTAAAGCAAACACCTAGAGCATGGTATGATCGTTTTGCTACTTTCCTTTCAGAAAATGGTTTTAAAAGAGACACTATCGATAGTACTTTATTTTTAAAAAAGATAAATCAGATTTACTTATTATTCAAATTTATGTTGATGGCATCATTTTCGGCTCCACCTCTCATAAACTTGTTGAAGATTTCAAAATTTGCATGAAATCGGAATTTGAAATGTCTATGGTTGGTGAATTAAATTACTTTCTTGGCTTGCAAATTAAACAAACAGGTAAAGGTATACATATTAGCAATGTTAAGTATCTAAATGATATGATTAAAAAGTTCAATTTTGAAAATTTAAAACCATCCCCCACCCCTATGAGTGTCACCACTAAATTAGACAAATATGAACATGGTAAGGATTTTGATAATGCCTTATATAGATCTATGATTGGTTCTGTCATGCCCCGCACCCTCCGCAGGATATTTAAAAGTCAAAGAAGGGATTAAAGGAGGTTAATGACGGTCAACGATAATGAATTAGACATTAAGTATGAGATTAATTAGAAATTAATGGAGAGATTAAATATTAGCATTAATTAGTATTTAATTTTAGAATTAAATAATTAAAGTTTATTCTTTAAGATAAATAAGATAATAGACATAATTTAGAAACTCCAAACTTTCCCCTTCCCATATAAAAACTGACAGAACGTCAGTTTTCTCCTTTTCAGGAAACAACCGACGTTCCATCTCCTCTTAGGCGGCTCCTCTCCTTTGCAACCCTAGGGAAGGAAATTCTTCGAGAACCCATCCAACCTTCACTTGTTCGCCAATCCAGTTCCGAGTAATCAAAGGCAAGTAATCATCTTATAAGTTCTTACGATTTGTGAAAGATAAACGGCCTATTTTGATATCAACTTGGATCACCATGCAGTAGATTCGTTCTTTGATTATTTGCATATGATCTATGCGTTTTGTTTTCGAGATTTGGCCAATGTATATGAAAAGGCATTTGTTGTTGTGGTTGATTATGTGAAATCATGCAAATTCCTATCCCTTGAATCCCTTCTTGATGTGATTGCGTGGTTGCGTGGGTTGGGGGAGAAAGGTGGAACCTTTGGGGTGATGCAGTTGGAAAAGGTGTGTGATAGGTTTGGATCTTGGTTGCTAGGAGCATAGCGTTTGGAATCTGTAGTTTAAGCATGAACTATAGCAGGGACTAGGTGTGGATTGATTGGGGATGAAGTTGGATGTGTTGGTGTTTTGAACCTGCATAGGTTGCAGAAAACGCAGAAAGAATTTGGAGAAAGCGTGGACATCGATCGATCGATGTCAGAGATCGATGTCCTCTGACGGACATCGATCGATCGATGTAGGGTGACCTGAGAGATCGATGTCCTCTGTTGGACATCGATCGATCGATGTAGGTACAGGCTGAGAGATCGATGTCCTCTGTTGGACATCGATCGATCGATGTAGGTGAGGGTGAGAGATCGATGTCCCCAGTTGAACATCGATCGATCGAAGTGGAGAGATCGATGTCCTCAGCTGGACATCGATCGATCGAAGTAGGGGATGAAGTCCCTCAGTTTTGTGGAAAAATAGAGGGAGAAAGAGGGAAGTTCGGGGAGTCTTTGGGTGACCTTAGAGGCTTCTTAAGACCTGAATAAAGGTAGTCTAAGTCTCGGGAACATGAGTTAGGAAGGTGAATCAACTTGATGACTTCAATGGGTTCACGAACCGGGTTTCAACGTGAATGACTTAGGAGGGTTAGGGAATGAACGTCCCAGGTGTCTTAGAGCTCAATGAAGGAAAGATAGGGATACTCTCGTTGGGTTGTGAACTTTAGAACCAAGGTTGAGTGTTGATGAGCTAGTTGAAGTCCAAGTGTTGATGAATAAGTTGGTGAACTCTTGTGTGTTACTTGTACTTGCGCATGTGAATGTGAATTGCATATGTGAACGAGAAGTGTGATTGAAAGAAGGAGTCTTGCATCATGGCACGTGCATTGCATAAGGTTTTGAAAAGGAGATGTGCTTCGGCACAGATTTGCGAAGGTGAAATGCAATGTTATCCGGGATGGAAATTTAAGCCGGGGTGCATTGCAGGACACAAAAGATTGTAACGTTAACTGGGATGGAAATATAAGCCGAGGTGCGTTACAGGGTATAAAGTCCTCTACAATGTTAATCGGGATGGAAATATAAGCCGAGGTGCATTGTAGAGTTTTACGAGATCTGTGATGTTAATCAGGATGGAAATATAAGCCGAGGTGCATCACAGAGCATATGAGCTTGTAACGTTAACCGGGATGGAAATATAAGCCGGGGTGCGTTACAAGGTAATGAGTTAGGAACCGGACATTGTGACATGCATTGCACTGATTTGAAAAGAAATGGCTCATGCATTTGTGATTGTGTAGTGTAGTGCATATTTGACATGCATCACGAGAGTCAATGTGGTATGAATGTGAGTGTTAATTGATTGCCAATGAATTGTTATTTGCGTGCAAACTGTTGTATTTGCTTTATTATGTTACTCGTTTATATATTTGAAAGTTTACAAGACATGTGCCCCACAATTCCCTTGAACAATATACTACTCATGTCTTGCCATGTGTTGATCCCGTATGTCTTATAAACGGGTTACTTGCTAGCGTTTTTCGCTAAGGGTACTGCCTTTGTGTTACAGGAGAACCCGAGTACGATATGATCTTTATTGAGGATGACGGCGAGTAGGCTGAATGGGATGCGTAGAGACATGTTGGGAGCTAGATGAGAAAGTTGTTATTTATTTCAGTCCTTTCCTACACTTGAGGATTAGTTCGTTAGTACTGTGACTACTCTTAGAGATGTTAGTATCACTTAATGTATTGAATTGATGGTGGAGATTTATTAGATACGTGTTTCCTCACTTATTTCTCTTACGTCATTGATGATGTGTAATCGAGAGATGAGACGTCTTGTAGTCTTCTCAGTAAGCTACGACGGGTGTACCGGTTCGGATTCCGCTGTCCGGGTCGGGGCGCTACAGGTGGTATCAGAGCCTAGGCTTCAGATTTACCTTGGAGACCTAGGTTATGACATGTAGAGTCTTAAGTTATGATTTTCACTTAAGTGGATCTTTAAGTCTAAGTATGTAATCTTAGATTTAAGTTTGATTGGGATGGGTGTGTGTACGAGTGCGACTAAGTGTAAGTAATAAATGTTAATTATTTTAGTTCGTAAATTCCGCTTCGTATCACGTTATGGATCTAAGTACTTATTCTAGAAACTGCTGGATACTAACCAACGTGATATTGCAGAAAATGCCTCCTAAACGTGACAACCAAGGTAGCGGTGGCAATGGGAACAACAATAACCCTTCACCACCACCACCTCCAGTCTTAGTACCTCAAGCACTGATTGATGCCATCACAGTGATAGCACAAGGGGTTGCTCAACAACAGCAACAACCACAGCAACCTCCTCCACCACCTCCCCAGCAAGGCATCAGGTACTATATTGGGGAGATGCGCAAGATGCATGCCCCCAATTTTGAAGGGACCACAGACCCAGAGGTGGCTGGGTTTTGGCTGGATGAAGTAGAAAAATGCTTCAGACTGGTGCAAATGCCTGAAGAACTCAAGGTGGATGTGGCCACGCCATTTTTGATTGGCAGGGCCAATGCCTGGTGGAACGTGTAGGATATGCAAGGCACCACTAGAAGGGGGGGTTGAATAGTGGGTGCGGAAATGTGGTTTTTAAAATTTCTTTGAACCAAAAACCCAACTTCTGAAAACAGTTTCTGTTTTCAGGACCAGTTTTAAAACGTTTTGAAAACTAGGTTTCAGGTCTTCAAAAATTCTGAAATTTGGAGAGAACTTAGCCTCAGATGTTATGAGTGTCTCCTAAAAATTTCAGATTTAAATTCAACCTCTAACCCCTTGAAAATTCGTTGGTGGTCAGATCACGCAAATCTGCCAGAACCGATACACTGATTTGAAAAATTAATTCCTATTTATACACAACTCCAAATGCTCTGAAAATTTAACCACTAACCCCTTATATGTTATATTTAAATGGGTTGAAACAGTTTTGAAAAATTCTTTTGGGAAGTTAGTCAAATACCATCAAAGTCTCAACCTTTGCAAGCCTGAAAATCAGACTGCACTAGTCTCCGAACTTTGGACGTTTGAATGACTTATACTTGTCCAAAAGGGTTGAAACTTGCGCCAAAAGAACCCTAGAACGTGTGGTTATATGTTCTGAAAGTTTCGTGATTTTTGAAATTCGTTTACTATTTTTACGAACGTGATTAAAAACAGTAAACAGTGCTGAAACAGAAAATCAGTGCTGAAAGTAAATGACACCAAGAATTTTATACTGGTTCGGTTATCAACAACCTACTCCAGTCTTCAAGGAACACCTTCCTTGGTTCACACTAATCACTCAACTCAAAATCACCTTACCACAGGGTTGATAGAGTTACACCTAACTCCAACCCTTTACAAACCTTGTATAGTGAAATACAATTTGCACGAACACCACCACCTCGCAAGAATGAAGATTGGTCACACCTTGATCAATCTTTTACAAAGATAAAGAGTATGTGGTGGTATAATACAAGCCTATTCAAGGATTGAAAGATATGAATACAATAGGCTTTCAAGAAGAAATAAAGAAAGAGAATGTAGAAGAAGAAGGCTAGAACACTTTTGATCTTTGAACTTGCAACTCTTGTTCTTGTTCTTGTTTTGCTCTTCTTCCTTCCTTTTTAACATGTAATGGCCGACCCCTATTGCTCTTCCCCCTCTTGAAAATTGTCTTCTAAGTCCTTGGGAGAATGTAAGACATCATTGTGACATGGTCTTGCTTATTTGTCACCTTCTCATTGGATGATCACTTAAGCTTTTGCTTACTTGGCACTCATTGATTGGTTGGATGTTGTCATCACTTGATGACTAGACAAATCTGAGAATAACACTTAAAACATGTGCCAAAACAATCATAAAAACATTGCCAATTATCTCACAATCAATCCCACATAATTTGGATAACAAATTGGTCTCATTCATGACCATAAAATCGGCCAACTCATTCCTTCACATGCTGAAATTTTCAGCATGTGCAATATTCTAGACATATTCAAAATATTGCCATAGTAGTATTATATCAATCCCTTGAAAATGAAGAGCCAAATATATCACAATTAAGATGCAATTTTCGGCCACTATTCACATGTGCTGAAAATTTTCAGCATGTGTTGCATTTTTGAAATCTTTCCTTGTGTGTTGCCCCCTTCAAAATCACCCATCATGTGTAGCTTATTTTCCACCAATTAAAATGACAAATAAGTGTCAAATAAGCTCCACCTAAGCTCCATCATGGCTCAAGTGGCGTGTGATATGGCATATACATGTGCTGAATTTATTTTTGCAAACTTTGTAAAATAGTGCACATTTAATAATACACACATGTTATATTCCAATCAGCCCTTAATTTAATTTTCTAGAACACTTTAAGATGTATAACATATGTAAAAAGTGTCTAGATACATGTCACATGATGTACCAAAAATGTTCCATGTGTTGTGTACGTAGAAAACCAAATTTTCGATATTTATCGATTACCCGATTTTTCTCTAATTTAAATTCCAACTTTTGCACATGTTATATATATTATGTTATACATAATATATAAAAAATATACTTTAAATCTCACCACTTGGCTGGTCTAAAATGGTACCATTAACATGTGACAAAATTAAACTTGGAATCTTCACATTTTGGCCTTAATGTGGGGTGATATGTGTGTGCCAACATGGAAAGTATTTTTGGCTGAACATATGGTCATGTGCACGAAATTTTTATCACTTTTTGAAGTATAGGGGCTGGCCATTTATTTATGGCAAGTACGTGATACGTTGGCGAAGTTTCGGTATTCGCCCGATACGACAATTTTCGGTTTAGAACCTTTTATCGTGTCGTATTTAATTTGTCATCACCATATCTTATATCATATGATATAAGACCTGAATATACTCATAAATATGAGTTAAGTATAGTGGTGTGACGTTAACATACGTACGTGAAATATATAACGTGTCGGTAGTACGTTGGAATACATGTGTATGTACCTTTTTCAAAAAATCTGAAAATATATGTAATATATATGTATATGGCGTGTCACATTAAAGAGGGGAGGAGGATAAAACTTTCCTTCCTTAGCTTTGTTGCCTTTGTGCCTTTTCCAAATGTGGCTTCCTTTAATGAACTACTTAGTTTAATAAACTAAGTACTTCACTTAATGAACTAGTTTAGTTCATTAATGGTGGCACCTGAAAATAGCATAAACACAACAAATATTTGCCATATGATGTAAGCTTTAACGCTTCATGGCTCATTAGTACGGCAACATAATATATAAGCTAAATAAGGCAAGTAATAGCAATGTATCATGCATACATGTATATCTTATGCACGTTTTATCTTATGCTCGTTTTTGTGCACATTTAAATCATGTATTTGAAAATCACTCAAACCCCTTTTTCTCTACAGAATGGCATGTTACCAAAGATGACTCTTCCCATTCAATGGAGACAATTTGTACAGGCATACAAAGATTACTATGTGCCTGAGACTGCCATTTTGGAGAAAATGAGGCAGTTTGACAAGTTTGAACAAGGAAGGATGACTGTTTCAGACTATGCGGACAGATTCCATGCCTTGGGCAAGTTCACACCCTTGGTTTTGGAAAACAACAGGATGAAGATGCTGAAATTTGAAGAAGGGTTGAACCCCCGCATACGGACTGCAATAGTGGGGTCGAGCTTGAAAACCTTTGAGGAGATGCTGGACACATGTTACCAAGTGGAGAGTGACATGCGACGATCACAGAACAGAGAGGCTCGTGAAGAATCGAGCAAGAGGCCGAGGGTTGAGCAAAGTGGGAGTAGGCCCGGACGTTGGGTCAAGATCCCCAGAAAGGGGCAAGCGGGGCCAGCTCAAAGGGCACCGCAACAGAACCAGCAGAATCATCAAGCACCGGCAGAGTGCCCACACTGCCAGAAAAGACATGTGGGCGAATGTTGGAAAATTAGCGGTGCATGTTTCAAATGTGGAAAGACGGGACATAGGATCAGGGACTGCCCTGAATGGAACCCTAAGCCTCAAGCTGCAGGACCAGGGCCGGCTCCACAGCAGAGAGGTAGGCCCAATGCGAGAGTCCACGCGATGACGGACGCTGAGGTCCAAGAGGATGCGAACGTGGTGACAGGTACGACCTAAGTTAAATAATCGTGGTTTAAGTTGGATTTTAGTTTTCTAAGTTGATAATTGAATTCGTGCTTTATGTGAAACTTTTATGTGTTACCCTTTGGTGAATAGGTGTGATCTTAGTTAACAACGTGCCTGCAAACGTGTTATTTGATAGTGGAGCTAGCCACTCCTTCATTTCTAAGTGTTTCGCTAAAGGACTCGACTGTTTACCCGAATGGCTTGAGAACCCATTTAGGGTACAGGCAGCAGGAGAACAAGTACTGGTTTCTCACCACCAGTACAAAGATTGTGAGTTGGAGTTGGACGGAAAAGTATTTTCGGTGACCTTAGTCCCAATTCCAATGAAGGACTTTGACGTAATATTGGGCATGGATTGGCTGACCAAGAATCATGCCAACATCGACTATGAACTCAAGCAAGTGACCCTCAAAGACCCTGAGATGAATGACATCACGGTGCAAGGAAACATCAAGATAACCAAAGCTCCTAAGAAAATATACCTAACGGCGATTAAGGCTTTTAAAGCCCTACAGAAGGGAGCAGAGGGATATATGGTGTATGCGGTAGATGCCCAACAAGAAATTCCCTCTATGAATCAAATACCGGTAATCAATGAGTTCAAAGACGTATTTCCGGACGACCTACCGGGAGTACCACCAACGAGAGAAGTGGAGTTCGAGATCAACTTGATCCCTGGAGCCGAGCCTATATCTAAGGCACCCTATAGAATGGCTCCAGCTGAACTTAAGGAGCTGAAGGGGCAACTTCAAGAATTGTTGGACAAGAAATTAATTCGCCCCAGCGTATCACCGTGGGGAGCCCCAGTATTGTTCGTAAAGAAGAAAGATGGCAGTATGAGGTTGTGCATTGATTACCGAGAACTGAATAAGATTACCATAAAGAACAAATATCCTTTGCCAAGGATAGAGGACTTATTTGACCAACTAAAAGGAGCCCGATGGTTTTCAAAGGTCGACCTTCGTCAAGGATACCATCAATTGCTTGTGAAAGTGGGAGACGTCCCTTAGACCGCTTTTCGGACTCGCTACGGGCATTATGAATTTTTGGTAATGCCGTTTGGGCTAACTAATGCCCCAGCAGCTTTCAGGGATTTGATGAACACAGTATTCCGAGAACAGTTGGATCAATTTGTAGTAGTGTTCATCGATGACATTTTGGTCTATTTCCCAGACGAACAAGCTCATGCTGAACATTTAAGGGTGGTATTGCAAATTCTGAGGCAACAGCAGCTCTATGCCAAATTCAGCAAGTGTGAATTTTGGCTAAGAAGTGTAGCCTTCCTCGGTCACGTGATTTCGGAAGATGGGATCTCTGTGGATCCTAAGAAGATAGAAGCCATCACGGAATGGCCAAGACCCACAAATGTGACCGAAGTCAGAAGCTTTCTAGGCTTGGCAGGCTACTATAGGAAGTTTGTGGAGGGATTCTCAACGATAGCAGTACCATTGAGTCGACTTACGCAGAAGAAGGCTAAATTCGAATGGACTGCTGAATGCGAGCAAAGCTTCACCGAGCTCAAGAAGAGATTGACCACAGCCCCGGTGTTGGCACAACCCTCCGGCACCGACGGTTTTGTGATCTATAGCGACGCGTCCAAGAAAGGACTAGGTATGTACATCATTACAATTAATGCATTGTATGTACTCATGTTAGTCCTGAATTAACTTTCTGTTTATAGGTTGCGTCTTGATGCAAAATGAACGAGTCATATCATACGCGTCAAGACAATTGAAACCATATGAACAGAATTACCCGACGCATGACTTAGAGCTCGCAGCCGTGGTATTCGCTCTTAAGATCTGGAGACACAATTTGTACGGAGAAAAGTGCGCCGTATTTACTGATCACAAGAGCTTGAAGTACTTGTTCTCGCAGAAGGAGTTAAACATGAGACAGAGAAGATGGTTGGAGTTACTAAAGGATTATGACCTGACCATCAATTACCATCCAGGTAAAGCCAATAGAGTGGCAGACGCATTGAGCAGAAAGTCTAGCCACGCGAGACAGTCTCAGTTGGAAAGAGAGATCGAAGAGTTTGATCTTGAATTGGTGAATTCAGTGGCAAATGTCCTTACAGCTTTGTCTATCAGCCCAGACTTGGTAGACCGAATTAAAGAAGCGCAGTACGAGGACCTAGCACTGAAGGAAATCCGCGACAAAGTATCCACAGGACCAGTAAAGGACTTCCAGTTGCGAGAAGATGGAAGTCTATGGTTTCAAAACCGGTTATGCGTGCCAAGTAAAGACGAACTCCGAACGGAATTGCTCCAAGAAGCGCATAACTCAAGAATGTCTATCCACCCCGGGAGCACTAAGATGTATAAAGACCTCAAAAGAAACTATTGGTGGATAGGGATGAAAAGATCAATTGCGACATATGTCGAAAGATGTTTAGTATGCCAACAAGTCAAGGCCGAACATCAACGACCTGGAGGGTTGATGATGCCCCTAGAAATTCCAGAGTGGAAATGGGAACATGTAACTATGGACTTTGTAATGGGACTACCCAAGACCAGGAATGGAAATGAGATGATCTGGGTGATTGTAGACCGCTTGACGAAGACAGCCCATTTCATCGCCATGCCACACGGTACCTCTTATGAGAAACTATCCAACACCTACGTGGATAGCATTGTGAGTTTACACGGAGTCCCTGTCAGTATTGTGTCAGACCGCGATCCCAAGTTTACCTCTAACTTTTGGAGGGCATTCCAGAAAGCTATGGGTACGGAGTTGAGGATGAGTACCGCTTACCACCCGCAAACGGATGGACAATCTGAGAGAACCATCCAAACCTTGGAAGATATGCTAAGAGCGTGCGCCTTAGAGTTTAAAGGAAACTGGGATAGCATGTTGAAGTTGATGGAGTTTTCATACAATAATAGCTATCACAGTGCAATTGGCATGGCGCCATTTGAAGCATTGTACGAACGCAAGTGCAGATCCCCGATTTGTTGGGATGAAGTCGGAGAAAGGATGACCACTGCACCCGAGTTGGTTGAGCAAACAGTGGAAAAGGTCAAGATGATAAGAGAGAAATTGAAAGTGGCTCAAGACCGTAATAAGAGTTGGGCTGATTCTAAGAGACGACCATTAGAGTTTGAAGAAGGCGATAAGGTTTATTTACGAGTTTCACCAAACAAGGGAGTCGTGAGATTCGGAGTGAAGGGCAAGTTAAGCCCTAGATACATAGGCCCGTACGAAGTTCTTGGTAAAGTTGGTGAAAGAGCATACAGACTCGCCTTATCTCGAATTTATCACAAGTCCATAACGTATTTCACGTATCCCAATTGCGGAAATACATATCAGACCCGAGCCATGTCCTCGAAGCTCAACCATTGGACGTGAAAGAAGATGTCACCTACGAAGAACATCCAATCAAGATTGTGGATAGAAAAGATCAAGTCCTACGACGTCGCGTCATTCCGTATGTCAAAGTCCAGTGGAGTAACCATACGGAGCGTGAAGCCACGTGGGAGCTTGAGGAACAAATGAAGGAGCTATATCCGCATGTTTTCCAATAAGGTACGCCAGTTTCGAGGACGAAACGTTTTGTAAGGGGGGTGGAATGTCATGCCCCGCACCCTCCGTGGGATATTTAAAAGTCAAAGAAGGGATTAAAGGAGGTTAATGACGGTCAACGATAATGAATTAGACATTAAGTATGAGATTAATTAGAAATTAATGGAGAGATTAAATATTAGCATTAATTAGTATTTAATTTTAGAATTAAATAATTAAAGTTTATTCTTTAAGATAAATAAGATAATAGACATAATTTAGAAACTCCAAACTTTTCCCTTCCCATATAAAAACTGACAGAACGTCAGTTTTCTCCTTTTCAGGAAACAACCGACGTTCCATCTCCTCTTAGGCGGCTCCTCTCCTTTGCAACCCTAGGGAAGGAAATCTTCGAGAACCCATCCAACCTTCACTTGTTCGCCAATCCAGTTCCGAGTAATCAAAGGCAAGTAATCATCTTATAAGTTCTTATGATTTGTGAAAGATAAACGGCCTATTTTGATATCAACTTGGATCACCATGCAGTAGATTCGTTCTTTGATTATTTGCATATGATCTATGTGTTTTGTTTTCGAGATTTGGCCAATGTATATGAAAAGGCATTTGTTGTTGTGGTTGATTATGTGAAATCATGCAAATCCCTATCCCTTGAATCCCTTCTTGATGTGATTGCGTGGTTGCGTGGGTTGAGGGAGAAAGGTGGAACCTTTGGGGTGATGCAGTTGGAAAAGGTGTGTGATAGGTTTGGATCTTGGTTGCTAGGAGCATAGCGTTTGGAATCTGTAGTTTAAGCATGAACTATAGCAGGGACTAGGTGTGGATTGATTGGGGATGAAGTTGGATGTGTTGGTGTTTTGATCCTGCATAGGTTGCAGAAAACGCAGAAAGAATTTGGAGAAAGCGTGGACATCGATCGATCGATGTCAGAGATCGATGTCCTCTGACGGACATCGATCGATCGATGTAGGGTGACCTGAGAGATCGATGTCCTTTGTTGGACATCGATCGATCGATGTAGGTACAGGCTGAGAGATCGATGTCCTCTGTTGGACATCGATCGATCGATGTAGGTGAGGGTGAGAGATCGATGTCCCCAGTTGGACATCGATCGATCGAAGTGGAGAGATCGATGTCCTCAGCTGGACATCGATCGATCGAAGTAGGGGATGAAGTCCCTCAGTTTTGTGGAAAAATAGAGGGAGAAAGAGAGAAGTTCGGGGAGTCTTTGGGTGACCTTAGAGGCTTCTTAAGACCTGAATAAAGGTAGTTTAAGTCTCGGGAACATGAGTTAGGAAGGTGAATCAACTTGATGACTTCAATGGGTTCACGAACCGGGTTTCAACGTGAATGACTTAGGAGGGTTAGGGAATGAACGTCCCAGGTGTCTTAGAGCTCAATGAAGGAAAGATAGGGATACTCTCGTTGGGTTGTGAACTTTAGAACCAAGGTTGAGTGTTGATGAGCTAGTTGAAGTCCAAGTGTTGATGAATAAGTTGGTGAACTCTTGTGTGTTACTTGTACTTGCGCATGTGAATGTGAATTGCATATGTGAACGAGAAGTGTGATTGAAAGAAGGAGTCTTGCATCATGGCACGTGCATTGCATAAGGTTTTGAAAAGGAGATTTGCTTCGGCACAGATTTGCGAAGGTGAAATGCAATGTTATCCGGGATGGAAATTTAAGTCGGGGTGCATTGTAGGACACAAAAGACTGTAACGTTAACCGGGATGGAAATATAAGCCGGGGTGCGTTACAGGGTATAAAGTCCTCTACAATGTTAATCGGGATGGAAATATAAGCCGAGGTGCATTGTAGAGTTTTACGAGATCTGTGATGTTAATCGGGATGGAAATATAAGCCGAGGTGCATCACAGAGCATATGAGCTTGTAACGTTAACCGGGATGGAAATATAAGTCGGGATGCATTACAAGGTAATGAGTTAGGAACCGGACATTGTGACATGCATTGCACTGATTTGAAAAGAAATGGCTCATGCATTTGTGATTGTGTAGTGTAGTGCATATTTGACATGCATCACGAGAGTCAATGTGGTATGAATGTGAGTGTTAATTGATTGCCAATGAATTGTTATTTGCGTGCAAACTATTGTATTTGCTTTATTATGTTACTCGTTTATATATTTGAAAGTTTACAAGACATGTGCCCCACAATTCCCTTGAACAATATACTACTCATATCTTGCCATGTGTTGATCCCGTATGTCTTATAAGCGGGTTACTTGCTAGCGTTTTTCGCTAAGGGTACTGCCTTTGTGTTACAGGAGAACCCGAGTACGATATGATCATTATTGAGGATGACGGCGAGTGGGCTGAATGGGATGCGTAGAGACATGTTGGGAGCTAGATGAGAAAGTTGTGATTTATTTCAGTCCTTTCCTACACTTGAGGATTAGTTCGTTAGTACTGTGACTACTCTTAGAGATGTTAGTATCACTTAATGTATTGAATTGATGGTGGAGATTTATTAGATACGTGTTTCCGCACTTATTTCTCTTACGTCATTGATGATGTGTAATCGAGAGATGAGACGTCTTGTAGTCTTCTCAGTAAGCTACGACGGGTGTACCGGTTCGGATTCCGCTGTCCGGGTCGGGGCGCTACAGGTTCTTTGCTATATCTTACTGCCAGTAGGCCTGATATCATGTTCAGTGTATGTATGTGTGCACATTTTCAAAGTCAACCAAAGGTGTCTCACTATAATGCCATTAAAAGAATATTCCGATATATTAAGCACACACCCACCTTAGGCATTTGGTATGATAAAGATTGTGAATTTAACTTGCATGCCTATACTAATGCTGATTATGGTGGATGTAAAATAGATAGGAAAAGCACGAGTGGCACTTGTCAATTTATAGGAAACTCACTTATTTCATGATTTTCAAAAAAGCAAGCAAGCGTAGCCTTATCCACTACTGAAGCTGAGTACATGGCAATTAGTCTTTGTTGCACATAATTACTATGGCTAAAACAACAACTTTCTGATTTTTAAATTACGGTAAATAAGATTTCTATATATTGTGATAGTATGAGCGCCATCAACCTATCTAAGAACCCCGAGCTACACTCTAAGGCCAAGCATATAGAAGTACGCTATCACTTCCTTCGTGATCACGTCAACAATTGTGATATTGTCATAGATCACGTATGCACAGAGGCACAAGTAGCAAATATTTTCACTAAGGCACTAAATCAGGCTACGTGTGAAAATCTTCGTTCTAAATTAGGCATGATTTCTGCTGATTTGATTTGATTATCTTTCCATATTTACATGCATTTTTGATTGACTTTCTGAAATAAAGGGAGAGAGAGACTGATGATTTAAGGGGGAGAGAGATTGAGTGCACAAATCAAGGGGGAGAAAATTCGAAAATTGAAATTTGAAATTCAAAATCTGAATTTGTTCATGATTGGAGGGGGAGCGATAAAATTTAAATCATGAACGTAGGTAATTTTGTAAATCATCAAAAAGGAGAGATTGTAGAGAAAAAGGTGTTTGAGTGATTACAAAATGCATTATTAAATAACGTGTATTAAAGAAATGCATGACATATTTTATGACATGACACGTTTTTGCATAAAACTTGCCTTATATAGTTCATATATAATGTTGTCGTACTAACGAGCCATGAAGCTTTAAAACTTACATCAAATGGCAAGCATTTGTTGTGTTTGAACTATTTTTAGGAGCCATCATTAATGAACTAAACTAGTTCATTAAGTGAAGTACTTAGTAAAGTAAACTAGGTAGTTCATTAAAGGAAGCCATATTTGGAAAAGGCACAAAGGCAACAAGTTGAAGAAAGGAAAGTTCTCCACTCCCTCCTACACGCCATTATACATATATTTTTATATATATTCAGAATTTTTTAAAAGGCGCATAGATATATATTCCAACGTACTACCGACACATTATATATCTTACGTACCTACGTTAACATCACACCACTATATTTAACTTATATTTATGAGTATATTCAGGTCTTATATCATATGATATAATTCATGGTGATGACAAATTTATTACGACACGTTAAAAGGTTCTAAACCAAACATTGTCGTATCGGATGAATACCGAAACTTCACCAACATGTCACGTACTTGCCATGTATAGATGGCCAGCCCCTACACTTCAAAAATGGTCACAAATTTCGTGGCTTACATGGTATATACAGCCATAAAATCATTCCATGTTGGTACACGCAAATCACCCAAGTTAAGGCCAAATTGTGGAGATTCCAAATTCAATCTTGTCACATGATTAGGCGCCACTTTAATCAGCCCTAAGTGCTGAATATCAAAGTTTAATTTATGTATATTATGTGTAACATAATATATATAACATTTGCAAAAAGTTGTAATTTAATCGGAGAAAAATCGGGTAATCGACAAACATCGAAAATTCGGTTTTCTACAAACACGACACATGGAACATTTTTGGCATGGCATATAAAATGTATCTAGACACTTTTTACATACTTCGTACAATCTAAAGTGTTCTACAAAAATCAATTAAGGTCTGATTGGAATATACCATATGTGTATAATTATATGTGCACTATTTTACAAAGTTTGCAAAAATAAAATTCATCACATGTACATTCATCATACACGCCTAGCTCAGCCTTGTTGGAGCATATGTGGAGCTTTGTTGGCATCTTGATTGGCCAAGAATGAAGTATACAAGGTTGGTGACATAAAGAAAGGAGCTACAAAAGGTAACATTTCAAACTTTGTCACATTTGTGACACATGCTGAAAATTCAGCATGTGTAGTCTTAGAGCTGGCCGAATTTCCTACTTAAATGAGCCATATTTACTATCTTGAATTATATGGATTGATTAATAGATAATATGGCAATGTTTTGAATATATTATTGAAATAATCAAGTGATATTTTCAAATATCACACATGCTGAAAATTTCAGCATGTGTGTAATGAATGTGGCCGATTTCATGGCTCTCTTAGTGAGTAATTTTTATTCCAAATTTAGTAGAAATATTATGTACTAAATGATGATTTATTTCTTCTTTATTTTCAAGTAATTAATCAAATGCAAACTTGGCAACTATTTGAATAAAGTGTGAATATCACACATGCTGAAAGTTCAGCATGTGTTGGCCGAATTTTTGATGGTAAATTGGAGAAATTTGTCTTGCTAATTATGTGGGATGATTATGTGGCTTATGGCAACACTTTTATGACTAATTGGCACATGCTTTTTAAGGTTTATTTTCAGATTTATCTAGTCATCAAATGATGACAACTTCCATCCAATCAAAGAGTGCCAAGTAAGCAAGAGCTTAATGATCATCCAATGAGGAGTTGCCAAGTAAGCAAGGAAATGTCACAATGATGTAATATGCTCTTCCAAGGACTTAGAAGATAATTTTCAAGAGGAAGAGAAGGCTATAGGGGGCGGCCACCTTGGATAAAAAAGAAAGAAGAGAGCAAACAAAAGACAACACAAGTCTTGCAAATTTCAAAGATCAAAACGCACACATCTCCCTCTTCTTTCTACACTTCTTTCTTTCTTCTCTCTAAAATCCTATTGTATTCATATTCATACATCTTGAATGGGATTCTTACATACCACCATATACTCTTTATTGTTGTAAAATATTGATCAAGGTGTGATCAATCTTGCACTCGGAAGGTGGTGGTGTTCGTGATCATTTTAGTCATATTCAAGGTTTGTAAAGGGTTGGAGTTGGTGTGTAACTCCATCAACCCTGTGTGATAAGGTGTTATTTGTATTTTGTGATTAGTTGCTAACTAAGGAAGGTGTCCTCGAAGACTGGAGTAGGTTGTTTTAACCGAACCAGTATAAAATTCCTTGTGTTCTTTACTTTCAGCACTTACTTTAGGTTTCCAGCACAGTGCATCGTTTCTATCACGTTTGTAAAAATAGTAAACGAATTTTAAAAATCACGAAACTTTCAGGAAACATAGCCACATGTCCTAAGGTTCTTTTGGCGCAAGTTTCAACCCTTTTGGACAAGTATAAGTCATTCAATCATCAAAAGTTCTGAGACTAGTGCGGTCTGATTTTCAGGCTTGCAAAGGCTGAGACTTTGAACGTATTTGACTATCTTCCCAAAACAGTTTTTTAAAACTGCTTCAATCCAATTAAATAAACCTAATAAGGGGTTAGTTATTAAATTTTCAGAGCATTTGGAGTCACGGTTAAATAGGAATTAATTTTTCAAATCGGACTACCGTTTCTGGCAGATTTGCGCAATCATACCATCAACGCTTTTTAAAGGGATTAGAGGTTGAATTTTTATCTGAAATTTTAAGGAGATACTCAAGACATCTGAGACTAATATCTCTCCCAATTTCAGAATTTTTGAAGACTGCAACCTAGTTTTCAAAACGTTTCAAAACAGGTTCTGAAAACAGAAACTGTTTTCAGAAGTTGGGTTTTTGGTTTAAAACAATTTTAAAAACCACATTTTTCGCACCCACTATTCAACCTCTCTAGTGGTGCCTTGCAGATCCTACAACATTAAGTTCAGAAAACACATAGAACATCAAAACTTCATTTCTTTCATCCGATGCTAAGCCTATCACCTCCTTACCTCTCCATCTAACCCAATATTACCCATTAAACCTTCAAGACTCACATATCCATCCAACTCTTCCTTCAACGTCATAGTTCGTCATAAATTATCCTAATAACACATAATTTCATCACTTAGTCGTCTTACATCCCAGTGTAAAAGCAACAAAAGTCATTAAGGAGTTTGAATCCCTCACCTTACTACCGTTTATTATTTTCAAAGAGTCTTCAACAACGAGAACTTCTTTATGCTTCAAGAATCCTTAATCCACAAGAACGGTGAGATTTCTTTCAACCTAGATCACTTACTTTATCTCGAAGTCTAACCACTGAAATTGTGATATTCTTATTTTGCTCTCACCTTGATACAATGATTCCAAATCCGGATTTCAATCGGATAAATCGTCATCGGATCGCAAACGATCGTGTCCGAGAGAAAACTGATATCTTTTTCGTCTCTTTCATCGATGTCATCAAATTTTTGGGAAGGAATGACGGCAATAAATTTTCTTTCCTCATTTTATTTCTTTTCACTTAAATAACAATTAAACTAAACATGAAATAAAGGGCAAAATTACTATGTTGGCCCTCCTCTTTGAAAATGTTTTCCTAGGATATTTCATTGCAGCAACAACTCGTTGCATTAGATTCGATCTGGCAAAGGGAGGATGAGATGGTGAAGGACTGGTGGGGTTATAATACGCACTAGACTGTTGGGTGTCACTTTTGGTGCTACTCTATTCATCCCCTCCAGAGTCTTGAGATTTTTAGACTCGATAATGACCATCATTTTGGGTGTCTACTCTCTTAGTAAGGAGGTAAGTAATTTTGAGACAAGATCTTCATTTTATATTTTCTTATCAAGTATTGAAAGTTGATATACAATTTGGATGAATCGATCAATAGTCTCCTCAATGTTTTCACACTCTTTATACCAAACATTTCATAATCCTTCATGAGCATTAACTATTTAGCCATTCTCACTTTCTTGATTCCATATGGATAATCTCCAACCTTTTCTAGCTTCATGAATCATTTCAAGACGTTGAAGTGTAACGAGCTTGAGAGTGGTTAGAGCATTTGAAAGAATGTCAAATGTTTTTTCATTGATCGCAAACTTGAGCTTTTCTTCATCGTTGTAGTAATCCTCATCTCTGTATATTGTTTCACCATTTGAGTTTGCAATCATAGGAACTTCGATTCATTTGACAACCGCTCTCCATGTATCAAATCCACAACCTTTCAAATGCTTCATCATTCAAAACTTACACATAACGAGTAGTTTCAAGCATAAAATATGGAAACTTTAGTATTTGATACTGTGAATATAGTGGATGATATATATGTTGGTCTAAAAGAAGTAAAGGCTGTCATGGCTTTATTTTTTAATTATCTTAACCTTGATACTTGTGAAAATTGGCTAAGTAATCAAGGCTTAGCTCTCATGTCAATTCTTAGGTCCGTAACAATCACTCCAAATGGGATTGAATAGGGTGTTGGACAATCTTTGTGTTTTTCTCGATTTATCTCACCCGAACTCTCAATGCTTACCAAAATAAAAAAGAGAGATATGAGAAATAATGTGCTGGAGACATACAATTTAGAATAATTCGAATCTCCTTGATTATGCTCCACTGCCTTGTTTTCAAAGAGGATTTTCAATAACTTTTTTATTACCTTCAACAAGGAATAAGAACAGCAATAACAACTACTACAACAACTATTGTAACAACAACTTGTGAAGCATCAACTACTATAACAACTCCTAAAACAACATCCAAAGGCCTTTGAGCTTTTCAGGTTGCTTCTTCACAACTTCAACAAAGTTCTACCTAGGATCTTTCACGAGTCTAAATCAAAAGCAACAGATCAAATATGTTTAATTCTTCTTATGTTAGACTTCTTACTTGCACAATGCAACAATGTAAAAACAAACAACAAGAGCTTAATGAGAGCTTTTTTGCTATCAATGGAGGATAATGTTTGAAGAGGATGAAAGTTTGTAATTTTCTCCTCTGTGCTTCTTCAATATATAGAGGAGGCGAATCTCTTTTTGTAGCCCCATGAAAGTCTGACACTTCATTAATTATTTTGGAGAAATATAATTGGTCTTCAACAACCCTACTATTCAATCTGTTGAATCATAGCCACCTTAGAAGAACTTAGATAGGTGTACAATAGTTAGAAAAGCATTATAGACGTTAGTCATTTTGGAAAAAGATTGGAAAGAAAAACACTTTAAAATTGTCGTAGATCTATTTGCAGCGGCTATAAAAATTTGAATTAAGGATGACGTCAATTGTTCGATGTATGTCTATGTGATCTATGTCACGTCAACCGGCCGATGTATTTTGTTCAGAGATTGGCATTACTTTTTACATTTTGTAACATTTTACATTGAATGACATTGATTGATCTATGTAGAGATAGACGTTGGACAGTGCATTTCTAGCTTTGAATAAGTGTAATGTCGATCTATCTACATAGAGAAGAATGTCACGTTGATCTTTGATTTAAAGATCTACATAGAGATTGATGCTGAGCAATGTGCCACCAATTTCGAATACGACTGACATCGATCGATCTACATAGAAATTGAATTCCTAGTAATCTGTGTTTTAGAGATCTATGGAGAGACCGACGTTATACAATGTGATTCTAATTTTGAGAGCAATTGACGTCGATAAATATATATAGAGATCGACAACATATTATCTATGTTTTGTGTATCTATTTAGAGATGACGTTGCTTTTCTTATGGTTTCATGCCTTCGTCCTTTTCAAAGTATGGATAAATCTTTTTTGTAATTTCCAAACATATTTTAAATTCATTAAAAGCTTCATCCTTCAATAGTCGCATCTTTTAGATGATTCCAAAACTATAACCCTTCAAAAGATTTTGGTTTGAAAGCAAAATTTTTACCTTTCTTTGTTAAACATGGCTTTTGGTCTAATTTTTGTACAAAGCGATCTTCCCCTCAGTCAATACATGTCATGCTTGCCCTTAACATTTGCATTCTCTTCTTTTACCCATACAAACATACTAATCCTAATTTTTCATATACATACATTACACATATAATCAACAACAACAACAATCATACCCAGTATAACCCAATCGCAGCAAAAGCTATCGCTAGGGATTACACATATCAATAATTTTTCACATATCACATATACACATGTTCATTTCATTTTGCTCGTACACATTAGCCCCAAACATATATCACCTTATATCGACCTATATCTATCCCATACTGCCTCACAACCACATATACTAGATATACATAAACCATATCAACCCTTATCAAATCGCATACATCATTTTCTCCCTCTTTTGTAATTACAAAAATACAATAATGCATAACACTTGGATTGTATAAAAGATATTCAAAGAAAGCATTATCATTCAAGTTAATAAGTTACAAGAGTACACAATTTGTTCAATGGAAGGCTGGGCTAGAGTGGAGCTAGAACGGGGATGGAGTTATCTATTCTTCATTGGAGGAGATGGTGAGTTAGGGAATACATGCCTTTATCTTGGCATTGAACATGCCGAAGTTTGAATTGTACATCGTGTTGGAGAAGTTGAAATAAATTGGAAAAGTTTGAGCAAATGGGTTTGTCAAAAGGTGACAACCACCATACTTTGAGCTTAATTATGATTAGTGTTCGTTAATCAAAAACAAAAATAATAATTTCTAAATTATCTACGTAACAAGTAGATGACTTTAGGCTTTTGAATCACTGGATTCTGATACCGGGTGAATGAGAAATTAATGCTCAAAGTTAGAGTAAAATTGGAAGGAAATTGGAAAAGTGGTGATGTGACCTCTTGAGGAGTGAACACACCACCCCTTAAGTGGAATACCACATTGGCCACTTGAGATGAAAAGGCCACCAAATATAGTTCAAGTTGGAGCTTTCTAAAATGTGCCCTTGGGCATGAGAAGTTTTTGACGGAGTCAGGACGCAGCTCAGGCAAGGTTCACCACACACGCCCGCGCCGCCGCCCATCCGGCCGGCCGGCTCGGCTCCGGCTCATTCTCGTCTTTTTGGAGAAATTTTCTTTTACATTTTTCCAGAAAAATAAATTAAGTGATCCAACGGTTGAAATATTTTTGATCATAACCGTTGCAAGATCTAACGGTGTAGATCGTAGTCTACACGGATTATGATCTAACGGCTGAGATCATATCTGGGAGCGGTTTCTTCATCTAGATCTAACGGCTGTGGATCGTAGTCTACACGGATCATGATCTAACGGCTGAGATCGTATCTGGCAGTAGTTTTTCATCCGACTGTCTACGTTTAAAACTGCTGCAGTTTACGATCTAACGGCTGTGGATGAAAACCGTCTGATCCGACGGCTACGGTTTAATCTGGAGATTAACCGCCTAATCCTTCCTGCCTATAAATAAAACGGCTCCTTTCTTCCCAGAACACTGCGTTTTTCCACTGCTGCTCTCTCCTGACATTTTCGTTTTTTGCATACTGCTGTTGCATTGTTGTTCCAGTCCAGTTCGTTGAGAAATAAGAGCATCCCACAGGTTCGCCGAATTCTTTACGTAGCTGTGCCGTTTCGTATGAACTGTTAGCCGTTGTATCCTAGGAGACGTTTGCTGTTTCTGGTTGGGCACTTCGTACCAGAGCAAATCGTCTTAAGGACAGAGTCCTTAGACTCGTCTCGGTTCTACTTGCATTTCGTCAATTTACACAAACGCACGCAGTACACTGGTTTTGATTACAGTTTATAACACATCGCGACTTGTCCTCGATGTTCAGCCACCTCAGCACGAAGGCGATCCACTTCTGTCTCCAATTTCATGTGTAGGTTGTGGTCGTCTCAGCTTCGTGTTGGAGCTTAATGACTTGCCCCCTAAGAATGGTGAAAACGTGATTGACTCTGACACTTCTTCCCTCATCATCTACAACCATAGAAGCTATAGGGTCTTCTTCGAGGCACTTTTTCCTGGGACAATGGGTTCCTCTGGCGCCCTCCTTCTCTTTTCTTGCCATGACGACTTGCTTGATGTTGGTATTATCACAAAAATCTTTTTGAGTAATCTTCTCAACATCATTTACGTCCAACTATATGCCCGATTTCTTCAACATTTGATAGATGAGGTTGCAATATGGAAGGGCTTTGTTCCTTTTGATGGTTGTCTATTACATTAGCCTTAAAAAGCCCACCAAAATTTTCAAGTTCCCGATTGGCAATGTGGTATGCTACATAAAAGTAAAGGTCGCTGGGAAGCTTTGTGTATTTCCCTTTAACACAGAAAGTGACTACCGTCGCCAACACACGATATATCAACGGCATGTCATTTGTGTTTTTAGCAGGTTGGAATCCCAAGAAAGTCTTAACTCATTAACCTTCCACCGAGCCTAATCACACTTCTATGTGTCAAATTCATCTAATCCCTCATTAGGCACCCCAAGAAAATAACTGATGGTGCCAACATTCCACCCAAAATGAGTACCATGAATCGCAATATGCAAAGCATAAGGAAAATTATTTAGGTATTCTACTATAAGTTTGCATACAATAGTCTAGTATACATCTTAGACATGTTGGTCATCTCATTTTCATTCCAAAGGGGGCTCCATCTTTGAACATCTAACCAATCAAGTATTGGTTTCATCTCCACATTTGCCTTAAAATCCTTAAATTTAAGCAATTTTAGAGGACACTTGACCTCTCTTGCATCTCGCACTCAGTGAATAATTCTTGGGAACATGAGGGCATGTAGATAAACTTACTTTTACCGCCAGGCTCATCCAAAGCACCTCTGAAATCAGCTGGCTTCATCCAAGGAAAGTTTTGGTCAGTCAATCATCTCCTAAGTGCTGCCAACTCCTCCGCCTTAGCATAATCCATGCCTATAGGTCTTCTCGTTTGGGTTCTTGGAGCAATAAAAACTTGCGGATGTGAGGTTTAGCCTTAGAGATGATTACTTGACCCTCCTTCACCAACATTAGAGGTTCTTGGCCTTTTTGAAAGTATTCTTGCTCCTTGTTCCTAAGTTTTTGTCCTAAACATGAAATCTAGGTTCAGAAAGGAAAGAGAGAGTTTAGGAAGATGAATAGAAGAAGAAAGTGGCGTGAGGTTGAAAATTGATGATGAAGAAGTTTTAGCCTGAAATTTTTAGGGTAAAGGGCGGTTTTTACCGAAGAAATTCACCAAAGATTTAGGTTCAATCGATCAAAATGGATAGATGAGGCTTTGTGTTATTTGTTTTTTTATAGATATTATGACTGCTCATCCCAATGACATTAATCGATTGAAATATCAATCTATATCACATTGATCTCTCGTTGTAGAGATCGATGTATATAGCGAAAAGTGACACACAATTGGTTTCATGAAAAACCAAGATGTTGAGAAAAAGTGTTTGAATGATTTACAAACACATGATTAAAATAGTACAAGTTTACAAAATGCATCACAAATTTATTACTTGAGACGTTTGTGTGATATACATGTCTCATATGCTTTATATATATTGCTGTTGTACTAACAAGACATGAAGCATTAAAGTTTACATCATATGGCAAACATTTGTTTTCTTTGAACTATATTCAGGTGCCACCATTAATGAACTAAACTAGTTCATTAAGTGAAGTATTTAAATTAATGAACTAATTAGTTCATTAAATGGAGATATATTTGGAGAAGGATTGATGGCAACAATTTGAAAAATGGAAAGTCTCCTCATTCATTCTATTTACACGCCATTTATACATATTATATATATATATTTATAGTTTTTTCTAAAAATGCAGAATACACATATATTCCGACGTAATACCGACATGTTACATATATTACAAACGTACGTCAACGTCACACCAGTATAAACACCTCATATTTATGAGTATATTCAGATCTTATATCATATGATATAATTCATGGTGATGACAAAATTATAACGACACGTTACAAGGTTATAAACCAAAAATTGTCATATCGGATGACTACCAAAACTTCGCCAATGTGTCACGTACTTGCCATATAATGATGGCCAACCCATATACTTTAAAAATAGCAAAAATTTTCATGGCTCACATGTTCAAATAAGCCATGAAATCATTCCATGTTGGCACACACAAATCATCCACAATTTAGGCCAAATTGTGGAGATTTCAAATTCAAAGTTTTAAGGCACATGAATCGCCTCTTTAAGTGAGACATTAGAGCTGAATATCTAATTTGTTTTATGTATATTATGTGCAACATAATATATATAACATGTGCAAAAAGTTTGAATTTAATCGGAGAAAAATCGCGTAATCGACGAAAGTCGAAAATTTTGTTTTCTATGAACATAAAACATGGAACGCTTTTGGCATGACTTGAAATTCAGCACATGTACAAGTACTCTTACACGCCATTTGCAGCCTTGATGGAGCCTATGTGGAGTTTAGTTGGCATCTTAATTGGTGGAGAATATGCCACACAAGGTTAGTGACATAAAAGAGGGATCAGCACAAGGTAACAATTCAAAAATTTTGAAAATGTAACACATGCTGAAAATTCAGCATGTGCTACTAGTACTGGCCGATTTTAGGCTAGTTATGGTGGCTAATTGGCATGAAAAAATTGAAGGGATTGAATGATGATTATTTGGCAACAATTTGAATTCTTTTTGGCACATGTTTTATGTGCTATTTTCAGATTTTACAGCTCATCAAATGATGACATGTTGAACCAATCATCAAGTGCCAAGTAAGCAAGGCCAAGTCATCCCTCAAATCATAACGTGCCAAGTGAGCAATATGGTGTCATATCTACACAAGGCAATCTTCCAAGGACATTAAAGAGATTTCTCAAGAAGGAAGATAACCTACGGGGGGCGGTCACTTTTGAATAAAAAAAGGAGAAGTAGAGCAAATAAAAGCAAGACAACTATCATTTTTCTCTCAAGTGCAAAAGCATCTTCTACTATCTTCTTCTACCTTTCTTTATTCTTCTTCTTCTCTCAAGCCTATTGTTCATATATTCAAACTATTGTATAGGTTTTGATTATACCACCATACACGTTTCATTGATTGTAAAAGGTTGATCAAGGTGTGATCAAACCTTCACTCGTTCAGTGGTGGTGTTCATGATCCATGTGCTTGATTGTATAATTTGCAAAATGATGGAGTTGGTGTGTAACTCTAGCAACCCTTATGTTAAGGTGTTATATTGTGTTTAGTGGTAATCGAGGAAGGCGTCCTCGAAGACTGGATTAGGTTGATTTAACTGAACCAGTATAAAATCATTGGTGTCTTTACTTTCAGCACTTTACAAGAGTAAAAATGCCAAACGACTTTCAAAAATTGTAAAATTTTGCATAAACATAGCCACAGCTCTTATTTTTCATTTGGCATAAGTTTCAACTCATTTGGACAAGTATAAGTCAACAAGTATAAATCAACATGATTGATATACTTTCCAAAGGAAGTTTTTAAAACTGTTTCAACCCATTGAAATACATATATTAAGGGTCTTGTCATTAAATTTTCAGACCATTTGGAGCCACCAATCAACTGGAATAAAATTTTCAAATCGAACACTTGTTTCTCGCAGATTTGCACAATAAGACAAAAAACGTATTTTCAAAGGGTAAGGATTTGATTTTTAATTTGAAATTTTTATGAGAAACTCTGAAAATCAGAGAGTAGAATCTCACCAAATGTCATACTTTTTGGAGGTTTGTAACTAGGTCTTTAAATCGTTTCAAATCAGAATCTGAAAACAGAAATTGTTTTTAGAAGTGGGGATTTTTGGCCAAACGTTTTTAAAAACAACATTTTCCTCACTTACTATTCAACCTTCCTTTCTAGTAGTGCTATGCAGGTCCTACAAGTGGTATCGGAGCACAGACACACTCACGACAAGGAGATCTAACGATCTTTGTGAGATGGCAACCACTAGTCACAAGACCGAACAAGAAGGTATGTCGAGTCAAAGGTCTTCTCTTTTTGACGGTGAGTCTTTCATACAATAGAAACTTAGAATGGAACTTTTTCTTATGGCTATTGACATAGACTTGTGGTCAATTATAGAAGATGGTCCTTTTGTTCCTTCTAAATTATCTACTGTTGATGGTGTCACACTAGAGGTCATAAAACCGAAACAAGAATATACTAGTGATGACAAAAAGAAATTAAGTATAAATGCTAGAGCCATGAACCTACTTTTAAACGGGCTGAGTCAAAGCGAATCAAACCACGTGTCTAATTGCTCTAGTGCTCAAGAGATGTGGAGAATTCTTGAGATGAAACATGAAGGGACTAGTTAGGTCCAAGAGTCTAAAATAAATATGCTTATGTCCACTCTTGAGTCCTTTAAATTATTACCAAATGAATCTATTGTTGATATGGACTTACGCTTGACTAACATCTATAATTCTCTTGAGTCTCTTGGAAAAGTTTTTTCTACACAGGAAAAAGTACAAAAAGTGCTAAGAAGTCTCCCATCCGAATGGGACCCCAAAGTCACAGCGATTGAGGAAAGTAAAGAAACAAGAACGATATAAATGGAGGAACTAATCGGATCTTTAAAGGTATACAAAAACAAACTTACACTAAGGAAATCGGAATCTACGTCGAGACAAGGTAAGACTATTGCCTTTAAATCAAATGAATATGTCTCTACTTCTTCCGATCACGTAGATGATAGTGATACTGAATTGAACAATGAAGATGTAATACTATTGGCTAAAGGTTTGAGAAAATCATTCAAGAACAAACCTAATGTTGTTTCGACTAAAAGAAATAAAAATAAAAATTATGACAAGGACATTAAATGCTATGAATGTGAGAAACTTGGACACTTGTCATATGACTGCCTGAATAAGGACAAACAAATGACCAAAAACCCTGACAAGGACTGGAACAACAATAGACCCGTCTCAGAACCTAAACAAAGGAACTCAAGAAGTGCTATCAAGGCTTCCCCTTGGAGTGATTCATCTGACTGTGAGACTAATACCGAAGAAAAGACGGCACAAGTATGCTTTGCATCCAAATCATCAAATGAGGTATCCTCTGATTCTGATTCTAATTCTTAACCTTCGTATGATAACTCGTTTAGTCAATATTTAGAATTTTATAAATTCACAAAGACTCTTGCAAAAGAAAAGAAACGGTTAATTGAAGACAAAGAATTGTTAGAATCATCTAACACGAATGTTGTTTCTCAATTAAACGATTCAAAAGAAGAGTCGTCTTGCATAATCAATGCATTGAAATCAGAGATGTATCACCTTGCTCTCGAACCCTAGCTTCGGGAACAGTGCACCCGCCGTAGGCTGCTACAAGAACTACAAGGCGTCGTTCAAACTTCTTTACACGTCGGAAATGACGCATAAACTTTTCGTAGAAATGATAATAAAATAAACATCTCCATTAAATTAAATCCATCGAAATTAAAACAAATACTAAAGCTGTCGAAACTCGCTACGTCATGTACGAACACTGAAATAGTCTGAATACAAATAAAGAGTCTAGGTAAAAAGAGACAGTTAACTATCTCACTAGAAGCAGCAGACCACACGACCCCGCCTCACTCTCCCCAGCTCGCATGATCAGCCCCATCCTCTATAAAAAATATACTCAAAGTCCTGCTCATCTGTGGAGAGAGGTAGAGGGGTGAATGATGGAAGTCACTCGTACGTTACCCGTCTCTTTCGAAAAGGGACTATTACATACTGAGTCGGGCAAACAGATAAAGGCAACAACGGATAAATAAATAAAGCACTAAAGCATAAATACATAAATAACACATACCCGACCCGATCCATATCCCAACATGTAGCACTGAAACAACTTAATAACAAGGTAATCGATAATCACAACAATAACAAATGCAATGCGCAACTTCATGATGCATGCGCTTCTATCTCCATGTCACACGCAGTCATTTAATATCACACGCTATGCTCTTTCTTTTCCATGTTATGCTATGCATGTCTGGGGTCCCATTATGTGAATGTAACCGTTATTACCAACACCCATCACACGCCTCGTCAGGCCACATGTCCCGTAGGACCACACGGCTCATAGGCCAAATGCAATGCTCGTGCCATGAATGTGTCACACTTTCACACTTCTATTTCTCCTATGTTGCATGCTCCGTTCTATGTTGCGTATTACCTATATTGCATAGTTACCCTATATTGCATAGGGTTCATTACCGTATTTTATTTTCTACCACTATTGTATCTTTCTAGACTTTGTTTTAGGTTTCTACACTTTATTTTATTTTTCCTAGGCTTTCAAGCACTTAAATCTTTTATTTAAAAATATTTTTTATCTTCCTCTACTATTTTTATCTATTTTAATTAACTTTATTTAAAGGGTTTCTATATTTCTTATTTATAAAACATTATTAACATTAATTTTATTAATTATATATTTATAGTTGACCTTTTTTTGTTCTCAGCACCCAGGTATTCTTTCTTCTCTTTTTTTATTTTACTATTTTATTTATTTTTTATTTCTGAACTCTTAATCTAATTAAGTAATACTTATTATTATTATTTTATTTATAATCTTCGTTATTATTATGGACCAACAAAAACAAAACTAAAAAAACAGACCAGACCCTCTTATTAAATCTCTGGCCCCTTTTCCTACCTGTCCCACTAGCAGCTGCGACCCACTGGCCTGCCAGCGATCATAACACCCATTTTTTAACTCAGATTGCTTTTGGGCCGGACTGCTGGAAGTGGTTGGCCCGTTAAAGGCTTGCCCGCTAGCTGCTGGCCCTCAGCTCTTTTTCTTTTAAATTCTGCACATTCTTGGCCAACAGTGTTGGTCTGCTGAGACAAGTGCCAGCCTGCTACCCTTTATTTTTTTCATTCTTTAATTTAATTCTAATTTCATTCAAAAATTCATAACTTTTTCGTTTTAACTCCGATTTACCCCAAACCAATTCCATTGGACTCTATTTAATGCCCCGGATACACTAACGATGAACACGTCAACACATGACATACACGCGCCGCTCAGGGGCGCGCATGGGCCACACGCATCGCCTTGTGCAGCTGCGCGTTTGATACGTGCGCCTTCTTTAGGCGCGTTTTCGATGTACTAAGCCCATTCCAACCTATTTCCGAGCTATATAATCTATATCTAAGGCCAAACACGCAATTTCCATACCAAAACATAAAGAATTCGAAATAAACATACAAAAAATGAGTGTACAGTGATAAACAATAATCCCAATACAGAATGTGAGGGAATCCAAAGCAATCCGACAAAGGAGAGGGTAACCTACCTCTTGAATACCAATTCACTGATCAAAAGCAAAGTTGGATTTGATGTCGGTGGTCAATTCTCCTTCTCTTTTCTCTTTTTTTCCACCCTCTCTCTCTTTTCTCTTTTTCTCCTCTCTTTTCTTCCCATGCCTGCTGCCCCTCCTCCCTCTCTCCATTTTTTTGTTCTTTCTCCCTAATGCTAATGCCGAATGAAATTTGTGGGTGGGGGAAAGAAAATAACGGCTTGTTTAAGGAGGGGATTGGGGAGAAAATTAAGGGGAAAGTGGGGGAGTGATTTGTTGGGAAGAGGGTTATGGGTAGATTAGGATAAGATTTGGTTTAGGCTTTAATTTTAATTATTTAATTAATTCTTTTTTCCTTTAATATACGATTACAACATTCTACCACCTTACAAAAAGTTTCGTCCTCGCAACTTGTGTACCATGTAATCAGTAACTTACTATAGTTTTAATAAATCCATTCACCTAGATGATGATCAAACTAAACATCCATTTCATATGTTGATATGTTCTCCTTACACTTTCTCAACATAGGACTAAATCCTCAGAGTCGTCCCTTGTATACATACAAGTAAAATCTAATCCATTTCTCTTTGCTTATTTAAGATCGTAACCTAATTTACCTATGACTATCGAATCAACTTAAGGGTATTGTCATCATGCCGGGATTCCATAACCCAATTGCCGGTGTATAACGTACTTGTATCTGCGGCTATCAGCAGCTTTCTAAAATCAGTTTTTAAATGTACTATAATCTTTAACTTAGTTCTCTATAATGACAACTTATAAACCTCAATTTATACTAATTCTTAACTCGTCATATATGATTCATATCCTAGTTACATGTCCAAAATATCCATCAAATCCTCTGATTTATTAATCATTACACTTCATAGATATAGAATCAAGTCTCAAAATCAATTTTTATGTACTTACGAGCTAGTTTCTATGATCATGTCCTTACTTTTCTCAGATATATCATCAAGAACCTAGTATACGAAGTATGTGCATGAACATACTTCATTCAATTTAAAGTAGTTTATGTAACTATAGCTCTAACTGTTTGAGATAATACACATTCTAATTGAGCAGTTGTCATTGACGAGTTGTCAAAGCCGATACAGGAGGCAGTTCTGTGGTGTATGCTTTTTTTGATGATATTGTATTAGTCGCAGAAAGTAGACATACCCTGAGTATGAGACTAGAGCAGTGGAGATGTGTGTTAGAGAGAAATGGCTTAAAGATTAGCAGTTCTAAGACGGAGTATCTGCACTGCGACTTCAAAGGCGTAGCAGACAGTGAGGATAGCCAGCTCACCATCGATGGTCAAGTGGTACCACAGGTAAGTAAGTTTAAGTACCTCGGATCATTTGTGCAGCAGAATGGCGACATAGATAATGATGTAGCAAATCGAGTTCAAGCAGGCTGGTGTAGATGGAGGGCGGCCTCAGGGGTGTTGTGTGACAAAAATTTCTCAACTAAATTCAGGGGAACATTTTATAAGGTAGCAGTGCGACAGGCAATGCTATATGGGACAAACTGCTGGGCCATCAAGAGGTCACAATTACAGAAGATGGAAGTAGCAGAGATGAAGATGTTAAGATGGATGTGTGGGCATACAAGGCTAGACCGGATCAGAAACGAGGTGTTTCGAGAAAGGTTAGGCGTGGCTAGTATAGAAGATAAGATAATGGAAGGCAGAATGAGATGGTTTGGTCATGTCAAGCGGAGACAGACAACGGCGTCAGTCAGAGCAATTGAAAGCCTCATTGTAGAGGAGAACAAAAATAAAGGCAGACCCAAACTTACTTGGGATGAGCAGATAAGGCACGACCTACTAGATTTGCACCTCTTTGAGGACATGGTCCAGGATAGGAGGTCATGGAGACATAAGATTAAGGTTAACGAGGTATAGATCATATATAGGGACACTTTAGAGTATATTTAGGGACATAGATAGGCGTAGACACTATCTACGCTTTAGGTTGACTTTTCACTTGGTTGCGTATGTTATACCGTTGTTTTACATTACATGTACAATATACACGTGATGTGTATTTTAATATCAAAAGTCCTTTCTATGTATTTCTTGAATTTCCTCACTAACACACTAGCACAACATATCTCTATTATCATGTCATTTATGCAGGTAGATATAGAGCCGGGGGTCTCCTCGGAAGCAGACTCTCTATCCCTTGGGATAGAGGTATTGTCTGCCTACCACTTACCCTCCCTAGACCCTAACGATAGCTTTGCTGTTGTTGGGATATACTGGGTCCGGATGATGATGATGATGAAAGTGGTGTCTCAAATGACAATTCGTAAAATGATGACACAACTTTCTTTGCAAAAGTATTTCGGTGAAATTGCTTTAAAATAGTTGAAACACAACAATCACAAAGTTGTTTTTTTAACAAAACGATTTGCGCACTGTAGCGTACGCTCCCAAACCCTAGTCTCAGGAAACGTGCACCCACCGTAGCCTGCTACGAGGGCTATAAGGCGTCGATCAAACTTCTTTACACATCAGAATTGACGTGTAAATTTTTCGCGGAAACGATAATAAAATAAACATCTCCATTAACTTAATCCATCGGAAATAAAACAAATACCATAACTGTCAAAATCCACTACATCAAGTATGAACAACTGAAATAATCCGAGGATAAGTAAAAGTCTAGGGAACAATAATCATCCAACTATCCCACTGCAGCATCCAATCACGTGATGTCAATACGAGCCCTGAACCTGCTCCCTCTCCCCAGCTCGAACAGTTGGCCCCATCCTCTATAAAGATATACTCGAAATTCTGCTCACCTGTGGAGGGGAGGTAGGGGGTGAGTGATGGGAGTCACTCGTAGGTTATCTATCTCTCCCGAAAAGGAACTGTCACATACTGAGTCGGATAAAGAAATACAGCACGTAAACCATAAACAGATAAATAAAAAAACAATTAAGCATAAAAAATAAATAACACATACCCAACCTGATCCGTATTCCAAATCGTCAGCACTGAAACCACTTAATGAAACCACTTAATAACAAGATAAACGATAATCACAACAATAACAATGCAATGCGCAACTTCATCATGCATGCACTTCTATCTCCGTGTCACACGCAGTCATTTAATATCACACGCCTATGCTCTTTCTTTTCCATGTTATGATATGCATGTCCCAGGTCCTATTAAGTGAAGGTAACCGTTATTACCAAACACCCATCACTTGTCTCGTCAGGCCACACTTCCCGAAGGACCACACGGCTCATAGGCCAAATGCAATGCTCGTGCCATGAATGCGTCACACTTTCACACTTCTGTTTCTCCTATGGTGCATGCTCCGTTCTATGTTGCGTATTACCTATATTGTGTAGTTACCCTATGTTGCGTGGGGTTCATTACCATATTTTATCTTTTACCGTTATTTTATCTTTCTAGACTTTATTTTAGGTTTTTACATTTTATTTTATTTTTCCTAGGCTCTCAAACACTTAAATCTTTTATTTAAATATTTTAATCTTCTCCTACTATTTTTTTATTTTATTTGAATTTATTTTATTTATATGGTGAGTTTCTAAATTTTTTTATTTTTAAACGTTTTAATATCAAATTTAAATAATTATAACTATATATAAATATATTTTATTTTATTTTTTCCTGTACACCCTCGATACTCAGCTCCCATCCCATTTATTTTATTGTCATTATTTTTTTTAATCATAAATATCATTTACTAAGTCTTTATTCCATTTAAAGTTAAAACCAATTCCTTTTTTTATATAATTGGCCTTTTCCAAAATTTGGCCCTTTTTCCTTTTTCTCAGCAGCCTGGCCGCCGGACAGAATTTTGGGCCGGTCTGCTGACAGAGGCTGGCCCGCTGGCCAGCAGTCCGCTGGCCTTTGTTCTTTTTTTTATTCTGCTGGTAATTGGGTCACAGTCTTCTAGCCCGCTAAGCTAGGGCCGCTTGATTGACTGCAGCAGGCCATTCTTTTATCTCTTTTTATAACCTACGCTTTTGGGCCGAAACCTCCTGGCCCACTAAGGAAAAAAATGTCTGCATGCTGAGTTTGGTCTGCTGGACAAAACAGGCCAGCCGGCCCTTTTCTGTTTTATTTTTTTTGAAAATTCATTTATTATTTTCTTTATTTATTAAATTCCTAATTTTCTTCAAAAATTCATAACTTATTCGTTTTAACTCCGATTTACCCCAAACCACTTCCATTGGACTCCATTACTCTTTGTAAAGCAACTGACAACATCAGCGCGTGAACTGCAATGCCGCTCAGGGGCACGCATGGCCGCCACGCTAATGCTACACGCAGCGTCTCCCTGTGCATTTTTCGACAACCTGAACCCATTCCAGCCTACTTTCGTGCTATGTGATCTATATCAAAGGCCATTCATGCAATTTCCATACCAAAACATAAAGGATTCATAATAAACGTATAAAGGATAGACATACAGTGATAATCAAATAATCCCAATAGGGAATCCAAAGCAATCCGACAGAGGAGAGGGTAACCTACGTCGTAGTGATCGAATTCTCTATACACAGTGGTTGGATTTGGTGTGGTGGTGCCTACTTCCCTTTCTCCTTTCTCTCTTTCTCTTCCTCTCTCTTTTGCCTCTCTACACGCTCTGCACTCTTTTTTTTTGTGTGCTACAGCTGAATGGCTGCTAAAAAGGGAGGTTGGGGAATTTAATTAATGGAAGGGCTAGAATTAAGGGGGTGGGGCGGTTTTGGGAGGAATTTTGGGAAGTGGGGAGGGAATCATGGGGTATGGGTAGTTTAATTAGGGTTTAATTGTTAGAATTAATTTTTGATTTTCTTTTATTTTCTTCCCTTGATTTCGGTTACGACAAGCACTGTGTCTTTTTTTTTCTTTCCAAAGAAATACAAATTCTGAAAGCTATGTTTTATTTCACAAAATGAAACCATTGGAAACTCATAAATTATAAAGTTTCCTAAAATAATTTCGATATGGTACTTCTCTTATTCATAAAGAAGTATACATATTTTGAAACCATCTCCGATTTACAAAATTAAATATGTTCATCGTAGGCAGATAAATCTATTCAAAAGCATTTAATGATATAATACTTGCAATATCTATAGTTTACAAATAAATTTATTTTAGCAAAATCAATATGGCTAAATGAAAGTTTGAGAAATATAAGAAATATGAACATATCGTTTTTGAAAGACATCGATGTTTAAAAAGATATATATATTTAACTTCCAAAGTTGTCGGACTAGTTGAAATTTCATTATGTTGATATACAAATTCGGAGAGAAATATAGCCTTGTAAAGTAATATACTAAAAATTGGATCTAGTTGAAATGTTTAGCAGCAAAAATCTTTGAAATACCTTTGGAGTATAAAATATGTCTTGGTGTACGTGCTTATACGAAAACATTTAACTACTTGAAAAATAATAATCCAATTCTTCGTATTACTTTTTTTTCCTAAGTCAACCATTAATGTTAGTGAAAAATCCACCTATGTACCATTTCTTATAAATCTTTCACCTATGTTGTCCAACCATAGTGTTGTACCCATCGTCAAACTACTATGTACCCCTGATGTATATGAAGTGGTGTAATAAAAAGTCCTAGTTCCCAATTACAATTTTCTACATTCCAATTAGTTTCTTTTTTTACATAGGTCCCTTAAGATAAATAATATTTTTTAAGTAAACATCTAAATTATAAGTATGGATAATGCTTCATGATGAAATACCAATTATGCCCTCACAACATTTCAGAAAAAAAAGGGGAAAGAAAATCGGCCATGCTTAAGGGTCTAGAACCCTCCACCCTTAATGATCCAACTAACCAACTAAAACGAGCTTTTCATTGATTAACCCTCAAAAGTTTAACATCTATTAAGTAGCCAACACACATTCAACTCACTACCATAATTATGTTCAAGAACCATTGAAGAGTCCTTCTCTGCCTCCTCTTGAACCATCCGGCCGCCCACCCCCTTGAAGCCTCCATAGATTTTTCTTCAACCTCATAGCAGACAAGCTACTTTCCATCCACATTCCATTCACTAAATTCCTCTTAAGGCATTATACAAACACTTCAAGAGATTCAAGTACTCAAGAAACCTCTTGAGCTAAGGTGTTCTTAGAAGCACTCCAAGACCATCTCCTTCCACTCTCAAGCTTCAAGCTAGGTAAGCAAGTCTCCTAAACATCTCCTTTAATCCTAAGGTATCAACTTGTGAAGCTCACATTGTTCTCCATTTCCCCCAAAAACCCATGGCCTTGCATGTGCCTAGGTGAAGAACCTTCAAGCTCCTTAGCGTAGGAGTCCCTCAAGTGGGACATTCCAACACAAGTTCCATATTGGTAAGGATTTTAAACCTTTATATGTTCATTCTAACCCCCAATGAAGCATAAATTCGGATGTCTCCCTAACCCCATAAACCGTGAGTCTTAGGAAGGAAAAGGAAGGTGATATCTTCAAGCCTTCAAGGAAGTGGTGATTGTTTGGTGACTAGGTTGCAACACTAAGCTACTTTGGTAAGAAAATCTACCTTGAATATAGGTTATTTAGCTTTGCATTTAAGGATAATGCTAACCTCCATCTTTGGCTTCAAAACCGTGTAACCACGGTGAAATAGGAGGAGATCTCAAGCCATTTGATCCATTCTAAACTAAGAAGAAATTCGGACTCAACAAAAAGGCAAGTATACTTTATACCTTCATGATTTATTTAAGGAATTAATGACTCGAATGTTTAGTCATAGTAAGGTATGATTTTTAGATGACATGATAAGAATGAAATAGTGAAGTTGTGAACTTTGATGAAATACTAGTATGAAGTTTACTCTTTGGCTCATGTTACTTGATGCATATGTTAAGACACCTATTTTTAGCATGTTGTGTGTTACGTAATTCTTATATGTGGGCTGAAATAGTAACATAACAAGGAATGGTACGAATCTTGTATGTTTCGTGCTCCATCAGGCGTGTAATAGCAAAAATGCCAAGATAAGTGGACAGTTTTGGAATTCTTGGAAAATCAGTCTTAGAAGACATTTGAAGGTATTAATGAGTGTTAAAATAAGGTACTAAGTCAATAAGAATGTTGGTCTAATCACCCTTGATGAACTATGTTGAGAATAGTGTTGAATCATGAGTTTTGGATAAGTATGTTGGTGTGTGCTAATTCGGCCTTAACAAGGTCTAATAGGGAATGGATGTTATTTATTTTTCCTCATTAAGAGCATGTTTAGGACTTACTTGTTGAGAAAAAGGGGTTTGAGTGATTTCAAAATGCATGATTTAAATAACGTGTTACAAAGAAATGCATGATATATTTTATGACTTAACACGTTGTTGCTTATTACTTGCCTTATTTAGCTCATATATAATGTTGCCGTACTAACGAGCCATGAAGCGTTAAAGCTTACATCATATGGCAAACATTTGTTGTGTTTACACTATTTTCAGGTGCCATCATTAATGAACTAAACTAGTTCATTAATGAAGTACTTAGTTAATTAAACTAAGTAGTTCATTAAAGGAAGCTACATTTGGAAAAGGCACAAAGGCAACAAGGCTAAGGAAGGAAAGTTTCCTCCTCCTCTCCACATTCAATATACACGCCATATACATATATAAATATATATATTTTCAGATTTTTTAAAAGGCACATACACATGTATTCTAACGTACTACCGACACGTTATATATTTTACGTACGTACGTTAACGTCACACAACCATACTTAACTCATATTTATGAGTATATTCAGGTCTTATATCTCATGATATAAGTCATGGTGATGACAAAGTAAATACGATACGTTAAAAGGTTCTAAACCGAAAATTGTCGTATCGGGTGAATACTGGAACTTCGTCAATGTGTCACGTACTTGCCATAAATAGATAGCCAGCCCCTACACCTCAAAAATCATTATTAATTTCGTGGCTATGATGTTATTTCCAGCCATAAAATCATTCCATGTTGGCACACACAAATCACCCCACATTAAAGCCAAATTGTGGAGATTCCAATTTTTAATTTTGTCGCATGTTAATGGCGCCACTTTAGACCAACTAAGTGCTGAGAATTAAAGTTTATATTATGTATATTATGTGTAATATAATATATAAAACATGTGTAAAAAGTTGGAATTTAATTAGAGAAAAATCGGGTAATCGATAAATATCGAAAATTCGGTTTTCTACGTACACAATACTTGGAACATTTTTGGCACATCAAAGGACACGTATCTAGACACTTTTTACATATGTCATACATCTTAAAGTGTTCTAGAAAATTAAATTAAGGGCTGATTGGAATATACCATGTGTGTATTATTAAATGTACAATATTTTACAAAGTTAGCAAAAATAAATTTTTTTTAAACCATGTAATTTTATTATATAAACCCCTCACTTATGGCGGAGGAAAACCATAGTATAGCAAAAATAAATTTCAGCACATGTATATACATTATACACGTCTATCACAGCTGAGATGGAGCCTATGTGGAGCTTTGTTGGCATATTGATTGGTCAAGAATCAATCATACAATGTTGGTGATTTAAAGAAAGAAGCTACAAATGGTAAGGTTTCAAACTTTGTCTCATTTAAAACACATGCTGAAAATTTCAGCATGTTAAAGTATAGCTGGCCGATTTTTTGAGTAAAAATGCATATAATTGGTGTCTTGAATTATGTGGTTAATTGGAAGAAGAAATGGAAGTAATTTGAATAAGTTTCAAAGCCATAAAGTGTGATATCTTATATATCACACATTCTGAAATTTTTCAGCATGTGTGGAATGCATCTTGATCGTTTTTATGGCTATGTGGGTGTCCAAAATTTCATTCCCAATTTGATAAGGATATTTGCTATCAATTGATAATTTATTTTAAAAAGAAAAATCAAAGAAAAATGGAAGTTATTTGAATTATCTCACTAAGTAACACATGCTGAAATTTCAGCATGTTAACTAGCTTTGTGGCCGATTTTCTTACCTTGGTGTGGAGGAATTTTGTCTTGCTTAATTTGTGTGACAATCTTGTGGATTATGGAAATTATTCTATGTTGATTTTGGCACATGTTTTGAGTGAAATATTCAGATTTTCCAAGTCATCAAATGATGACAACATTCAACCTATCATGAAGTGCCAAGTAAGCAAAGCTTAAATGATCATCCAATAAGAAGATAACAAGTAAGCAAGACCATGTCACAATGATGTCTTACATTCTCCCAATGACTTAGAAGATAATTTTCAAGAGGGGGATAGCACAAGGGTGGACGGCTACACAAGCTTAAAAGGAAAGAAGTTGAGCAAAAACAAGACAAGCACAAGCATTGCAAAATGAAGTGATCAAAAACGCTAGCCTCTCTTCTTCTACTCTATCTTTCTTTCTTCTTCTTGAAAGCCTATTGTATTCATATTTTCAATCTTGAATAGGCTTGTTATAGACCACCACATATTCCATATCTTTGTAAAAGATTGATCAAGGTGTGATCAATCTTCATTCTTGCGAGGTGGTGGTGTTCGTGCGAATTGTATTCATCGTACAAGATTTGTAAAGGGTTGGAGTTGGTGTGTAACTCTATCATCCCTGTGGTAAGGTGCACTGTGTGTGTGATTAGTATGAACCAAGGAAGGTTTTCCTTGAAGACTGGAGTAGGTTGTTTATAACCGAACCAGTATAAAATTCTTGGTGCCATTTACTTTTAGCGTTTAATTTCTGTTACTGTACAGTTTACTCTTTTTGTTTGTGTTCGTAAAAATAGTTAACGGCTTTCAAAAATCACGAAAATTTCCATAAACATATCCACACGTTCTAGGGTTAATTTGGCACAAGTTTCAACCGTTTTGGATAAGTATAAGTCGATCAAACATCAAAAGTTATGAGACTAATGCAGTCTGATTTTCAGACTTGCAAAGGTTGAGACTTTGATTGTAATTGACCTATTTCCCAAAAGAATTTTGCAAAACTGTTTCAACCCACTTAAATATAGTATATAAGGAGTTAGTGGTTAAATGTTCAGAGCATTTGAACTTACACAAAAATAGGAATAAATTTTTCAAAACCGTCTACCGTTTGTGGCAGATTCGCGCAATCTGATCCCCAACGGTTTTTGAAGGGGTTAAAGGTTGAATTTTAATTTGAAATTTTTAGGGGACCCTCATAACATCTAAGGCTAAGTTCTCTCAAAAGTTCAGAATTTTTTAAGACCTGTAACCTGGTTTTAAAAACGTTTTAAAACGGATCCTGAAAACAGAATCTGTTTTCAGAAGTTGAGTTGTTTAGTTTTAAACTAATTTTAAAAACCACATTTTTTGCACCCCCTATTCAACCCCCCCCCCCTTC